>MU228160.1:192812-250844 GCA_018584345.1 Thuja plicata | reverse complement strand
AGTAGATAACTACACACACTTGATCATTGGGTCTACAATTTTCAGGGATATCATTATAAACTTTTTCGAATCTGATGTTAAAATCAGGAACTAGCTCTTCATTCTCAATCCTAATTTGTAACAACTTTGTAAATGTATCATGTGCATTTACCCTTTCACCGAATTGCAACATGAAGGCTGAATGTAATTCACTCCAAGAGGATACCAAATATGCTGGTAAAAAAGAAAACCACTCACGAGCATCATCTCTTAAAGTTTGGACAAACAATTTCATATAAACATCTTCATGTGCAATCTCAAAATCACCCATCAAATCAACAAACAACTGAATATGCTGACTTGCTGAATCATGTTGTTTCCCACAAAATATTGGCATTTTGTCTCTAATCGTATTTGGAATAACATTGGGAAAATCATTTATGCCATCAAAACATAATGGCGCATATCTTTTCATCGAAATTTTTTTGCAAGAATTTATGATTGACTATATCTTTCATGAAATCATATACGGTACTTATGACATATATTTGAAAAAATCAAACATATACCCGATATTTTTTTTTTATGAACCTTGCAACTTCAACCATCTATCTTTTAAAATAACAACACACTTCTGACTTGATATTTGAATCTTTAGAACCAAGAAGTATGACAGATGTCAAAACTATTTTCCCCTTTTCTAGTGACTTCTTCACCTATTGAGGAAACTTTTTTTTCACATAAAAATGAGGATTACCTGGGAATACAATTGCAGCAACTGCTGTTGGTTCTTTGACTGAAAATCTGGCAGATCTAGAGCCTTCTTGATAGCTCCATCAGGTTCTTTTCAACATAGAGTCACCACCTCTTTGTAGAGGAAAGTTTTGAAACAACAAAAACCATTTGACATATACATTTAATTCTGGGTTCTCTCCAACCAGCAAAGCCGCACAAATTTTTTTATAATTACTGCAAATACAATCACCTTCCAGGTATCCTTACACAGATCTGAAATAAATTCTGGATTCTATTAGCTTGACTCTTTCTTTCAACCAGATTCTGGGGTTAACATAGCAAATCAAGGGAATAAATATCCTATTTCACTGATCATTTTACTGAAACTTTAATTAACTCCCCAGCAGAGTCGCCATTCTGTTAGCATTTTTCCCTGACCTTGTCAAAGAAAACAACTAATTAACGAGGATCAAACAAACCCTCCTACACTTCGAGCTCAAAGGCTCAGGCGGGTGTACCTGTTGGATTCACTTCTTTTAGTGAATCAGGGGATGGATTTCTGCCCATCACACTTGATATAATAATCATTCATAGCTCTTTAAATAGAAAGGGAAAATGATTTGAATAATTGATTAATGAAGAAACTACCAAACAGACCAGAGACCAGTGCCTTATCTATTGGGCAACAGAGTCAAACAGATGTGCACTCCCAAAAAACTTCTAAATCCAAACTCAAAAACCCGAATGAAATGCCTTGCAAGCCATTCTGCTCATTTCAATTCCTGGACATCATATTCATATGCAGACTTAAAATTCTCAGAATTTGAATACAAGACTTGCTCTCCTTGAGAGAAACTCAGATTCAAACGCACAGATACCTTGTAACTGGTATATTAACATGCCTTACAAGTTAATATACAAGAATCAAAACAAACATACAAAGACATCATACAAGTTTTGAATAGGGATTTCCATTGATTTTCATTAAAAATTATCTAAAACTATACATTGCAAGACCATGAACACAAAAATTAAAACCCCAAAAGCCTGGAAGCTGCCCAGCAGCATAAATTTCAACACCCCTTTACAATTGAGAAGAAACTGAGATATAGGAGAATGAGAGAAACAAATTTAGTCACCAACACTTGTCCTTCTCTCTCAGAAAATATCTTCAACCACTTCCTTCTGTTACTGCCAAAATCTGATTTGTTATGCCCTCAAAAGGATCATAAAATCAGAATCCTCTCTTCAAAACCTTTCCAACGGTATATGACACTTCATGTTTCTGATAAAATTTGGTCATTTAACCATGAAAACAAACTTCCTTTCTCGTGCATATTCAGTTACTATTTTGAAAATGAAAATTATAATAAAGTATGAACTATGGAAAGATTTTAATTTATTTGCACATACATTATTTTATCTCTTTTCTGCCATTTTCCTGTGCAAGTCACCAGATGTTGCCAAGTGTCACCTTCTTATTTGCTCTAAAAATTACTTTTCCAACTCTTGACTGTCTCCACTTTTGCCTCCGTGAGTGCGCGACTAGGCCATTACCGCTCAGTCACAACACCCTTTTATCACCTTGCAAACCTTGCGCGAGTGAAAGACAAGCTGAGTCGCCCACTCGCATGACTTTTTCAACACCTTCATTTTCATCTATGAGTGCGCGATGAGCAATTTTGTGCTGTGCGACTGCGCGACTAAAAGCTACGCGACTACGCGACTGGCTCAGTCGCGAGCTCGCACACCATCTTGAGCAACTCCTCAAACTAGCTCGACTGTGCGACAGGCTCGGTCGCACAGTCGCGAGTTAATTCTGCGGTCTCCTTCCTCTGGCGTGACTGAGCGACTACTCGGCATTTCCTGCTCTGTGAGCGCGTGATGTCTTCTGCAAAATTATGATGTCAACCGACTGGGCATGCTTCCCGAGGTATCATCTAGCCATGCATACCATCTGGCCACGCGTGGAGAGATTCCTCTTTCTTATTCAAATTACATTGTGTGCGTTTTTGCATATAAAGACTTTGAAATTCCTTCCCCGGATGAATGTGGGATATATCATTTTATGGTTTATAAGAAATTTTCGGATTTCACTTCAAAATACTGGGTATGTCCATGTCTCCAATCCTCCAGCTCTCAAGAGCTCGCCCAGAGCCTTTGGGCTCTCTTACTTACCAATAGAGTTAGTGTTTTACCATATAAACACCAAAAAATGACATTGCCCAGCCAATGTGGGACAAAGAAAATACACAGTGTTTTCATTTTTGCTGGGTTCTTCATCAAAACTGCTCATCAATGGGGTCGAATCTCTGCAAATGAAAACCATAGTCTTGTTTTAATGCCCTGGGTGCCACTTCCTGTGGAGGAGCATCTGCAGATTGATGTTCAAAATCCCCATACACTTCAAATATCTCCCCCATATGCCTATCGCATACTCTCTGTGAAGGTATTTTGTAATGCAATTTTGTTTTAGTGCTTTTAAACTCTGCAACTTTCCCTCCTATCTCTGGTACCTGTGCAAGAGTTGGGAATTTCATCTATGCATACATTCCAAACTAAATACCTTTTAAAAAACTTCCTCCAAGACTTGCGCAAAATAGGGAAATGCTATGCCATGCAATTAACAAGGCATTTTGTTTAACATTTCAAACTCCACTATCCTCAGCGCAGCAGATGACAATGACTCCTTGTGCTTTCTTTTACAAATACAATATCAATTTAATGTTTTGAAAAATATTACAACTTCCTCTGTAATGAAAACAGCAACTCCCTTCCCATAATCTGCGCAAAATAGCTTAGAATACTAAGTTTTAAGGAAACATTCAAACAACATTTCACCTTCCCTCAATATCTGCAATTTTAATGTTTCTTAAAACATACTCCCTCATATATTCTCAGCGCAGCATATGTCTTTGTGTAGTCTCTCTGACTCCCCACTATGGCACTTGAAATGTTTCCAAGAAAGCTTAATTAAAAATATACCTTGCACTGGATTTCAATATATTATGTCTTCCATACTAAATTGTACTTTAATTCATTATTGATTTCCAAATATATTGACGTTCTTTGACAACAAATATTCCAAAAAAGAAAACCATGAATTGGACTAGATCCGAGATTGACAATTGCAATAAGATTACCAACAATTGAGGTTGCACATAGAGCCCCTTGTCTGTAGCCATTACTTGTAACCCTGGTCACTTAAAATGATCCACCACACAAGGAAAATGAAGCATTGAACTGGCGGTGATTTAACAACTTTTCACATTTCCGCAAACTTAACACATTAATGGCAACTGACCTCCGGGGCTGCCTTCAAAAATTCACTGAAACAAGTAATCAAACCTCATCACTTGGAAAAATGATTCATTGATGTCTAATGACTATGCATGTGCAAGGGCTCCTTCAAATTGATTTTCAGACACAAGATATAGCAATGCAAACTTAGCACTTTCAGAAAACTAGTGTAGGTACAAATGCGGAATCACATAAATCGCCTTTCTTATGGACCACTGCAAAATGAGTAAATCACATTCTGAAACCTTACCCTGAAGTCAGATAGTACATTCCTATGCAACGATCATGATGCCCTAATTGGTTCCTGGAAAAATCTTTCAGACGGAAAGATATCACTCTTGCAAAATGGTCATCTGAAAACTTAACTCCTTTCCGCACTGCAAACTGAATAAATTACCTCTGAAACTGAACTTGCAAACTCATCAAATAGATCTTTCAGAAACTCAACCCCTGGATCCTGATTTGAATGCCAGATGTAGAACATGAACCCTCAATTATCTTGTTCTGAAAACAGACCACTGAACTGATACCAATTCGCAAAGATAGCACCTTTACACTTTCTAAACCAAAACACAGTAAATATGCAGAAATCGGGTTCGAAATCGGCAAGGAAAAGTGATCTACCGGATTGGTCAAAGTTTGGGAATCTTCAGAGGAGGTCATTCCTAGGTCTATAATGCAAATCCATATTCAATTACGTCCGACCTCGAACGGGGTACAAATAGGGAAAGGACAAAGTAGGCCATTTAATTCTGGACTCAGCATTTTCAGTGAAACTTCAATAAATTGAAAATAGAATGGCTCTGGCAAAGTGGACAAATGGATTGGTAGGAGTCTGTAAATCTTCAGGTAGGTACACTCCTATTTTTTTAATATGAGGGACAAGCCAATTATCCAAAATGTTGACCCGGGTATAGACATTCAACACCTCAAAGTAGGTCACTTAGCAATTCTGAACTTGAAAACTCAGGAAATCAGAATTAATCACTATCAGAATCATTCTTGAATACTTGTCATTTGATTTCATAAAGATTTGCATACTGGAAAATATGGAGTGTGTGACCACTGGAACACAGTACAAAAGGAATTCTCTCGATTGGGTGAATTGGTCAAAAGTTGTAATATGTCAAAAAGGGCTACTCAGAAATCTGGACAGAACCAAGAAGCAAGACAATTCTGGAAGACCAACTTTGGGAGATCCAAAATCTAATCAAATGGACTCGAAGTGGATTGACCTTTGGAACATTAGTTTTCTGATATGTATACTAAATAATCCCAAAGTGGCAGGCCATGAAATTTAACAGGGCACAAGTTATTCAAAAGCAAACTAGGCCTTATACAGTAAAATGACACTTAGCAAAAAGGCAGATTTATGATAAGCGCCTCCAAATGGCTACTTCCAAAATAAGTCAGAACTGAAATTTGAGAGTTGGAACTCACTGTGTATGCCAAATGAAAGGTGAGGAATACATTTCCCAAGCAGTTTCTCAAAAAAATTAAGAGTCCCTTTTTTGCATGCATTCAAAATATGCCTTTTCCACAAGTTTCTTAGGGCAACAATCTGCATTTAGAGAAAATTTCAAGTGTAGTCACTCCAAATTTCTTCAAAATTTGAGAGTACTAACGGGTCATAAACTATTTCAAAAGGAATCTTACCAGTAGTTCTATTCACTGTGTCATTGTAGGCATATTCTTCTTGCCCAATGAGTTGGTACGAAAATTTACCATACTCCTTAGTTAAACACCTTAGGAGATTTCCAAGCCTCCTATTTACTACCTCTATTTGGCCATCAGAATATGTATAATATGCAGATCCAAAAGACAAGGTGGTTCCTAACTTTTGCCAGAGAGTCTTCCAAAAATGACTCATAAACTTTGTGTCTCTATCTGACACTATACTCAATGGAAAACCATGTATTCTTACTACCTCCTTGAAGAATAGGCAAGCTATCTGACTTTCATCGTGTGTTGTCTTGTAGGGGGCAAAGTGTGCCATCTTACTGAATCTGTCTATAATAACATAAATTCTATCCATTCCCTCTTTTGTCTTGGGCAATCCTACTACAAAATCCATGCTCAAACATTCCCATGGTCTGGTTGGAATGGGCAAAAGCTGATATAGCTCTGCATTAGTAAATGTACCTTTGGCCTTTTGGTAGATAACACAACCTTCTACATATTTCTTAACATCCAAATTCATCTTGTGCCAAAAGTAAAATCTTTGTACTAATTCTTGTGTCCCATTAACACCAAAATGTCCCCTAAGTCCACCATTGTGTTTCTCCTGAATTAGATTCTCCCTAATAGACCCTCTAGGGACACACAATTGACTCCCTTTAAATAATAGACCACTCAGTAAGGTATATTCAGTGAATTGACTATGAAAGTGATTCTTATATTCTTGGCATACCTTGTAAATGCCTGTGAAGTCTTCATCTTCTCCATATAGGTCTTTGAAGTTGTCTATCACCATGCTCTGTAGTTGTATTTCTTAAATGGACAGGGATCATCTACTTATGGAATCTACTACCTTATTCTACAATCCCTTCTTGTGTTTGATGTTGAAGAAGTAGGCTTGTAGGTACTCAACCCACTTCATGTGCTTGTGACTGAGTTTATCTTGAGAGTTCAAGAAACTTAATGCTTGATTGTCTGAATAGACCATGAAATACTTTGGGAGCAAATAATGCCTCCAATTTCACATTTCTTAGACTAGATCATACATCTCTAGGTCATAAGAAGATTATTTCTTCTTTTCTTCACTTAGTTTCGCAGATTGAAAGGCCACTATTCTTGCCTCTTGACTCAAGACTAAACCAATGGCTACATTGCGGGAATCACATTCCACTATGAATAGCTTCTCAAAGCTTGGAAAAATTAAGATTGGTTGGGTAGCAATATTCTTCTTTAACAACTCAAATCCATGGTCAGCTTTTTCATTCCATACACATTTAGTTTTCATCCCACCCTTGATAGTATCAAGCTTAGAAGCACAAATTGCACTGAATTGCTTAATAAAATTTTTATAATATTGTGCTAAGCCATGAAAAATTCTTACCTCAATGCTTGTTCTTTGAGTAGGCCAATTGATGATGGCTTCCACTTTGCTTGGATCCATCTTTAGGTTACCTTGAGATAACACAAATCCAAGGTACACTAGCTCTTTTTTCATGAATTCACATTTCTCCAAGTTGATAATCAACTTTCCTCCATGCAGCTTCTTGAAGACTATTTGTATATGTCTGAGGTGTTCTTCTCTTGTCATATTATAGAGGAGTATTGTTGGAGATTTAATTCTATGCAAATTATTGATTGTATGTTTATCATTGATGAAAACATATAATATACATCAGTGTTCTATATCCAATTATTAGTACAGATGTTCTAGAGCTATGTGTGTCTATTTCTATGGTGTGTACATGTTTGAGATGCTATGTGCATTCACACTGAGTCAGATATGAAGTTTTAGTTTAGTTATGTTAATCAGTTATGATAGTTACAATGACTGAAGACTATTTGTGAAGAGCCGACGTAGTTACATTATTTCTTGAGTTGTGCCTATCTTTGGGATAGCGTGTTTGTATTCATGTTTAGTTGTGAGTTAAAGATAATTATCTAAAGGATCCAAACATGTTCTATCATAATCGTGAAGTTGGAGTTAATTTGGTGGAGCCGACTTTGTGAAGCGTCGCATCTATTCAATTTGGGTTGCATGATTCTAATTAGGTTGCATGGTTGATATGGCTGACTAAAGAAGTATTGAAGGGACTCCTAAAGCTGATGAAGATCACATCTTTTGGGGAAGATACTTATAGTAGTTCATTTGTTGAATGCTAAATGTGAATGATATGTAAAGAGAAAGAAAAAGAATAGAGCAGTTTGCGGGTTAGTATGGAACAGTAAAGAGTCATAATTCATCAGTTGAGGATCTATGTGAATAAGAAGTAAGAGACTACAATTTATTGGAACTAATAAAGATAGTAGGTGTACTCAAATAGTTCATCTATTAGATATATAGTGTATATCTATTCTACTACAGGTTGCAGCCTTCATCATTTTAGCAGTGAGCTTTTGGACAGTGAGTTCCCACCCCTATTAAGGTTACTTGTAAAAGACTCCTAACAGGGTCTAAACTTTAACCACTGGGTCTCTGTACTTATTGCATTGTAAAGAACAACTCCTAACAGGGTTGCAAGATCTCCTAATAGGGATAATTATACTAAAGTATAGTTATTTGTGGATTCTAATGCCCACCGGATTTTTTTACCTATTTGGTTTCCCCGTAACCAAATTGGTGTGTTCTCTATTATGTTATTTGAATGTGCATTTTATTTATGTTAATTGATATCTAAAGTAAATAAAATAATTAAAGTAGCTAATAACTGATTCACCCCCTCCTCTCAGTTATCCTTTGGGACTATTCCAATAATTGGTATCAGAGCCAAGTGCCTTGGAGAGAAATCCTAATAGCTTAAGGTAGATCAGATGGCATACTTTAGGAAAGAGAGTCCTAAGTTTGATGGAGAAACTATCTTGATTGGAAGAACAAAATGATAACACATCTTCAGTGCATTGGATTTGAGATCTATGAGATTGCCACTCAAGAAATTGAAGTTCCCACCTTGAAAAACCATGTAGAAGAAGACTCTACAATCAAGCAAAAGGAAGGGTTTACTCAAAATGCAATCGCCAAAGAAGCCCTAATCAGTGCCCTATCCGACAGTGAATTTTATAAGATCAAGAAGGTAGATAAAGCATACTCTATTTGGAAATACCTAGAAAATATGTTTGAAGGAGACATCCAAGAAAATAATGCGCACAGAAAGACATGGAAGAAAACATAAAACAACTTAGAGATGCTACCTGAAGAAAACATCAGAGCCTACTATCAAAGAATTAATGAAGCAGTTTCAGGTATCAGGAACAATGGTGAAGAAATTTTAGAGGATGATGTAATGGAAAAACTAATGACCACACTAACAACAAACTATGAGAGAAAGATCAATATCTTAGATGAGACTATGGAATTTTCAAAAGACTTCAAGAGAGAGACTTTGATCAGTAAAATATCTACATTTGAGATATCAAGATTGAAGACAGAACCCAAAAGTGAGATAGCTTTCAAAGCCTCAGTCCACAAAAAAAATCCATATGAAGCTCTAGTAATAATGAAGAAGTGGATACAGAACTAGAAGAAATCATTGCTATGATTTCCAAGAAAGAAAGGAAAGGTAAAGGGAAATATGAAGGACAGCTACCATTCAAATTTTTTTCATGCAACAAAGTTGGTCACTTTTCATCCAAATGTCCTACAAGAGTTAAGAAGTTTAGATCAAATTACAAGCCCAATTACACTAAGGAATTTTATCATGCTGAAGATGGTGTAACTGATGATGATTTAGGAGAAGATGAAATTGGTTTCATTTCCATTAAAGACATTGAAAAGATGCTTGAAGAAATGGACAAAGAAGATGAAGAAAAAACACAAGGGTTAGCATTAGTTTCAAAAGCTGACATCAGAACTGACTAGATCATTGACACTGAATGTTCACACCCACATGATAGGAGAAAAAGATAAATTTGTACATTTGGAAAAATACAAAGGTGGCATGGTTAGATTTGGAGATAACACTCCCAAACCTATCACAGGCTGAGGTTCTATCACCTTAGATGGAAAGAATAAGACAAATGATGTTCTTTATGTTAATGGTTTACATCATAACTTACTAAGTGTTGGACAGTTTCTTGATAAAGGATATTAGTTGGAAGTCAAAAAAAACCAGTGCATCATTAATAACAAAGAAGGAGACATAATTGCATCAGGCTCAAAGACCAAAGGTAATGTCTTTTAGCTCAATTCAGAAGTAAGTTGTTTCATCGCAAAAGTGGATGACAGTTGGCTATGGCACAAGAGACTTTGTCATATCAATTTTGACAACATAGTCAAGATAAGTAATGTAAAGGTAGTAAGAGACCTTCCAAGTATTGCAAGACTAGTTGACACCATGTGCAGGGAATGTGTGATGGGGAAGCATGTGAGGACATCATTCAGGAGCAAACAAGACTCTATAGAAAAAAAATTAGATCTGATACATACAGACCTATGTGGACCTACCCAAAAAAGATCATACTACGGAGAAAGGTATTTCATTTTGTTTGTTGATGATTTCTCAATGATGATGTGGGTTGCGTTCTTAAAAGACAAATCAGAAGCTTTTGATAATTTCAAAGTGTTCAAAGCTAAAGTTGAGAATGAATCTGGTTTAAAGATAAACTGTTTGAGATCTGATAGAGGGGGAGAATTCACCTCTGACCATTTTTATGGTTACTGTGAAGAACATGGAATGAAGAGACAGTTAAGTGTACCTAGAACCCCTCAGCAGAATGGAGTTGCAGAAAGAAGGAACAAAATAATACTTGACATAGTGTGCACTATCATGATTGAAGGAAATGTTGCTCATACCTATTGGAGAGATGTGGTCAATACATCAGTCTATACTATCAATAGAATAAAATTGAGGCTAGGCGCAAACAAGACACCCTATGAACTTTTGTTTGGTAATGTACCTACTGTAAAATACTTCAGAATCTTTGGAAGCAAGTGCTACATTAAGAGTGATGATAGCATTGGCAAGTTTGATGCTACAAGTGACGAAGGTATTTTTCTTGGTTACTCTACTAAAAGCAAAGCCTATAGATGTTTTAATCTAAGATTAAAGAAGATCATTGAAAGTACTCATGTAAAGATTGATGAAAAGTTTATGATTCAAGAAAGATATTATGACTATGCTCCCATGATTGAAGATGAGCCTAGACCCATCGATAAGGACACATTTATTGAAGAAATGTCTGACTGTATTGATGTTTGATGTAACAATCCTGAACCAAGTGAGGAAGAATCATAGATTACAGATGAAAGTATCACTCCTAAGAATTCAAAATACACATCCAAATACCACTCTAAGGAAGATATCATTGGATATCAGAGTGCAAAAGTCATGACAGGATCTAGAGCAAATGGTTCAACCATTGATGAAGAGGTATGCTTAATTTCAAAGATTGAACCCTTAAGTGTTGAAGATGCGTGCAAAGATTCAGATTGGAAAAGTTCTATGCAAGAAGAATTAGATCACATAATCAAGAATGAAACATGGGAACTAGTCCCTAGACCTCATGACAAGAACATGATTGGAACAAAGTGGATATTTAGGGACAAAATGAATGAAGAAGGCATAGTGGTAAGGAACAAAGCAAGATTAGTATGCAAAGGATATGCGCGGAGAGAAGGAATATACTACACTGATACATTTGCCCCTGTGAGCAGACTGGAAGCTATCAAGTTGTTTTTTCATATGCAACATTGAAGAACTTTAAAGTATATCAAATGGATGTCAAGTCAGATTTTCTAAATGGTGATTTGAAGGAAGAAGTCTACATAGAGCAGCCTGAAGGATTCAAACTTTCAAACAAACCAGACATGGTATGCAGATTAAAGAAAGCACTTTATGGACTTAAATAGGCCCCAAGAGCTTGGTATCAGAGACTTGATGGTTACTTAACAAAGATAGGATTCAAAGAAGGAGCAGCAAACTGTAATCTATTCATAAGAGAGATAGATGAAGGATTACTACTCGTTATTTTTTTTGATGACATTATCTTTGGAGGTAATGACAAACTTAGTGCAGAATTTTCCAAAGAAATGAAAAGTGAGTTCGAAATGAGCATGATTGGACCTATAAAATATTTTTTTTGGATTGAATATAAAACAAACAGACAAAGGCATATTCATAAATCAGTCTGAGTATGTGAAGGAGATATTGAATACTTTCAAGATGGAATATTGCAAACTAGTAAGCACCCCCATGATAACAGGAAGCAAGCTTTCTAAAGCTGATGATTCCACAGCAGTTGACAAGACCCTATACAAGTCTATGATTGGAAAACTCATATATATTACTCAATCTAGACCTGATATTTCTAATGCAGTTGGCATTGTTGGAATATTTGTAGTTGAACCCAAGCAAAATCACCTAATGGCAATAAAAAGAATATTCATATACTTAAAAGGGACTATAGACTATGGTTTATGGTATCCTAACTCAGAGAATATACAACTTCATGCGTATATAGATGCAGATTGGGCAGATTATGTTGATGATAGAAAGAGTACATCAGGAGGAGTAGCATTTCTTTGAGATAGATTGGTCACTTGGATAAGTAAAAAGTAGAATTGTATCTCTTAGTCAACATCAGAAGTTGAGTATGTTGCAACAACATTTAATTGTTCAATAATGGTTTGGATCAAACAGATGATTAAAGACTTTGGTATTCAGATTGATTATGCTATTGTTATTCACTATGACAACATTAGTACCATCAATATGTCAAAGAACCATGTGATGCATGCAAAGACAAAACACATTGAAATCAAATACCATTTTCTAAGAGAAAAAGTTGCAGACACAGAAGTAAAGTTGGATTATGTGTGCACTAAAGAACAATTAGCAGATATTTTTACAAAGCTATTATCAAAAGATACTTTTGAGTATCTCAGGGAGAAGTTGGGAGTAATTCCCTTTCCTGAGTCTGATTAGAATTTATAGCAAGAACATCAATCCTTGGTGATTGATGAATGGTTGAGTACTCTTCTTCTGGAGTAGTACCTACACTTAATGGTGTTTAACACCCATTGTCATTGATGTCAAAGAGGGAGTATTAGTAAGGGGGAGCATATACTCTGGGGGAGTATACAGAGCAACAACAATGAAGAGGAACTTTTGATGAGGATATTGAAAAGATTGTAAAAAGAAGGAATACACTTTGAGTTGATGATGTCATATGTTGCCATGAATTTCAAAGGGAAAGATTGTTGGAGATTTGCTTCTCTACAAATTACTGATTGTATGTTTGTCATTGATGACAACATATAATATACAACAGTTTTCTATATGTAATTATTAGTAAAAATGTTCTTGAGCTATGCATGTCTATTTCCATGGTGTGTACATGTTCTAGATTCTATGTGCATTCATGCCGAGTCAGATATGAAATTTCAGTTTAGTTATGTTAATCAGTTATGACAGTTACTGTGACTGAAGACTATTTGTGAAGAGCCAACGTAATTACATTATTTCTTGAGTTGCTCCTATCTTTTGGATATGTGTGTTTGTATTCATGTTTATTTTTGAGTTAAAGATAATTATCTAAAGGCGCCAAACATGTTCTATCAAAATCGTGAAGTTGGAGTTAATTTGGTGGAGCTGAATTTGTGAAGCGTCACATCTATTTAGTTTGGGTTGCGTGATTCTAATCAGGTTGCATGGTTGATATGGCTGACTAAAGAATTATTGAAGGGAATCCTAAAGCTAACAAAGATCACATCTTTTGGGGAAGATACTTAAATAGTAGTTCATTTGTGGAATGCTAAGTGTGAATGACATGTAAAGAGAAAGAAAAAGAACAGAGCAGTTTGTGAGTTAGTATGGAATAGTAAAGAGTCATCATTCATCATTTGAGGATCTATGTGAAGAAGTAGGAAGAGACTAAAATTCATTGGAACTGATCAAGATAGTAGGTCTACTCAAAAAGTTCATCTATCAGATATAGTGTATATCTTTTCTACTAAAAGTTGCAGCCTTCATCAGTTTAGAAGTGAGCTTCTGGATAGTGAGTCCTCACCCCTAACAGGGTTACTTGTAAAAGACTCCTAACAGGGTCCAACCTTTAACTAGCTCTCTATACTTATTGCATTGTAAAGAAAAACTCCTAACAGGTTTGCAAGATCTCCTAATAGGGATAATTATATTGAAGTACAGTTCTTTGTGGGTGCTAATTCTGACCAGGTTTTTTATCTATTTGGTTTCCCCGTAACAAAATTGTTGTGTTCTCTATTGTGTTATCTAAATGTGCATTTTCTTTGTGTTAATTGATATCTAAAGTAAAGAAAAGAATTAAAGTAGTTGATAACTGATTCACCCGCCCCTCCCTCTCAGTTCTCCTTTGGGACTATACCAATAGAGTATATCATCCAAGTAGACTACCACAAATTTGCCTATGTTGTCTTTTAGGACTTTATTCATGAGTCTCATGAATGTGGATGGGGCATTGGATAATCCAAATGGCATGAAAAGCCACTCATATAGTCCTTCTGTGGTCTTAAGGGTTGTTTTCCACTCATCCCCCTCATTGAATATAATTTGGTGGTATCCACTTTTTAAGTCAATCTTCATGAAATGTCTCGCTTCACATAGACAGTCCATTAGGTCTTCTATCCTAGCTCTTGGATAGGGAACCTATACCTAATGGTTATTCTATTTATTTCTCTTGAGTCATTACATAACCTCCATGTTCCTCCCTTTTTAGGGGCTAAGATAGTGGGTACGAAACAAGGGCTAGTACTTTTCCTAATTAGACCTTGACTTAGGAGTTCTTGAATTTGTCTATCTATTTCCCCATTTTGTTGAGGAGTCATCTTATATGCAGCCTTATTGGGAAGGGTAGCTCCTAGGATAAGGTCTATTTGGTGGCTTATTGACCTCCTAGGTGGTAGGGATGATGGTTTTCCATCACTGACAATGCCTTCATACTTCTGCAGTAGTTCCTGCACTTCTTTTGGTAACTCGGTCTTCTTGACTGATTTGTCTACAATTTCTTCCTTAGGTTTCAACATAAGGGAAAAACCAACTCCTTATCCTTCTTCCAAGGCTTCTAAGAACTCCTTCTCACTGACTATCAAAACATTGGGACAAGATGACTTCAGTTATGTATCCTCTAGTAGTGACTGTATTTTGAATGTCACATTGTCCTTCTTGAAAGAATATGAATTCTTTGCACCATCATGCATGGCCTATCTATCCAATTTCCATGGTCTAACTAGGAGTAGGTGACATGTGCCTATAGGCAATACATCACATAATACCTTTCCTTATACCTTCCAATTGAAAACTCCACCCAAGCTTGTTCATTAATAAGGACATGTTGTCCTTAGTTTTTCCAAGTGACTTTATAAGGATTGGTGTGGGGTATCCTTTTCATTTTCAACTTTCTAACTACCTCCTCTGACACTATGTTGTAAGTGTATAGTCAGAAAATGGAAGCACTTCCATTTTAGACTTGTTTATCCTTCCAAGTAAGTGGTATGGGGTCATGAAAAGCACCTTGAATGGGTTCTTGATCTTGACATGGCTTCCCCCCTGTTATGTCCCTCTTTCCACTCCTGTTTAGCCTAATTTCTGCATTCTCAACTACAGACTAGTGATTTTGGGCTTCAGGGTTAGGGTTGACCTTTTAGGTCTATGAAAACCTCAACCCTAACCTAGGTCAAGGTCAACCTTGACCTTGACCCAGGGTTCAGATCCCAGGGTCTCACATTTTTGGATGTCAGTCTTTGCAAAAAGTATTTTCCCACTTCCGGGTCTGCTGTTTCAGGTTCTAAAGTGTCGATTCCTAAATTATATTTAATATAGGTCCTCTCCTAGGGGTAAAGGCTTTAATTGAAATTTAATTCTCCTATTTCAGCCTCCTTAGAAGATTGTGCCCTAATTTCATATAAAAGGGAGCCTTCTCCTCTCATTTTCTCAAAAACCAGAATCAACCGATATTGAAAAACAAAAGTCCTCTATTGAAGCCTATGCATCCTTGAGAAATTGCAAAGCAAGAAATCAAGAAATATTTCAAGAAAGCATTCATCCACTCAAGCATCCATTTTCATGAAGGAGATCCATTGGAGGCCATTGAAGGATTCAAGCTACATAGTGCACTTTTGGTGATCTCTGCATCCACCTTCTTCCAAGCTTATTCCAAATTCAAGAACCCATTCAAGACTTGATATTGTAGATCTACAAGAAAGAGATTGAAGACATCCTACCTTTCTACATTCCACATTTTGAAGCATACTTGTGGATCCAAGGATTCAAATTTGCCACAAGGACTTTTACAAGCAAGGTGAATTTAAGCATTTACTTTGTCCATTTCTGCAATTTCAATTACATATATTTGAGGTTAATTCCAAAACCAGGGTTTGACTAAGGCAAACCCCTCCCCAATAACAAACAATCCTCTTTTTCTTGCACGTATAGGTTCAGAACAACAGATTTGAGACCAGATCTGGATACCCTTTTTGGCTTTCTTTCAGACGGCGTGAACAGATTCTTTGTTGGACCTGTGCAGGTCAGGGTTGACATTAATGGGTCAGGGTTGACATTTGTGGGTCAAGGTCAACCTTTTTCATAAAATAAAATCAGAATGGAAAAAGATTTCTGGGTTTTCTTCGTCTCTGCATTTCAGTTTGGGATAAATTGTCAATTTTTCTAGAAACAGTCTACAGACCTCAGAAAAAAACATTCTTTGATCTGCAATATTTCAAGGTTATTACATTCCTCCTATTTCTTCAATTACTATCATATATCATTTCTATACATATAATTAACATAATTTAAGATATCCTTCTGGTTATTCTCCTTTCTAAATAGTTGATTCATTTGTGCATTAACCCTTCGTTTGGGTTGATCAACTCGGATCTTCCATTTGTGCATTTGGGAATAAAATAGGAACATCTTACCTTCTCCCTAATCACAATTGAAAAACATAATCAATTAAATTCAAGTAAGTATAAAGTAGGGTTAAGGAATTTAACACACCCTATTTCATATATATTACAGTAAGTAGACCCTGAGTCTATGATGACTCTACACATCATTCCCGTCATTTTACACTTCACTCTAAATAGTGACCTCCTCTGACTAGGCTCTCCTTTTATTGGCTCTTTAATCAGATTTATTCTCATCATGATATTATTACCTTCCTTTGACTCTAAAGGAACCTCATGGTGTTTTTTTCCACCACTAGCCTCTTCTTGGACATAATTCACCCTTTTATCACCCCCTTGAGAAGTAGTACTCTTCTCTAGACATCTGTGTACAGGATGTCCCATCTGGTTGTAGTGGTAACACTTCATGTTGGCAAAGTAGTTGCCTCTACCTTGGTTATTATTTCTTCCTCTGCCACCAGAGTTCTTTCCTATATTTGAACTCCCTTTTTTATAGTTTCCTTCTTGTTGTTCAAAAAATTTAGTCCCCCTTTGATTCTTTGGTTCAAAACTCCTTCCACCATATCCACCACTTTGTCCTCTAGTGTCTCTTCCTCTACATCTTCCTATGGTAGTACTAGAGTCTTTTTTATTCCTCAACTTCTCTTCAACTTTTATGGAAATTTGGTGGCACTTATGAATGGTGTCTAAATTCAAAACACTCATCTCATCTTGTATGGTTCACTTTAGTCCATTAAGGTATCTTTCTACCTTGACCTTCTCATCCTCTACAACTCTAGATCTCATGCAAAGTCTCTAAAATTCTTCAGTATAGGATTTTACATCTAGGTCCTTTTGTCTCACACCTTGTCTTCTCTTATCCAACTAGATTTCATAATCCTCAGGGATATATGCATCTTTGATCTTTGCAACCATAGCCTTCCATTAAAAAATGTGCCTCTTTTCATCCTTCTCTCTCTCATCTTGGATGAATTTCCACCAAGTGAGTGTAGACCCTCTCTATTTGGCTTTAGAAACCTTCACCTTTTGAGCCTCAGTGATTCCATCACACTTAAAATGGTTTCCTAGTCCTTGTATCCAGTCTAGGACTATCTTTGGTTCCATCTTTCCAGTAAAGATTGGAACTCCTTCTAGTGCTTTTCCACTCATAGGTTTTAAATCTTTCAATAATGGCTCCTCATTAAGGATAGGGTTAGCTTCAGGTACTTCATCATCAATGGCAATCTCCTTGCCTTTCCCTTCAACCTTATCTTTCACTTCATCTTCTTTCACATCAACTTCATCTACCTTTTTCTCTAATTGAGCCAATCTGTCTTAGAGTATCCTATTCTCCACTTATTGATCATCTACCTTCTTAGCCAACTCTACATTGCTCACCATTGTAGATTCTCCTACTGAGTCAGCTATTTGGAACATTAACTACAAGCCTGATCAAAAGTGCTCTGATACCAATATGATTGAAATGCTCTATGGTTTTCTTTGAGCTTGCTCAACTCAGAACTCTACTTGTCCTAGTCTTCTTAATATCCTAAACTCCACACTAGGATCTCCCAAGTCTTTTCTCCAATGGCCTAATACTCTAGTAACTCAACAAAATTAGTTATGCTTCCTTTGCTTAACCTTGAAGGATTTCCAACATTAGAATTTACTCCTTGTCACTATACTCTCTTAGAAGATTCCAAGCTCAAACTGCTCACAACTTGCTCACCAGTGCTACAAAGGATATTTTAACCATTAAGGCATCCATTTTACATCCTATCCATCTCATTTGGATGGATCTTCAAACTCAAAACAATCAAGTTTGAAATTCACATTGCTTTTGGTCCTAATAGGCCTAGTAGCCCAATTAGCCCTATCCAGAGGGTTTTTCTGGATTCTTTCTCAAAAATCTCAAACAAACCTAAAAAAAAACTTAGGATTAAAACACCCTTTTCCAAGAACTCAAACATTTTCAAGGTTTTATCTCCCCAAGTCCTTTGTACACTTCTGTCCTAAAATATAGGTCAAATAGGGCTATTTTGGTGCATTAGTTGCAGTCATCTGATTTGTATCTAAAAATATATCTAGATGGATTGGTAGGGACATAAGATCATATAAAGTTTTTAATTAGACACTAATTCTTCCAAAACTACACTTTTTTTTCTTCTCCCAAATATACCCTTGCAATGGCACTCAAATCTCTCTCTGTTACACACCTAACTGAACAAGCATTTCTCACCTAGGGCATAACTTAAAAAATAAATAATCAAATCTTCACAACTCCTCCTAACATATTTACACTATAATTAGGCTCCCCTAACATATTCACTCACAACCATAAATTTCCCACAGTTGGATTCTATGGGGGGAGCCATGAAACTAAAAACTGCTTTGTCTAACCCAGCAGCTGTGGTAATTCCTAAAAAAATTTAAAAAAACAATCTAATGTACTCTAATAAACCTAATCAATGAATGAAAAACTCTCAAAACTTCCTACAAAATAGAGATCCAACATTATATTTTTCATTTCAATCCATTAAAAAACTCATTAACTCAAAACACTTTGACTGTTGCAGAAAACTAAAAACTAGAGCTCTATTGATGTTCAAAAACTTGCTTACAATCATTCTACCTCAGGAAATGAGCCTTAGAGTATCTTAAGATGTATCTTTCACCATTTTAGGCTACTATAATTTATTTCCTTCCTCCATTTTGAAAGGAGTCAAAAATTTGTCTATGTTACATGCAACATTTGTAATCTTGCAAAATGTTTTTGATAGATAAAGCAGCAAGAGGGTGCTGGCCTGTGGAACCGAGGACTAGAAGCACATTAACAACATATTAATGGAACTATGCAAAGCATGTATAACATTTTAACAGCATAACAACATAATCACTAAATCTAATTCCGCCCCTATCAAAAACATAAATCACAGTACTAATCCACAGGATTAAACTAGAGTACCTAAGACGATCAGTAGCATAAAAAGTATCAGTTATAAGCCACGTAGGGCTACACAACAAAATATAAAAAATAACATTATCCCAAACCAAAAAATAGGGGATCCAAGGGCCAAGCCCCACCAAAATTAACCCATACATGGACACCATAGATTAGTTCTTCCCCCCCCCAACTGTTTAGACAGCAGGGTCCTAGCCCACTCCTCTTGCAAATTGTTGTCATGACAACATTTAGCATCTTTTGCATAAATACTCATAACTAACTTTTAGGACCTATATCCTTCTTTATTTGATGAATACACATCATTAAATCCTTTCTAGATACTTTCCACTTCTCCCCTAAGTCTAGGATAAATTTAGACTCATTTTCTCGGTTCTATGCCAAAAAAGGCATTTAAGCCAAAACTAACTAAACTAGATTGGATTAGTACTAACTACTATTCCATCTAGTCACACACCTTGAAAGACCTTCTAAGGTCAAAATTAAATCATTGACTTGGCTAGAGTCAGTTACAAGCCAAAATTGATTAGGCATAGGGAGTTTTCCTAGGTGCTTCTGCACTACCAAGAGTAGGAGGGAAAGGATGAAGAAGAAAACTAGGAGGGGCAGTTGCAACAACAAGGCTCCAGATAGACATGGGACAAAAATCAAAGAGATGATTTATTCCTCTCATTTGAGGATATTTCTCACTTTATGGATCATGAGGTGGAAAAAAGAAAGGAGGGATTGAGTGAAGATAAATTCTAAGATGGAATATATAGGTCTTCTATTCAAACCTTAGTATTATGTCATCACTTCCTGAGATAGAGGATCACCTACTGCAAGGGCACCAACAGGAGGTCCCCGTATAATCAATGGATTTTAGCGTCATCCCTTGTAAGCCAGAAAGAGATCAAGGTAACAAAGGATACAAGACAATGCCCCATCATGAATTTGTCTCATATTTGCAAGTTGCCTCTAGTCATGCCTAGCTATGAGCATGAAGATGAGAAGGTTCACCTTACCCATTGGCTACAGGAGGAAACCACTCAAACATGAGTGGGTGTTTTTGTTCTCAATCTTTTTCAGGCATTACATCAACATATTGGATGGTTTCTAAAGCTTCTACACTAGATGGTTATCCACAAGCATGAAGAGCATCAAAAGCTAGTTAGGAAGGGAAACAATTTTAACAAGCTATCCAATAGCTTTGTTTAATATCATTTCTGTGTATATCCTTGTACATAGTAGGTTAAAAAATTTGTTCTTTTCCAGGAAAGTGTTGTTGCACATGTTGAATTCTTCTCAACAAATTGCATGTTTTAGTTTCTATTTTTCCTCCAAGTGCGTGCTTGAACAATTTTTTTGTGTTTTCTATAGTTTTTTGGAAATTCTATTTGTTGCATCTCCATTTCTATTACTCTATGCCAAATAGATAAGATTCATTACTGCAAAACCAAATATTCTAAGGTTCATTCTCAGCAAGCTGAGATCTCATGTGAGTCACCAAAATTAGTAGATGTTATCTATTTCCACCTTCATCTAGAGAATTTTCAAGGAGATCAGAGGTAGTGTAGAAGTGAAATTGAGAACAAATGAGAAAAATTTTAACTAGTTTTTTAGTTATTTTCTATGTTTCAGAAATGTGTATTTCTAGAGGTATTTGGAGCATAATTAGGGGTTAAAACTATCATATGTCCCTAAAAATGGCTTTCAAAATGCATCATGTTAAGGGACTGAAATTAGATCTCTATAAAACCTTTCCAAAGGTGTATGTTGTTCTGAGCTCTAAGAAGTGAGAAAAAAGATATGACCCTCCGAAGTCAAAAAACTCAAAAAATTCTTGGCCCCATACTGCATGTTCAGTCTATGGCTGATTTGGTCAATAGACTTGCGTGCCCCACATCCTTCAAGACATGTCACTTTTTCAATTAATGTAAAATCGTAAGGTATATTTGATCTAAAAATGCAACTGGCATGCACAAACTAAAAGAGACTAATCATTACGATCAGGGTTAGAAATTTATTCCCTCACGATGGTGAGGAGGTTGAAAAGTGAATTTGTGGTATCCATGCTACGCGTAGATAAGGAAATTAATGATGCAAATATAAGCATGTGAAGACAGATGTAACAAATACCATGATGAGATCTCCACATGGTACATTTGTAGCGCCCATTTTCCATTGCATTTTCAAGATTTAGTTCAAGGAATTCTTCCTATATAAGCCTGTGGGAACATTGTAATAGAGGATTCTTATTTTTTCAGACCAAAATCTTTAGGTTCTGGAGTCTTTTGTTCATTAATTTTAAGAAGACTTAGAAATGACTATTTTATCATTCTTCAACCTTAGCATAGTACTCAAATAATCAATAGAGGAGACCTATTGGACCATGCCAGTTTTTCACTATGTTTTTTCCTCTAGTTTTGTGAATAAACATAAGCTCCACGTCGCTCTAAATGGACATAGCTATCATTTGTTATTCAAGCTATTATAATTTTATCATAGATACACAAGCTACTGAACCATATTTTTATACTTTTTCAATGTTTGTAATCTGAGGTTATACTATGTCATTTGGTGAATGAAATTCTCATAGAATAATTGTTTTAGCAAGGTAACAAAAAAAACTCTTTTGGGTCTTGAAAGGTGCTTCACATGGAGAGATCTAAATATTTTGCACTATGTCTATCAAAATTTTGCATCGTGTTCTCTATCCAACAATGAAGAGTCTTAGTTTTGTTGTGCCTAATCATCTAGGAGTTTCTTGTTCGTGTTATTTCTGAAAAGAGGCTCAAAGGGCGGTGAAATTTTTAATGAATTAACTTAGGTTATTTTTTTCCTAGACTTTTCTCTCTTCCCTTTCCCAAAAATACCAATATGAAGAGTAAACTTATAAACTATTAGATTTTGTTTCACATGGTGCTATTTTTCCCTCTCTCGTGAAGCTTCGCAACTTCCCTTATTTAGGGATGAGCCTCTTAGGGATAAAAAGTAACCATAGAGTATTTTATTTTTGTGAGGATAGTGACACAAGAGGATTTAGGTTCAGTGGTGATCCTACACTCCTGCAAATTATATTATCTTTTTTTTTCTATGATTCTGGTCTATTGTCGTGGGTTCAACCATTGTAAGTGACTTTTAAAATTCACTATGAGGTATAGAGTTTTCAAATTTAATTTTTTTTTGGAAAGGGGGTTCAAACACAAAGCATTGATAAATTGGTTTTTATGGGCTTTTGAATTAATATTGAGTAGGTAATATCTTATAGAAAAATTCTATTCCAAATTTATTCTTGAACAAAAAGGTGAGAACTCACAATATTGAAATTTTTAGAGCAATTGATAGATACTCACAAATTCAAAGTGAAAATAAAAAGTGTCATGCCTACAATTTTATATGTATCTTTGAGAGACTTATGACCATCCTTTGTTCTATATAGTACGCTTAATATTAAATAGATAAAATATTAGGTCCTATGTTTAAAATGATATAAATGTAGATGTACTCTAGATTCAAATATTAAAGAACAATTTGACTTGATTAAAAAATTAATGTCTAATGAAACATAAAATCTTACAATTTAGTTATTTTAAATAAGAGTGGACAAAATTGATAAAGAATTCAAAAGGCAAGCTTCTTGAAGTGGAGATGAACCATTAGTTAAGGAAATGCATAGTTGGATGCATCTTTTAGGCTACATTAAAAAGAATATTCAAAACATAATTAGAAAGAGGCATAAAGTAGAATCTAGACATTTCTATATATATGAGATTTAAAAGAGTAAAATTTGCAAAAAAAAACTACAAAGACAAAGCATGTTGGTTGCATAAAGTATATGGGTAAATGAATTTTCCATAGAGAACAAGCATCAAAACAATGAATGTAAAGTTGTAGTTATATTTTTATAAGATAGTGTTTTTTTTTTGGCATATTTTTAATTGAATAAAACTAATGAGTATTGTTTGCGAGTACCATTCTTTCATTATAAAATTTGTGTAAGTTTTGAGTTGGTTGCTTGTCTAGGTTTAACTTGGGGTTTGTCTATCTTAGATAGTATATATTTTACCGTTGCTATCATCAATAGCTTATTGGTGGAAAATATATTTGCGAAATTCTAATTTTTTTATTGAACAAAGTAAGATATTTATTTACATAGTTTCACATCTGCTTCAATTTTGTTGAATTAAAAATTTCTACTTTTTTTTATTATGTACAAAAGTAGAAGGTATTATAAACAAACCCAAATCACACATTGCATGAGTAGAATCCACATGGTTTCTATGCCCCTATCCATGTAATAGTTGTTTCTCAAAATAATCATGCTCGGTAGCCTTAAATTTACAAAAAAAATAGTTAGATATTCAATTATCATAATATTTTATACAAATTAAAATATACTTTATTTATTTCTTGCAAGTGTGTGTGTGTGTGTGTGTGTGTGTGTGTGTGTGTGTGTGTGTGTGTGTGTGTGTGTGTGTGTGTGTGTGTGTGTGTGTATTTATATATATGTATATGTATATTTATATGTATATGTATATGTATATGTATATGTATATGTATATGTATATGTATGTGTATGTGTATGTGTATGTGTATGTGTATGTGTATGTGTGTGTATTCTCATTTTTTGATAAATATAACACTCATTATTTATAAAATTTCTAAATTGAGTACCAATAAATAAATACACTACATTCAACATTTATGAATATGCAAACCTTTTTTGCAGTATCAAACTCCATTTTTTTTATATAAGTATTATATTGTGTATGAACTATAAACATTGATACTAGTCTAAAGGTTAGGAGGAGAATAAATAAAAACACACTAACATATATATATTCAAATGGTTATATGGTACATCTAAATAAGTGCAACATATTAAATTGTCAAACTTTTAAAGAGTTAAATGTATGTCATACAATAAAAACTATATAATATAAAATAAAAAGAGTCAAATTTAATGGTTATATTGTGAACCCAATTTTTGCATTTCAAAACCCATCCTCTATCAAAAAGACTTAGGTGCTTAATCTCATTCTTTTATATGCTCACTTACAATAGTGTTGTTTTTGTTTTCCAATTTGATTGTTATGATATTACTATTGCCGTTGTGTTACACCATTATCTATTGTTGTATTTGAATATTTTGAACTATAATATTAATGGTTCTAGTCTCTTGTTTGTATTATGATAAAAAATTATTGTAGATTATTTGTTTTCATACATTTTGTTTTGAAAATTAAGCAAAATTGGGTTTTACAAGGACCAGAAACCCAAAAAGTTTAGAAATACAAAGTAAGCATTAAGTCCAGCACCAGAACCAGCCAAAACAAAATAGGATGGGGAATGAGGGCACCCATCACCAAAAAATATAGACTCAAAAAGAAACAAAATTAAAAGAAAATAAAAAACACCAACTTACTGCTAATCTTTCAAACCTCGAAGGGTTTCATCCATCCTGGTATCCATCACAATCATTTTCATCACACTGGCCTCTAACTCCACTATCTCCTTTCTGGATGAAGTATTCTTCTTCATCTTTTCTCTGGTTATGGAACCTAGGCATTTAACCTTGGCCATAGGAGTCTAAAACAAGTACCCTATAGGTTTCTCTAGCAAATTTACCAACAGACGAAGGTTACTAGCCGAGGCCTTCATTCCCTCCTTAGAATGCTCAAGCATATTCTCCATCATTTTTTCCAAGAACTCAATTCCATTTAACAACTTGATAGGGGCACAAAAATGTTGTGAGTTATCATGTTCCTTACCCTTATTACTCACCTTGTCTTCCACCTTTTGGTATTTGGCCTAAATATCTTTGTTAAGCAACCTAAGGTTCTTTATTTCTTCATAGCACCAATTATCATTTCTGAAGGAGTAGAGGATTTTAGCTTTAGCAGTGTGTAAAAACCCAATAGTGTCATCCTCCTTATCAATTAAATCCCCCATCACCATAGTGACAAAGAGATCTCTCTCAACAGTACCCAGATTATCCTTCTTCTCCTTATTCTCAATATTCACATACTCGAGCATCCATGTAAAGAATGTCATAATCCGATCCTTCAAGTCATCCTCATTGTGCGGCTCTTCTTCATTTATGTCATCGTCATCCTTAACATCCTTACAAAGGGATAAGATATTCTCCTTATCTAGATTATATTCCTTCTCCAAATTATCTATGTCGATATTCCCTTCTCTTTCCATAGTATTAATATGCTTATCCCCATTAATAGCAGTATCCTTCTCCATATTAGACAAATTATTCTCTTCAAGATCAGTTATAATTTTACCTTGGTCATTCTGACTTGGATAAATCTCCATCGCAGGGTCCTTTGTAACTTCATCATCTTTCTCCTTGCCTTTATCAATAGCTTTTGCCTTACTAGTTATCACCTCAGTTTCCTTTTTATCCTTATTTGGTGTTTCCCATGAAGATGAAGTATCCATGACACCAGCCAACAACTTAGAGTTCTTGCTAGTATTTAGGATATAATCTATGTCTGCATCTTCATAAGAACCCCCATCCAAATCATTGTCCTCCGAGTTCACCAAATAGTTAACAAACTCTATCTTCTTATTCTTCAAAGAAGAGGAAAGGGCTTCCACACTCTTGGAGGTGAAGTTAATGTTTTTACTTTTTTTAGCAGGTCTCTCAACCTTACCAATCCAAAACTAATACTCTTCCTCTTATCCCTGGGGTATTTACCCATCCTCTAAGGATATTGTTCATAATGTACTTAAAAATAAACAAAATAAGGCCCTCGTGAAGAATAGGCTTACCAGAATCTTCATTGTTTTCAACCAAATTCTGATACAGAGAATTGTAAAGAAAAAAAAAGGAAAGGATATAAAATCGTTGTGTCGAAACTAATTCAAAAGTACCAAGTGATGAGACTGGGCTCTTGTAAATCACCCTTCCAAAGTGATATATTCCATAATCAAAATAAAGATTTTGTGCCATAATTCCTTAATATTAGCAGTCACATAAAAACCCTTTTTAACCATTTCATTCCTCTTGGCTACAGTCTTAGGGAATTTTTTAACCACCATTTTAGACACTTTCCTATTTCTATAAAAATTCATTCCAGACATGGGTAAACCAATTACCTATGCTATAAGCTCCACATTAAGATCAACATACCTCCCATCAACATTCATAGAATCATTCCTGCACCCAAAATGAAATTTTGGGTTATACCCTTGTCATATCCTTGTAATTTCTCTATATAGGGCGTAAGTTGGCCCTTTCTAAGCCTCCTCTATATTTCAGGGTCCTCCTTCATCTTTGAACAGTTAGCAGGTTCTTCTCTGTTCAAATCACCTCCCATAGTTTTTGATCTCACATGAATAGTTTTCATGCACAATGAAAAGAAAACCCAAAGCCACTAGCTAAAAAATAAAAGATGAAGCACCATGAAGGCGTGCAAAAAAAGTAGCAATTATGATGCATTAAACTTCTGCGCCTGCCACAAATTTTCACATTTTGAATAAATATTCCACAAAATTTCCATCATTTCCAATAAATCTTCCCTCCTTACTATTAGTCTTGTCACAATTAATAAGACTAATATCCTCCGCATTTAGGTTCTTTAAGTTGTTCCAAGTCATGAGGGTGTCAAGAATGACCCCTTTGTTTGCAAAAAAATCAACCAGTTTATTCGATTCATGAAAGGCACGGGAAACATAGGAATTATTAAAGGATCCCAAGATATCTTTAGCCTTATTAATCATATTTTTAATCGAACAAGAAACTTTTTATTTTCCCCAAAATAAATTTATGATATTTTGTGAATCACCTTCTAACCACACATTTTTAAGTTCAATTATTTGGCCAAAGATAGAGAATAAAAGGCCTCAAGAGCCTCGGCCACATGATTCAATTGAGTGCCAATAGGAACAATAACAATAGCAATAAAATTACCCCTACTATCCCTAATGACACCCCCACAACCAGCTTTACCTGGGTTCCCTTTAGCAACACCATCAAAGTTGATTTAGACCTAACCCTCGGGAGGAGACAGCCAACAACAATTTTCCCTTCCTTGTTTCTTATCATCCTCCAAATTAATATTCCAACAATCAATTTCCAGCGCCAAGTTCCCAAATATTTTGGCCTGCATTAAGAATTTTTCCTAGATACTTTTAAAAATAACATCGGTCAACACCAAAGGAGTTCTTTATTTATCCTTAAAAATCCTATTATTTCATTCTTTACAAATGTTCCAAATTAGGCGAGGAATAGCAATATTTCACACCAGGCTGGCTCTCTTATTCAGACTAGGACAATTCCATTGCTAGAAAAAATCCTGGATAGTACTAGGAAACACCCAGCAAACATTCCATCTTTGTAACAAGGCTTATGAGATTACTAAGGAGTAAGAACAACTGAGGAGAAGATGAGAAACATATTCACTCTCCTTACAGAAAAGACAACATTTTTTGGGATGATATATCCCTCTTTTAATCAGATTATCAGTCGTGAGAATTTAATTATGGATAAACAACCATAAGAAAATCTCAACTTTAGAAATAAGATATTTATTTCACACTTTAGCCTGAAAGGGAAATTTATTAGTACCAGAAGGAAATAGAGAAAGTAACAGAAGGCTCTAGACCCCTAATTAAGGTGTCTTCCTTATTTTCAATAATCTTTTGGGAATAAAGAGCTTTTATTAATAAATTCATTCAGATTCACCCAACTATTGCCTCTTGAGTAACCCCTCACCTTGGATCCAAAAGGTTATTTACATCTATTCATTAAGTCCTACAAGTCTGGTAGCATACATAAAGGCTTATCAAAAATCCATAAGTCCTCTCAAAAAATAGTTTTCCTTCCATCTCCAAGCTTCCATTTACCCCATTTAGTAGCCACCTTCTTAGTTTTCATAACACTATTCCTGATTTCAGATCCTCCAATGTTATTATCCTCCTGAGTGATTTTTTCAAGAAGCAACTCAGCAATATATTTTTTTTCCATATCTTGTTCCACTCCTTATATTCTCCATACATTTTATTAAAATGTGGCATGCATGACTATTGTAGACAATGAGATAGATTCAAGGTTGATGAAAGGATAAATAATAGGCTACGCAAAAATGAGAAAGAAGCTAATGGTCCTCAAAGTATAATGAATACTATCTATACTTATGATGTTCCTAGTGTTTTTTTGTTGCTTACGTTCAATTAAGAGATATGGAAGACTATGAATCTCTTGAGTGATAATAGAACTGATATAATTGTTAGGCCTTTTGAAAAACATATGAAGAAAAATAAATGAGTTGGTGTTGATTCTTTTATTTTATTGACATTTTTAATAGGAGCTGATTAGAATAAATTATGTTCTAGCTCCAATATCAATGAATGGCTCAATTTTTTTTATTTTATTGACATTTTTAATGCCCCTTGATTATGCTCTGGCTTCAACATCAATGTATTATTGGAGTCTTTTATTTTTTATCACCTTAAGTCCTGCAACATCTTAAAAACCAATGTTCTTTCCTAATTTGGTAGCTATAAAATAGTCTTTAGATAAAGAAAATAGAAAAGTCATAAACTCGGGTAGGACCAGTAATCGTGAGGGCCAACTTCGTCAACATTTAGTCATTGCATGGAATATCATAAGACATTCATATTTTTTTAGAAATGTAAAATGGACACTCAACTATCTACAAGTAAGGTTTGAAGGTGTGACTCATCAAGCAACTATTAAAATAGCACGCCTAGTGAAACGTGTCAAAAAAATGACTTTGTAAAGATTCGACCAAAACTTGATCTAATAATCCCTACTAATTTAATTTAAAATTATCATTTTTATTAGTAGAATAGTGTATTTCTATATAAAATATAACATATATGCAACTTAAATGGACCAAATACCTATTAGTAATCATACATATTTGTTATACCTAACTTTTATATCCAACATAAAAGGACTAATACTACATCAAAAAAAAATTATTTGTTGTTTTAAAAATAACACATTATTATACAATATATGACTTATATCCAACACAATGGGACCAATAGTTGAACACTTAAAGTTTTTGACAATCTCACACATTTCATAGAAATATACAAGGCATTTACGGGAGAGGGACCGATAGTTGTGAGGGCTCACCTTTTATATTTTTGATAAGAAAAAATGTTAATATGAAATAGTCTAATGCATATACATTGCTATCCCAATAGTTGCACACATAAGAATATTATTTGTACACTAAGATAACAATACTTGTTTAAGTGAGCATCCTATTTTATTAAGTGAGCATATTATTTTCTAAGTGACACACATATAATAGATAGCTATGATATTTTATTTGAGCCAAAAAGTTATTTATTTCACTTGTTAATGAGTTTATTTATGTGTTTTTAATATAGCATTTATAGGTTCTCATGTGTTCAAGTTTTGGTCTATTTTTATCAACATTTGAAATTTTTTTGATTTACATGTGAATTATTTAATTACAATATATAGTGAAAATATGTATTAAGACTGGATAATATATTCACAAATAAGTGATCAACTATTAGAGGGCGAACAACTATTAGACCTTCTCCCTTAATTTGATTGTCTCTTGATTGCACGCCATACTCAGCCAGTCGATTCTACTCTGGTTTCATAGCATATAATTAAAGATATAGCTTCGTATGAATGATTGCCTGAATTTTATAATCAGCTTCAGCGGTGTGACGTCTTAGAAAGTGACTTTCCTTATTTAGTCCGCGTTACATAGTTGAAATCATCCACAACTCTTTTATCCTAAACGCTTTACCTGTTACGTTCACTCCACTCTTGCTCCATCACAAATAATAAAGATAAAACGGAGAATATGTATCATTGAATATATGGTTTCTTTTATTTTAATCAACCGCATCCATGAAATACATCGCCCTATTTTTCCTATAAATCTTGATGAATGCAATGCAAAGGAAGTCCACTCAAATATTCATATTAAGATGACAGCTTACACGCGTCAAGCAGCAGGATTTTTGTTGTGCTTTCTTTCTGTCCTAATACTCAGCACCATGCTTACTCGAGCATCTGACCCCACTTCAACATTTAAAGGTGACTGTAATTACTATAACTGTTATAATTCATCAAACATTAAAAATTTTCACAATCGATGAAATTAGTCTGAAATCGTTTTTAGATTTGATTATGTAGTAGTTTATTCCTTATTATTATATCAGATCATAAAACTTATTTTTTTCAATCATGGTACAATGTTATCAGATAATGACTGTGTGACAGTATTTTTCTCATGAATATTTCAGATCATAAAGCTCTCCGTTTTTAAAAATCATTATATACTTTTTCTAATAGTGTGATAAATTTCTTGGCATCATTATTTCAGATCACAAAATTAAGAATTTTTTATCATAATGTACTGTTTTTAAAACAAAGCTTTTTTTTAATCACGGTATTGTTTCTAGAGTAGTGTGATAATTTTTTTCATTAATATTTCTAAACTATTTATTAAGTCACCTCTATTATATGTACTGAGAGATGAAATAGTGTTATCATTGTTGCAAATTGGGAGTAGTACATGAAAGAATTGCATATCCACAATTTTGCACTCATTGTTGCATTGATCTCCATTGTGGGATGTGTTGTACTCTAGACTGTTGTTCGTGATCCATGATCACACTCCATGACAATGATGATAGAATATTTTCGTTCCCTTTGTTTTGTATCACACCCATGTTTAATTCCTATTATTTTATGTACGACACTCCATAATCCATCATTGTTGGGGATATGAAGCCCAACCGTCTCTGCCTTCCATCCAAGAGACTCTGTCTCTTGGATTTCCTGCGGTGGCTTTCAAGAATCTCCTTTTGGAGCTCTTTATTTATATTGTAATTGCTGTAACTTGGAACAGACTTTTTGAATCAATAAGATATTCTCCTGCTCAGTGTGGACGTAGGCATTATTGGCCGAACCACGATAAATCAGTGTACTCTATTTTTTTCATTCTTGTTTTCGTATTTTTGCTGCTTTCTAACTTTTACAATTGGTACCAAAGAAAAGCGTTGCTGTTTAGAATTCAGGATTGAAATTTTGGGATTATGGAGGAGCACAAAGTATAGAAGTTTACAAGCAAGAATTACGGCCTATGGAAGGTGCAAATGGAGTCGCTATTAATTAAGCAAGATCTAGCGCTTGCTATAGAGGGGAAATGGAAGCAACCAGAAATGATGTCTGATGAGGATTGGGAAACAATGGACAGGAAGGCAAGAGCGACAATTCTTCTTTCACTGTCCAAAAATGTTTTGTTCAATGTTACAGAAGAAACTACAACAAAGGTAGTTTGGGATAGGCTGAAAACTACTTATGCAATGACGTCCGCTGCAAACAAGGTTTTCATCATGAAGAAACTCTACAGTCTAAAAATGAAGGACGGTGGCATAATGGCAAATCACCTCAACGAATTTAATACTCTTCTCAGCCAAGCAAATTTGGTAGGCATGCCACCAAGTGATGAAAATAAAGTTGTCTTATTGCAATGTTCTCTTCCAGCAAGTTGGGATGGAGTTGTAACATCGATAAGCACATCGTCTCCTCGCAACAAAAAGTTAGTTTTTGATGAAGTTGCAGCTACTCTTCTCGGTGAAGACATGAGAAGAAATAGTGATGTTCCTTCGTCCAGTGAAGCCTTAACGGCAGTGAGCATCGACAATAGAGGAAGGAGCTATCAAAGAGGTAGAAACTCCAACAATAGAGGAAGATCAAAGTCTGCAAAAGGGACAGATTTGAACGAAAGCAAAGGGGATTGCTGGTTTTGTGGCAAACCAGGCCACTCAAAGAAAAATTGTCGTTCTTACAAAAAGGCACAAGACAAGGTGCAGGCCAGCCAAGCAAATATTGCTTATGAGAAGGATGAGTTCAGGATTTTAGTTCTCTCCGCAAGTGATACTACTTCAGAATCGTGGGTACTTGATTCTGGTGCATCCTTTCATGCTTCCTCACACACGGAGTTATTCACAAATTACCAAGAAGGTAATTTCGGAAGAGTCTTTTTGGGTGACAATAATGCTTGTGACATTATTGGAAAGGGTGACATTTTATTTCCATCACATGGAGGACGACAATGGATTTTAAAGGATGTTCGACATGTTCCAAAATTGAAGAGAAATCTGATTTTGGTTTCTCAACTTCATACTCAAGGCTGCCATACATTCTTCAATCCGGATACATGGAAGATAACAAAGGGTTCTTTGAAAGTAGAAAAATGAGATAAAGTTGGGAGTTTATATATTCTAGAAAGTAATGATGAAGTGGGAGATGCCATGACATCGGTGGATAGCAACTCGGAGCTTTGGCATCAAAGGCTCGGGCACATGAGTTGGAAAGGACTCGATGTAATGCTGAAAAGAGATCAACTGTCGGGGCTGAAATCTATTGATATAGAATTCTACGAACATTGTCTCTATGGAAAATAGAAGCGGGTTAGCTTCTTGTAGATCGGTAGTGAGAAAAAGGGCACACCTTTGGAGCTTGTTCACACAGATGTCTTTGGACCCACTGAGGTAACTTCCTTTGGCGGGGCTAATTATTTTGTTACTTTTCTAGATGATTGTACAAGAAAAGTTTGGATTTATATGCTCTCTAGGAAATCTGAAGTTTTCTCTAAATTTAAAGTTTTTATGGCCCTTGTTGAGAATCAAAGCGGACACAAGATTAAGTGTCTAAAAAGTGACAATGAAGGAGAATTTGATTCTTTTTGTGCGGATAATGTTATATGTCAAATCAAGGTTGTTCCAATTACTCCACAAGAAAATGGAGCATCAAAAAGGCTGAACATAACTATTCTTGAGAGAGCTCAATGTATTCTCTCTAATGCCAGATTGAGTAAGGAATTCTTGGTTGAGGCATGTAATATAGCGGTGTATCTCATTAATTGAAATCCTTCATCATGACTATATTTTGGCATTTTGAAGGAGGAATGGTTGGGAAAAAGAATCTCATATTCTCACATCTGGGTGTTTGGGTGTGAAGCTTGTGTTCGTGTGCTGAAAGAGAAGAGAACCAAGATAGATTTCAAATCACAAAGGGGCATCTTCATGGGCTATGGTGAAGATCAGTATGGGTTTTGTATTTGGGATCCTTTGGAGTGGAAAATCATCTGGAGTAGAGATGTGGTCTTCAATGAGAAGACATTTCCAGGTCTGCAGCCACAATCAACATTGGAAGAGGAATACGTGTCTAAAATTGTTTTCACAAAAAATGTCTCAAAGACACCAAACAGTGACAGAGTAGCAGCTGCTGCAGGAGTTACTTCCTCTATCTGCATGGAAGAAGTTGCAGGAGTTACTTCCTCTACCCACATGGAAGATGTTGTAGGAGTTACTTCCTCTGCCCACATGGAAGATGTTGCAGGAGTTACTTCCTCTGCCCACATGGAAGATGTTGCAGGAGTTACTTCCTCTGCCCACATGGAAGAAGCTGCATGAGTTACTTCCTCTACCCATGTGAAAGATGTTGCAGGAGTTACTTCCTCTACCCAAGTGGAAGATGCTACAAGAGTTACTTCCTCGGCCCACGTGGAAGAACTTCCAAACAAATTCACCATTGCCAACAATTTTGAGCACATTGCACAATTGGGAGAAAATTGGCAGCATGGATATGAGGAAAATACTAATCCTCATAAATCAGAAATTGATCCAGGACTTAGAAGATCATCTCGATAGAGAAAACCTCCAGCAAAGTTCTTTGATTATGAGTTATTGGTTGCAGAGGAATCAGAACCATCTTTACTTATGTCCGATCAATTGGAGCCTGCAAATTACAAGGCTACTTGCAGAGCTTCGGATTCGTAGAAGTGACAAGATGCCATGAGAGAGGAAATTGATTTGTTAGCAATGAATCAAACTTGGGACTTGGTGACTTTACCACCAAATAGACAGGCTCTCAAGAATAAATGGGTTTATAAATTAAAGGAAGAAGATGGCGGCAAGGTTCGTTATCGGGCCAAATTAGTGGTAAAAGGATATGGACAGCAGCAGGGCAGAGACTTCAATGAGATTTTCTCCCCGGTAGTCAAGATGACCACTATTAGAGTCGTTCTAGGCTTGGTTGTTGCATGGGATCTTGAGCTGGAGCAGTTGGATGTTAAGACTGCGTTCCTACATGGTGATGTAGTTGAAGAACTCTATATGATGCAGCCGGAAGGCTTTGTGAAAAAGGGGAAGGAGCATCTTTATTGCAGATTGAAGAGAAGCTTGTATGGACTTAAGCAGGCCCCAAGGCAATGGTACAAGAAATTTGATCAGTTTATGATTGAGCGAAAGTTCATACGTTCAGAGGCTGATCCATGTGTTTATTATAAACAGTTTCCCATAGGTGAATTTATAATTCTCTTACTATATGTGGATGATATTCTAGTAGCCGGAACCAGTATGAAGATTGTTCATGAATTAAAGAAGCATTTGGCAAGCAGATTTGCAATGAAAGATTTGGGGGCAGCCAAGAAGATACTTGGGATGACCATTTCATGGGATAGATCTAAGAGGAAACTTTAATTATCTCAAAAGCAATACATTGACAAGGTATTGGACAGATTTGGCATGATGGAACCCAAACCAGTTTGTGTCCCTTTAGCATCTCATTTTTGTTTGACTGCTGAAATGTGTCCCACAACACATGAGGATACATAATTCATGAAGGGAGTCCCTTATACTTCAGCAGTTGGCAGCATTATGTATGCTATGATTTCTACTCGTCTGGATATTGCTCATGCAGTGGGAGTATTTAGCCGGTTTATGAGTAATCCCAACAAGCTTCATTGGGAGGTGGTTAAATGGATTCTCCGGTATCTTAAAGGCACCTCTTCTCTCTCTTTATGCTTTGGGATAGATAAGCTAGCATTGCAAGGATTCGTAGACTCTGATCTTGCTGAAGATGAATACATGGCTCTCTCCGAGGGGGCAAAAGAGATGTTATGGTTTCAGATTTTGTATAAGGAATTGGGCTTGCAACAATCAGATTTTACTCTTTTTTGTGATAGTAGTAGCGCTATATTCATGAACAAGCATCATAAATCTCAGCGACGCTTGAAGCACATTGACTTGCATTATCATTACATTCAGCATATGGTTGAAGAAGAAAAACTACAAGTTGTCTAGATTGACACAACAGTAAATCCAGCTAATGCCCTCACGAAGGTTGTAACACGGGAGAAGTTTGAGTTTTTTCGAGCTTCTCTCGGCATTTCCAGCATGTGGTAGCAAGGTGTAGAGTAGGGGAATAGCTTGTTACAGCAATGGTTGGTCTTCAAGTGAGAGATTGTTGGGGATATGAAGCCCAACCGTCTGTGCCTTCCATCAAAGAGACTCTGTCTCTTGGATTTCCTTCGATGGCTTTCAAGAGTCTCCTTTTGGAGCTCTTTATTTATATTGTAATTGTTGTAACTTGGAACAGACTTTTTGAATCAATAAGATATTCTCCTTCTCAGTGTGGATGTAGGCATTATTGGTCGAACCACGATAAATCGGTGTACTTATTTTTTTGCATTCTTGTTTGCATATTTTTTCTTCTCTCTAACTTTTACAATCATCACAATAATAGAATGCTTTTACTCACTTTATTATATATATCATACTCCATGATCCATCATCGTAATCAGAACATGATTCTATTCACTTTAGAATATTATCATTGTAATAGATAAATTGAAAGTGACACGTGATAGAATTATATACTCACAATCATTTGCTTGTTGTGATGATGGGCGTATCTATTTATGTTGTTATTTTTAAGGATATTTAGATTTTCTATAATAATAAATTTTTAGTGGAGCATTCAGAGGAGAGGGTATTGTCTATTTATTTTCTTGTTAATGATATTTCTTGGTATGCAAATTGTGAGGTTTCAATAGCAATGGATGTGGCTATGTTTAAAATGGTTGATAAATTTAATGATAAAAATAAATTATGTGAATAATCTGGTATAAAAAATTATAATTATGATAAAAATAAGTTTTGTGAATAATCTGATATAAAAAATTATAATTATAATTATTTAAATATATAACTGTTAATTAAATATAAAATATAATATTTTTTGATAATAAGTTATGGAGAAATAAAATATATATTAGAACTAATTTAAACATTTAAATAGATATATTAATTTTTATCTAAAAAAAATTATAATAAAAGTAATCGAACCCATTGAACTTTTATTAATATAAAATAGAGTTAATACAAAGGGAACATCTTAATGAACAACAGGATAAACACGCGTATGAATCCCAACCATTACGAAGCATAAAAAATAGACCCAAATGACGTAAAATGATAACGATCCAAACTCTAGTAAACCAGATTGCATAGACTATAATGAGTAATATTAATCTTCTCATCACAATATATTAGACAAGTATTGGGTGGGGAAAATTGACTACCCAAGTCATCAAAAGACACAAAGCCTAGAATTTTCATTTCTGAAAGAGAGTGATTAGACTGGAAGTGCAAAAGATCACTTAAAATATTATCATGAACAAGAGGTGAAGATTCAGAAGCTATTTCATCACCAGGAACCAAGGACTACAGTGGAGGAATTTTTAGAGGATTAACACCATCACAATCTTGAGGGTGAGGCAGGAGAATTGTTAAAATGCAACAAAAACAAGCTCAGGATCAAATCGTTGAAGCAACCCGTTAAATTCCACCACATGCCTCAATAGAGAACCATCCTGCAAGCAAAGTCTTGGTGTAGGATTTTCATCTTCTATCATGTCTTTTTAACCACTTCTATATTTAATTCTGCATATTTCATCCTCATCCTTTCCCATGCTCAATTGTATTGATTTTTGATCGAGTACTATAATTTCATCCATTTCATACTAGCCCATGTTTCCTCCCAGACAATGCCCAATCATATTCTATTAAGATTTTGTTGTGTAGTAGGTAGTGCGTATGTTTGATCATATTAATTTAATATATATATAGTGGAATTATTTGATTGATGAAAATAGCATTCCACTGTAAAGGGAAAAGAGATTACAATTGTGCCCAATATCATTCTATTGATTTAATTGATCATAGTTTTATTTGACTCGTAATAGGAAAAATTGTGGCAGCTATCATTGTACTAATTTGATTGATCTCATATAATGTGTTGCGCCTAATAGCATGGTTTTGTCTTTTAATCTACTAGGTCATAAACTAAAAGAGGGGTAAAAATTTTATTGAATACCAAAGAGTACAGAGCAATAGAGGAAACAAAGAGCACTAAAGAGCTTTATCCTGGTCAACAAGTTGAGCCAGCTTATGAGATAAATCAAGGGGAAGCATCCTATGATCAACAATATTCCAATCCAGCGCATGCTCAAAAGTCTATTTAGCAAAGCAATCAGCCACACTGTTCCACTCCCGAGGGATATGCATAAAAGACAGATTCCAAAGAATTGCATAACTGAATGATCTGTTGAATAACAAGAGCCAAATGCCAATCCACATCCACAAGGTTCCATCTATTCAATAAATTCCTTACCACCTACGAGTTTGTCTCACAGGTAATTCTTCTCCAGCCACATTGACAATACTTTTCCACTGCAACTAAGATAGCAAGGGCTTCCATGAGGTTATTTGTATGGTAACCCTTGTAGATAGAGAACAGAAACTGAATATCACCAGATCTATCACGCCCAACTCCCCCAATGCCAGCCGATCCAAGATTTCCCCGAGAAGAACCATCAGTGTTGATTTTAAGAACTCCAGACTCGGGAGGAATCTAATTCCCCTCATGATTAACACGCTGAGAGCACTACCTGGCTCTATTCCCAGCGCGTCTATGGGGCAGAGAGGGGGCGCCACCCTAAAGTGGAAAGGAAAGGCGTGAGTAAATACCAACATCTCCAGGGTCCAAACCTCCACAAAAGTCACATTTTCCCAGGAGTGTTTCATGAAGAGAATGAACAATTTTCCCCCACAGGTGCCTAATCCCCAGCTGCACCTCATGAAAGATCCTCTTATTTCTCTCAAGCCAAACATTCCATAAAATAAAGGAAGGACCAATAGTCCATGCAACCTAAAGAAAAGAGGTCTTGGAAGGGGGATGGCCCAGATGGTCCCAGAACTCAAACAAGGAAGAAACATGCCAACATGAGCATTCCCACACACTCAACCAGAAGTGCCAAATCTACTTGACAAAGGAGCACTGGAAAAAAAAGGTGGGAAACAACCTCTTCTCTATTGCGGCATAAGACATAGATGGAGGGCCCCTAGAATCCTCTCTTGCAAAGATTCTCCCAAGTAAGATAGCGATTGTAAAACAGAATCAAGAGGAAAAAGTTACACTTAGGCCAAGAAAAGCTATTCCAAGATCTCTTCCACCAAGAAACCTCCACCTCACCAAACAATTGCTTAGTCAACGCAAGGTACCCTCAATAAATAGAATACTTTCCAAAAGAAGCACCTCCCCAAGAAAAAACATTAGGTTCCTGTAGAGAGCTACACTCCCTAGAAGCCAAGATCTGAGAAAGCTCCAACCGATCCCCTAGAGAACCACCCGATGACCAATCAGAAGAATTCTTCCATCTGTAACCAACAACAAATCCTAGGTTACGAGCCTCCTTATAATGAGCCACCTTATTCCATCTAGCAAAAAGGAAAAAATCACAAAGAGGCTGTAAGTGTGGATGAGAGGACAAGAGAGGAGGATGCCCATTCCAGGAATGACTCCAAAACAAAGCCTCAGTGCCTCTGTTACAGATCCAAAAAATACTTCTCTTCACCAGGTGAGCACCAATCTTGAGGGTATTCCACACCATAGAGCCTCTTCCCTCAAGAGGAAACCTAGAAACATCTGAAGGTTCAACGCCAGGTAAATACTTGTGTGATAGGATACGGGCCCAAAGCTGAGACTGACTGGAGCACCAGTGCCAATAGAGCTTGGAAGCAAGAGCTTGTCTGCACAAGATAGCAGAACAAAGGCTAAGGCCTCCTTCCTTTTTTGGCCTGCAGACAATATCCCAATTGATGAGGCTCCATTTAGAATTTTTCAAATTGCCACTCCAAAGAAATTTGCCAGAAAGAGCATCAAATTCCTTAAGAAAATATGTTAGGGATTCTTGAACCATGCTTCTATATATAGGAAGGGCTTGAATCATAGATTGCAGGAGATTAACCATGCTAGAAGTAGAGAGCCACCTATGAGTCCAATGATTGACTTTTTGTCAAAAGCTTGTCAAGCAAGCTCTGCCAGAAAATCCTAGGTTGTCTTCCCCCCACAATAGGGACACCCAAGTAAGTCAGAGGGAGAGACTCAATCTGAAATCTCAAGATATTAGCAATCCTTTGCTGAATAGGCTTAGGAGTGTTGAAGAAAAAAATAGAGGACTTGTGGTCGTTGATTTTCTGACCTGAGGCAGCCAATTAAGTATCCAAAGTGAGCCGAAAGGCTTCAGCTTCCCGAATCTGAGCTCTCCCAGCAAGGGTCATATCATCAACAAATTGGAGGTGGGAAAGTCCCCATTGCTAGCCCTGAATCAGATTTTTGGATACATGAGAATTGATAAGTCTGCCAAGTCCCTTAGCCATAATGATAAACAAATAAGGAGAAAGAGGATCTCCCTGGCGAAGACCCCTAGAGGCCCCAAAAAACTCAAATGGTTCACCATTAAGAAGGACCAAGAAGGAGGGAGTAGTAACACAACTCCAAACCCAACTAACCCATTCCTGACTGAAGCTAAAAGCTAGAAGAAATTTCTGCAAGAAAACCCAATTCACTATGTCATAAGCCTTAGCCATATCGACCTTGAAGAATATGGCGTGCTCTCTAGAAGTACACATAGAGTGAATAGCTTGAGAAGCAATAACTACCCCATCCAAAAAAAAAATTCCAGCCACAAAACCCCCTTGTTCCTTAGAGATAACCATGGGAAGCCAAACTTTAAGCCTCTCTGCTAGGAGCTTAGTAATGATTTTATAGACCACATTACATAGAGAAATTGGCCGAAAGAAGTCCAGCTGATTAGCCTCTTCTTTCTTCAAAATAAGGACTTGGAAAGTAGCATTCAAAGACCAGAGCATAGCTTTGTTGGAATAGCACTCCTGAACCACATTCAAAAGGTCTTGATTGATAATATCCCAAAATTCCTAGAAGAATTCAACAGGGAAGCCATCAGGCCCCGGAGCTTTACCCTTACGAAAGCTAAAGACCACCCCCTCCAAGTCAAACATACAAATTGGCCACATAAGAGAGTCATTCATCTCCCTGGTCACAACAGAGGGAATAAAAGACAAGATTGTATTTTCCTCAATCTCTGCTGGAGGCAAGTCATTTGAAAAGAGAGCAGAGTAAAACTGAATAGCTTCCCTGGACACAGCTTGAGAGGAGGTCAGATGCGTCCCATCAGATGTGACAAGAGAAGATTTATGTAACTCCTGTTACGTCGAGCCAGCATAGATTTATGGAAAAATGTGGTGTTCTTGTCCCCTTCTTGAAGCTAGTCAACTCGAGCCTTCTGTTTCCAATAAATTTCTTATCTAAGATGCCACTCTGCTAAATCACTAGAAGCTTGGGATTCTTCTATGCCAAGAGCTTCAGAAAAACCCAAATCCTGAATCTGCCTAGTAATAACATCCAGACGATCCTAAGCCCTCTTCTTCATGATGTGGAGATTACCAAAACAAGTCCTGTTCTAATTCTTCAACTTTGTTTTAACATACTATAATTTTTTAGAGAAGGAGAACATAGCAGTGCCATAGGTAGGGCCACCTTGTCTCCACCAGTGAGCCATTAAATCATGGAGAGAAGAGTCTTGAAGCCACATCAAATGGAACTTAAAGGGAGGCTTCTTGGGGGTGGAAACATAACTAGCCGTGAGCTTAATAGGCTAGTGGTCAGAGCCTCTCCAATCAAGAATTTCAGAAGAGAGAGAAAGAGAGCCACAATTCCAAAAGCAAGAAACTAGGAACCTGTCCAAGCGTTCTGAGATGACAGCATCTCCAACCCTTCTATTGTTCCATGTAAAGAGCCCATTAAGAGGTTTAACATCAGAGAGATGTAAAAGATACATATTTCCCCGAAGAAGCTCAGAAGAAGGACCCAAGCAAGCCAGCCCACCCGACTTCTCCTCCAGACTAATGACAGAGTTGAAATCCCCACAATCCAAGGCAAGAATGGGTGATAGCTTCTGACATGGCTGATATGTGACCAAATCTTAATCTTTCTAGGGAGATGAATAGGGGCACACACATTAGTAACAAGAATCATCTCTCCAGTTTCCAAAGAAGAGGCCACCATTGAGAGAGTTGAGTGACAAGAGATCCAATAGAGAGGCGTAACTTTCCTACGATCCCAACAAATGGCAAGACCACCAGAGCTCCCCAAAGCACAAACACACTGACATTTCCCTAGAAACCAAATACTAGGAGCACATCTAAACATGGAATCCACTGAAAACTTGGTCTCCTGGATACAAAGGATATCTGGAGAATGATCAGCCACTAGCTCATGAATAGCTTCTTGTTTGGGGATGGTATTCAACCCCCTCACATTCCATGAGAGAATAATCATTGAGTAGAGTGGGGGTAATGTTCATCCATGGTCTTTACAGCCCCAGACTCTACCAATAAATCTCTTGTAAGTTTAATTTTTTCCTAATCCTACTTTCGCCCAACTCTTGAGGGAGTAGAAAAAGAGACTTTCTTAAATGGTCTTTGCATCAGGCCCAAAGCAAGAGAAGATCCCTTTCCATTACCAAAGGAAAACACATCCTTGACCAAATATTCCAAAAGAATATCCTTTTCCTATGGAGAAGGAGAAACCACAATGACACCAGACTCAGGGCCAATAGGTGTCTCCGGCTTCTGTTGAACTACAACATCCTAGTTGCCACTAAGAATAGAACTCCTCCCATCTGAGCCAGTAACCCCACATTGAGCATCTACAGGAATACCTTCTTCTATGACCATGTTTTCTAGCACCTCAAATCGATTGATCCTTGAGTCCACTTGCCGATCTAGATGAGGTAGCTTCTGACCCCTTCCCTTAGTACGGTTGCAAGCAGGGATAAAACCATCCTTATCAGGACCGGTAGTGTTTGTTTGCCCTTGCCCCTAACTTGAAGTATTCATCTAATCTTCCACTTTACCAGTACTATCAATCTGAACTTTCCCGTTTCCAGTACTAACAGTTTGACCATTCCCCTTACCATCATTAGCTATCCTTGGGCCTGATAACCTACTAGGATTACCATTGTCTTTAGTGGATTGAGGGCATTGGCACTATAAATGACCATATTCATGACAAATGTGGCATCAGAAGGGAAGGGATTCATAGTCTAGCTGTTGAATCCAAGAAGAAGAGCCTAGGCATCAATTTCAACACAAATACGGGCATAAGAAATAACCCTTTTATCCAGCGATTGATGTGATATAGGAGCTGACTTCCCAAGAAAAGAAGAAATTTGTTGAAGGATATCCTCGTGCCAGAATTCCAAAGGAAGCCATGGTAGGCAGACCCAAACAGGAACCATCGAAGGGAGATCCTTAGCAGAATTTAACCCTGTATGCCAGGGTTTGACGAAAAGTCCCACACGGTCATAAAATTATGGGCCTCCCTCAAAGACCCGGTCCCAATCTAACATGCAAAAGAAAGCAACCAAAAATTAGCTATTACCAGCCATCATAATATCCATATCACCTTCCACCTGCCACGAACGGTGAATCTAGACTTCCAGAGTCGACAGGGAAATCCGGATACCAAGAAACTTGCATATGAATGCATGTTTGGCCAAATAGTCCACATCTTCCATTACTACCTTTGGAGGGATAACCAGCACAGGACAATCATGGCTACGTAGAAGGCATCCATTAACTTTATTCAACTTTGAGCTCTCTCCAACATAAAATGTTTCCTTCGCCTTTGAACTCACCCTGGGAGAAGATCCACCACCAGCTGAGGCTCCAGCAAGAATGAGACTCTTGTAAACCCCATTTGTAACCATCAGAGCCTAGAAAATAGACTCCCTCATAGTCGTACGACTGCTCCCCTGTATGTGTGTTACTAGTCTAAAAATCTTCCCAGATAACTCTCGTGACATAAATCTAGCTTGCACATCTGCAATAAAAAGCTGGTGTGTGATATGATTTTCAAGCAGGAGACATTCAAGTTGCAGTTGCTTTAATGTTGTTCAAAAATGGTTTTCCAATGCCCATGAGGCAGGTTTGTAGCGTTAGACCAATCTATTAGGTCATGATTCTATGCATTTGTTTAGTTGTTTCTAATATTTAGAAAAAAACCCTATTTTAGAATATGGATAGAAAGTTGATTCTCACATTTTAATAAAGTAAGATTGCATTTCTATTTATTTTAATGGCTATTATTGGTGTGTTTATTTATGTAATGTTACTATTTTTTTTGGGTTTGTGTAAATTTGTATATGTTGTCTATTTGTATCTATTTGAAATGGTGCTTCCCAAACTTAGAGGAGGGATGAACATGTGCTTCCAGTTGTATCTCATAAATTATAGTAAGATCATTGGTTTTACTAGATACCCCCAATAGTTTGATCGAAAGAGGGCATCATAGGAAGGACAGAAACATGTTAGAGAAAACTTGAGATAAAAACGACATTGAGGTTGAGTCCCACTCCAGAACATTTTTATCATTGAAATACCCACTTCTTAGAATCCAGTGATTGCTTCCAAATTTTCTTACCCAATTTTAGACGTATGTAATGAATCTATCTCCACTAGACAGATATGTGAATTAGTTGAGAATACATGTTGCATGATATTTCTAATTTGAATAGCATTCATGAATCAACAGGATGAGTATTTACATCATTGCATGTATGTTAAGGATCCTTTAGTGTTTAGAACTGTATGCTTTCTTCTTATACAGTGAGATGAGTTAGTCACTTGATGTCTATTTGACAGAGTAAGATCGTAATTTGGCTTCAGTCCAAATAAGCTCATCATCCAAATCTAAAAATACAAGAGATCTTCTTTCCAATTCTAAGATATAAGCCATTTTCATGTCATGATATACAATAATATATTTGATTGACTTCTATTTAGCCATCGAAAATGTACGTGAAAGATCTAAAAAGAAATAGTCAACAACATTAATACCCCATAGAAATTTTAACACATTCATTAGTAAAGACCAGTCTTAAATACTATTTATGGAGGGGTGGTCATTCTTGACTTCCTCCTAAAATTTGGTCTTTCTACCATTATGAATTACCTAGGATAAGTATGGGAGAAAAAAGGATCTACAGGTTGTCATAAAATTCCATATGGAAGATCCTTGTGGAAGTGAGGAAGTAGTGAAGATCATTTCCCTATTACTATTATTCAAATGTTTTGCAAACATGATGGATGCCTATTTATAGGTAATATTTTTATAAAGTTTTGAAATAGATTTATCCCCTAAGGTCCTAATTTGTTTATCTAAATCCCTAATACCAACACCACCCTAATCTTTTGGAAAGAAAACCTTACCCCATTCCAGAATTGGTATTTTGACCTTACTTCCAATGTTATCATTTCATAAGAAGGACCTGAGGACAGATCACAATTTCACAACATATTTCCTAGGGGGTTTTAGTATAGACATTAAATAAATAGGAACTAAATTTTGATGTAGGAGAAACCGAGGGTCATAGCTTTTGACTCAGATGTGCGTTTTGGCTAAAATTTTATAGGCAATTGTGTGAGGAGGAGTTTTTTAAATTGCCAATGAAGTCTAGATCGATAGGTGGTCATTTCAACTATTTTTTAGGGGCCAAAAATATCATCTTGGCCTCAAAAATTGGCTTTTTGTGTTTTTTTAGTTTTTAGAAAGTTCTCTTTTGTAATAAATCCAAAATCAAGTCTTTGATTGATAAACATAAAGTTTTTCCATTAGTATGCAATGAGAAAACAAGTTGTATAAACCATCAGTTACACTACACCGAAAGTCATGTTTTCAGTTCAAACCAAAAATACTAAGCAAGGAGAAAACTGATGACATAGTTTTGCAGTGTAAACCTAAAGTGCAACCCGATCATGTTAAAGAGGATCCTGACAGGAGTAAACCAATAGTGGAAACTGACAAAATGAATATAGTTCAAATCGAGAGTAAAAACAAAGAACAACCTGACAGACAAATCAACATGGAACACCGAAAGATAATCAAACTGACTTTAGACCAAACCGAGCACCTGACACCGAAAGTTGGTTACATCCCAGAAAAAGTGGATTTGACTTCCACGTTAGATAAAACACTCAAGTTCTATTTATAGAATTTTTTTTTGTTTTAAAACCATTACTTAAGGAACAAGCAACATTATTGTAATTGTTTTAATCAGTCTAACATATTTAAAACATGCAGACTAGGAGATCAAGGTCATGTTGTAAACCTTTGATCATAGAGTTAATTTTGTTTTATGTGAAACTTAATTAGGTCAATCTATGTTATAAATAGATGATGTAATCATTTATTATGATGGATGAGAGGATGAATGTAGCCTACGAGCACATCTATGGATCATACTGAGAGTTTCAAGAAGCAGAACAACAAAAGGTGAAATTGGTTATCAAGAACCAAGAACAGAGGCTACCGAGCAACAAAGGTATTATTCAATCACATTAGGTGATACATTTATACATATAATCTTGAATGGATCTATAATAAAAAATAGTAGATTGCATACACTCAGGTCAATGAGTAATTTTCTTACATTCTAACAAGTGAAGCAAAGTGTAAATTTTTTTTCAAGAAAGGTGGATTTAACAATCCTATTGTAAATCTCTTAACCGAGTACACACTATACAATATTGCTAAAGATCTTAACAGAGTAGACCTTAACTAGTCTCCACATAATAATCCTAACAGGGTAGATCATCAAAAGGGATTAAAATTGTAAGCCTTAACTAGCCCCTTCCAATCCGTAGATAGTAAAGATTTTGTGGGTGTCATCCCCAACGTAGTTTTTACCTTCTAATAGGGGTTTTTTGTGATATCATATCTTGTGTTATAAGTCAATTAATTTCATGAATTTTTATATGAATGTTCACATGATTGATTAAGTTAAAGAATTGATATATCTTACACAAAGATAGTATAGAACAGATGGTTGGTTATACAATTGATTACATAAAGGTTAAAGGATAAACGAGATAAAAGTCTTAGAGGTACTGATTCACCCCTCCCCTCTCAGTACACACTTCCCATTATTTCCAACAATTGGTATCAGAGCTAGAACTCTTATTTGGAAAGATTAAAGACTTAAGAGAAAAGATCATATAGTGGAGAAGTACAGACTTGACAAGAGTATTGAGAATCAGAAGCTAAAAATTTAGATCTTCTATGAGAAGTATAAAGAAGCTAAAATCAAGATGAGACAACTGTTAGATGAAAGAAATATTATGGCATCTCACTGTCATGAAGCATATTACCAATAAGAAGAGATAACAGATCTATTTGAGTCTTTAGGATCTACTACTAGCAAAGCATCAGATACATCAGAAAAGAGCATCACAAGCTTAAATGAAATCAATCAACATATGGCTAGACAAGTGGAATCTCTACAAATCAATCAAGAGACATAGATGGTAAGGATGATTGATGTCATGAACAATTCTAGACAAGCTGAGCAAGAGAGAACACTAGCTATTGATGATAGAAGGAAGATTACTGAAAAGCTACAAGAAAAAGAGTCAGAAATACAAAGACTTACACAACATCACCATGAGATTACAAATCAAATTATTCTTATCTATCAAGAAGAAAAAAAATAAATGCATAACTCATTGAAAGAATAGAAGCTATGGGTGAGCTAAGAGAAGAAAATGAAAAGATGAAACAAGAAGTAATAATTTAGCAACAATATAATGAAATAATCAAGATAGTTGAAGAAAGCAATAAAAGAATGGATGATTTTCTTGATCGACAAAGAAGAGCCAACAACACACTAGACTAGGCTATACCGAGATTGGAGAATCACCTAATCAAGCTGATCCAAAGAATGTCTATCTGAATCCAACACCAATAAAGATGACATGCAATCACTGTGGAAAGAAAGGCCACACATCAAATATATGCAATAGAAAAATGAAAGGTATTCCTAAATCTACATCTTCATTCATAGGAATTTGTTATAAATGTAACAAGAAAGGACATAAAGAATATGAATGTAAGTCTGAGATGAAACAACCTAAGAAGGAAACCTACATGGACAAATACTGTCCTACTTGCAAATTGCATGGGTACACAAATCTCAAATGCTAGAAAAAGAAAAAGAAAACATGGAAGCCTAAAGGTAGAAAAGCTTCCTATCATCTGAAAAGAGTCGGTAATGAGTATGTATGGGATTACAATACATGGGAAAATTTTACATGTCGAAGATTTGGTCACATTTCTAAAAAATGTATGAGACAATGGACAAGAAATTCTAGAGGCTGGACAAACCATGGAATGACATGTTTACACTGTCATAAAATTGGTCATCTAAAGAAAGACTACATAGACCGAATGATAGAGACCAACACCTTTGCAAATGGAAACACCATTGAAGACATCAGGAAGATGAGAAACAAAATGTGGAGAAAAGCTACAAACACTGATGAAGCTGGACCGAGCAATACAAATGGTGACACATTATCCAATGGATCTGGTGATATCACCATCCCCACTTAAGTAGAACAAGTAAGTATGGAACTGCAATATACCAAGTTATATTTTGCATCAGTTCCATTATACATAATTGAAATGCCAAATTAGCATGATTATAGATGCACTATGGTATTACTTATAATGATTCTATGAAAACTATCCTATTAGTAAATACATACCAAAATGCATTAGTATACATTCAAAGCTGAATTGTCTGCACTTGCCGATAATTGTTAGTTAACATTGAAAAGATAATGTTTCTAGTGTAAACCGAGATCCGTCGGTAATCATGTGAGTTGACAAATTTGTCTTTGTCATAAACCGAAACCCGTCATTGAAAGTAACAAGTTAGACGACTGCCCCGAAGCATCACATTGTCACCCAAACAGAAGTTAGTGCTTCACCCGACGACTCCATCTTCACACACTGAGGAGTTGTTGAGCATTAATGACTTGAATTAGGGAAAAAGTTTGTAAATAGACAACAAAAGGGTTTCACTCTTCACCAATGATTAAAGCGAAGCGACCGGAGTGAAACCAGAGCATGAAGCAATTCAAAGAACTCCAACCCGATTCAAAGAACTCCAAGAAGATCATTTATAGCTACAAAGGTTAAAGTAAGTACCAGTATAAACTGAGAACTATATTTATCATTTATGGAAAATCCCTAATTTTAGAATCAATGGCGACCACATCAAGAACCAATAAGCTGAAGAGTGTTAAGAAGAACAAGATCAATCTTATAAAGAACTCTAAATGTGAGGAACCACATTATGAGATATGTCCAGAGGTTGCCTAACAACCCGAAAATGCTGGAGCATTCTCAAGAATGCCACCTAGGGTTTTTCTCATCGAAGACGTGCGAGCATACATAAATTACAAGATTGCAGAAATCAGCAACCTTGAAGTTGAACAAGCTTTCAAGAAGCTATGCAATGATGATGGCACTATTAAGGAACATCACAAACACATCAAAGTGAAAGGGCTCGCAAATTCCCTATGGTTCCCGAATGAATTCAAGACCCAATGTATTTGGTTAGTAATGAGAAGGATACATGACCAAAAGCTATGGTTGGATGAGCCAAAACATATAACAAAAGATGTTATACATGCAGTCACCAGTTATCTTATAACCGATAAGGTAAAGGCATTAAAGCACCCACCTAAAGATAACATTGAGAAGAACACAGGAGATAAATGTGATGGAAGAGGACTTAAGGTATCCACTATCATAGATGATGAACTAAAATTTGGAGCATGTGTCTTACGATACAAGTTCTTTTAGGAAAGAATGATGAAAAAGATTGCATCGGGAGCAGTGGATACAACCTACAAGATTGTCAAGAAGGGAACTCAATTGGATCTGTCAGAACTTCTACTCAAGCAGCTAGAAGAGAACTTAAAGATAATAAGAAATGCAAAATCCAATTCATGTAAGTTTGGTTTTCTTATCATGTGCACATTCTTCTACTTCCAAGAATCTTTTCCATCTATAGGAAATGTGCAATGGGACACAAGAAGACTAGTGACCATCCAGATTAGTGAGTTTATAAAATCACTAGGAAATTTTTTTAAGTCAGTAATAGATTAATACTTTGCTAGATTCAATGAGAGAATGCAGAAGATAGTAAGGATCCCCGAACAGTTAATTGAAAAATTCAAGACTAATATATGTTTCATGGTAGAAACTGAATTCACATACATCAAACCAATTTTACTGAGAACATCATGGCTATCTCTACTTGACTATGAAGTGAACATAGATCAAGCATCTAATGCAATTGGTGCATTAATAAATGAGCTAATAGATAAATCACAACCCAAGTTCGCCAGTTATGAAGAAGCCAAAGAAAGAAAATATGGTCAAGAATATAAATAAAAGGTTGTCAGTAATAGAAGAATAAATCAAAAAGACAAAGGAAACCAAGGGACAGTCACCTATCGATGAAGCTGAGAAGGAGAGTGACTCAGAGTCTACAACATTGGATACACTATTACCTCCACTAGCTAAGAATCTAACGGTGACTGATGCATCTAGGACAAGGAATCAGACAGCAAAGGATACAAGGGTATGTGCAGGATCACGGTATGCAAAAAAGTGGCGATGTGAAAAAGAAGTCCCGATTAGTAGACTAATTGAAAAATATCTATAACTTTCAAATGGTATAACATTTTTTAAATTTGAGACATGTGTCACATTCTATGCTTCACCTACTATAATAAAAAAAGAAAAAAATATCAATTTGATTAAGTTTAGACTAAGTTAAGATGGTCAAACACGATATTTTTTGTATTCTGGAAAAGTTGTAGAAGAAAAATCATAATTAATTATTTACTTGGAATAAGATTACAAAATAATATGCATCACATGCAGACACGAGTCTACTACTTATATCTATAATTTTCTAAAAAAATATTATCATTTGATTGTGTTTAATGTGGTCAGACATATACCTACTTCTTATCTTTTTAGTCCTTATTGATAGACTGACTGAAAAATAGCTATATCTTTCAAACAATATAACATTTTTGAAATCCTAAACATGAATCACATTCTATTCTTTTTCTACTACAATTAAAAAAAAAAAAAAAATTCAATTTGATGAAGTTTAGACTAAGTTAAGGTGGTCAGACACGAGTTTTTTATATTCTAAAAAAGTTGTAGTAGAAAAATCATAATTAATTATTTACTTAGAAAAAAATTTAAAAAAAATATGCATCATATCCAAACATGAGTCTACTACTTATATATATAATCATGTAAAAAATTATTATCATTTTATTGTGTTTAAGGTGGTCAGACATACACCTACTTCTTATATTTTTCCTGAAATTTTCATACTAATGCATATAAATTTGAAATTTCACCATATAGAATATTTTTTTTTAAAAAAATGGGGTTTAACAAAGAAATTAAATTAAATTTTCTACAAATTATCTTGTTACACATTTTTAATATAAGATTGATAACTTGTTCAAATTTTTACGTCAACTTTACTAAACCTGATTTTCTGAATTTTCATTGCCACTTAAGGACATGTTTTGGCATAACATGATCCTGCACACACCCACAAGTCTTTCACCCCTAAATAAAGGTTAAGTAAAGACCTATAAGAGGAAACCTCCAACACATAAAAGAGGTCCAACAAAAAGGAGATTGTTCCTAAGAACTAGGGAAGACTTTGAGGAAACCGAACAAGATGAATATGTCCAAATAGAAAAGAGTAAGATCCCTAAAACCATTAATGAGGTATGTGCATAAATTATTAAGTCACGATAAATTATTGAGTCCAAAGTCAGATGATGGTTAACTTTGGATCCCTTGGACCAGAACAAGATTGAAGAGGCAATTATCAAAATGATGAGTACATTTAAATTTGTACCAGTACAACTTTATGACAAAATGCCCAATGAACTATATGATAGACTATCTGCCAGATGGACTTATGCATTGAAGAATGAGAAAGAGGTAAGGGAAAGAGTCATTGTTTCTCTTATGTCTCCCAAATCCAAAATGGAAGAAATCATGGAGATAATGGAAAAACATGCACAATATTTCTCACCTAATACGAGAGCTTACAAGATACTAGAGGGAAAGCTAATAGACCTACAGAAGGACAACAACACAATTTGGAGTAAGATACTCAATATACCTACTAAGGAGGCCACCCATGAGAGAAAACTTCTCACAAATGAGCCACACAATGATGACTCTACAACTAAACCTAGACCAAAGCACATACTGATTGGTGACACTGAAGATGTCACAACTGTCACATTGGAAAAGGAAGAATCAGACACAACAGGCAACAAGGAGATGTATGTTGTTGATGAAAGATGGCTTAAGAATACTGTGGAAAATATAATTATTGACATCAATGATGACCCTACAAATGAAGTAAGGAAATATGAAGATATAATTGTTACATCTAATCTAACTAAGGATCAAGATACATCTGTCAATGTTGCACAAGTACACATACTGGGCCATATGCTATTATTGATTCAAGCAATCAATATTATTTCACAAAAGGAGAACCCTGAGCCTAATGCCAGCATACCCGAGGAGAAGGGCACAGATGAGGAAAAATATACATTTGTTGAACAGAAGGACACAACCGATGAACAAAATCTCATCAATGGAAAACAAAAGGATGGAGATACCACCGAGAAAGATACACAAATTAAAAATGCAGATAAAGTGCAAAAAGTGAAAGATGAGCAAGAAAAGACAGTTGATACCACGTCGAAGGAAAAAAAATAAAAAGAAGTGATGTTATAGAAACATCAAAGGTTGACAAGGAGACATCCTCAAACAACCAACATGCAAACAACGAGCAACAAGAAAAAGGTACAAGTCCACAAAATCCATCTAGTAGCATGTCAGACCAAGCAGAGAAGCTGTCTATGGTTCTGCATATTGTTGGATCACAAAAGATGAAGAACAAGCTGGAATTCACTCTAGATGAAATAATTGAAATACTAAAATGTGACCCAACTACATTAGATTTTGAATCTCTCCAAGAGTATGTGGAAATCTGTCAAAGGAAAGATTTGTAAGAGAAGCTTAAGACGCAGAACCAAGATTCATTGGTACTAGAGAACACAAGGGACATCTTGAGCCAGATAGTTCCCGACATAAATGTTGATCACAATGACCCCATTATAAATCAACTTACCGTCCTCACCGAAGCCATCACAAAAAAAAATTTAGATGCAGAAAAGGCAATTGAAAAGCGAGCAAAACACAAATTTCAATACAAATTGATAGAAAAGATCAGCCAAGAAGTGGCAGAGAATAAGGTAATACTTTCAGAGTTATCAGATGAATCAAATCCAATCATAACTAAATTTTTTTCCTTAATACAAAAGCTATGCACTTTAGAAAAGTTTACAAACGATAACAATGACAAGATTGCAAAGATCGAGTCCAATCTAACTGAAAGTGCACAAAGTCTAACCACTAATGGAAATGCAATCAAATTGCATTATGAGAAAATCATAGAGATCAAAAGGTTGAGTCAGGAACTTTGGCAAGAAGAATCATAGTTTAGAGAGGAGGTTGCCGAGATACAGTCTCTACTATTACCAAACCTCACTCTTCTACAAATAGACCTAAGTTCACCAAGGAAACTTATTGCCACCCCTGAGATGTCTTTAGCAGACATCATCTACTATATGCATACATGGATCACATTGGAGCATATGGCTCCTAAAAATCTAAAGGAGAAATGCTAGAATATTCTGGAGGAAATGAAGTCCTCACACTCTCATATTTTTTATAAGCTATAGGTATACACCTTTTCCCTTACTATCAAAAAAGGGGGAAAATTAAATTGATATGTACAAATGGGGAAACATATAATATAGCACAAAAATGGAAAAGGAAGAGATAGTATAAAAATAGTGTACATACACATATAATATACTATACTGGCATATACATAGGGGGAGTCATGAAATGACTAAGATAATATACAAGGTGTTCATACTATAAATTTTGGTAGTATTTTGCACATATCAGTTTTTGATACTAACGTTAAAGGGGGAGATTGATAAACATAAAGTTTTTCCATTAGTGTGCAATGATAAAAAAAGTTGTATAAATCGTCGATTACACTACACCAAAAGTTAGGTTTTTAGTTCAAACCGAAAATACTAAGCAAGGATAAAACTGACGACACAGTTTTGCAGTGTAAACAGAAAGTGCAACGCGATCATGTTAAAGAGGAACCCGACAGGAGTAAACCGACACTGGAACCTGATGAGAAGAATATAGTGCAAACTGAGAGTATAGAAAAAGAGAAACCCGACAGATACTTCAACATGGAACATCAAAAGATAGTCAAACTAACTTAAGACCAAACTGAGCACAGACACCGAAAGTTAGTTGCATCCTGGAAAAAGTGGATCTGACTTCCACGTCAGATAAAACACTCTAGTTCTATTTATAGAGTTTTTTTATATTTTAAAACCATTACTTAAGGGACAAGCAACATTATTATAATTGTTTTAATCAGCCTAACAGATTTAAAACATGCAAACTAGGAGGTCCAAGTCAAGTTGTAAACCTTTGATCATAGAGTTAATTTTGTTTTACGTCAAACTTAATTAGGTCAATCTATGTTATAAATAGATGATGTAATCATTCATTATGATGTATGAGAGGATTAATGTAGCCTACAAGCACATCTATGGATCAGACAGAGAGTTTCAAGAAGCAGAACAAAAAAAGGTGAATTTGGTTATCAAGAACGAATAATAGAGGCTACTGAGCAACAAAGGTATTATTCAATCACATTAGGTGATACATTTGTACATGTAATATTGAATGTATCTGTAATAAACAATAGTAGATTTCATACACTCAGGTCAATGAGTAATTTTCTTACATTCTAACAAGTGAACTAAAGTGTAAAAATCCTTTCAAGAAACATGGATTTAACAATCCTATTGTAAATCTCTTAACAAAGTGCACACTATACAGTGTTGCTAAAGATCTTAAGAGAGTATACCTTAACCAGTATCCACATAATATTCCTAATAGGGTAGACCGTCAGAAGTGATAAAAATTATAAGCCTTAACTGGCCCCTTCCAGTCTGCAGATAGTGAATATTTTATGGGTGCCATCCCCACCGTAGTTTTTACCTTCTAACTGGGGTTTTCTACGATAACATATCTTGTGTTATGAGTCAATTACTTTCATGAATGTTTCTATGAATTTTCACATGTCTGATTAAGTTAAAGAATTGATATATCTTACATAATGATAGTATAGAATAGATGGTTGGTTATACATTTGATTACATAAAGGTTAAAGGATAAAAGAGATAAAAGTTTTAGAGTTACTAATTCACCCCTCCCCTCTCAGTACACACTTCCCATTATTTCTAACATTTCATGGATCAGTTGTAAATTCATCTTGCCTTAGTTGGGGGTTTTTCTTGGCAAAAATTGTGATTCATAGGATGGGTTTTGGAAATTACCAAAAATCAAAAAAATATGTTTTTTTCATGAAAAATCTGCCAAATATGGTAATTTTTGGAAATTATAATAGTTAGGAGTTTTTGATTTTATTGTAGGGTAGAGTAAGATTGAGAAGATTAATGAAGAATTTGGAGTTTTGCAGTTTTGTGTTGATCATTTTGTTAGTTGTTGTTATTGAAGGGTTTGGGCTACATCACATTTAATACTAATTTATTAAATATAATTTTTGTTTCCAAAAGTGAGCCATTTGTGATTATAGGAAATTTTTTTGGCTATGATTGGAGAAATATTGTCCCAAAAGTTATACTTTTCTGACCCAACAAAGAAGGGGATAAAAATATATTTGTTGGGAAAAATACCAAATTCAAATCCCCAAAACTATATTAAACACTTTTTAATATACAGGGAAATTTTAAAAAGAATATCTTAGACTTGGAAACAATAACTTTTTGACATGAAAAAGAAGCATAGTCTGATATGATTTCTCATTATATGTACTTGGTTCTCTATTTTGAGTAGCTATTTCCCTCTTTATAAAAAGTTGTTTGGAGATCTATTTGTTTCGTTATGATTTGGTATGGAGGAATATTCAAGAAAATAGATGCTCCCCTCCTTTTTATGAAAATATTTAAGCATTCCACCTACCTACCGACTCTATCAAGCCATAAATGCTTCTATTTTTACTCGATATTCCCCTATTATTGCCAATTATGAGCAATTTTATAATACTTGCCTCCCACTCACCCATGTGCATCCTCTTTGGTTGCCAATAAATATTTTCCAACAACCACTAGGGGATTTTTTTGTCTCATTTCAACATGCTCATCCTCGTCCCAACATCAACACATGAGAAGCTTGGAAAATGTTAGTACCAAAGAGATAATGTTGAATTTATGAGAATAGTTGTGGGAAAATAAGGAAGAAAAATATACCTGTCACAAAAAAAAATCTCACCAGGCTCAAAAACTATAGCAACAAGTTGACGTGCTAAGAAAATGAGAAAAATGTAAAAAATATTTTTTTTAGTTATTTTCTTTTTTTCAAAATTGTGTATTTTTTGAGGTATTTGGAGCATAATTAGGGGTTAAAACTATTAGATATCCCTAAACACGGATTTCAAAAGACATTGCATTAACAGACTAAAATTAGATCTCTTTAACACCTTTCCAAAGGTGTATTTTGTTCTGAGGTCTAAGAAATGAGAAAAAAGATATGACCCTGCGAAGTAAAAAAACTCTAAAAACTCAAAAAATGTCTTGGCATCATACCACATGTTTGGTCTATGGCTGAGCTAGTCAATCAGCCTATGAGGTCCAAATCCTTCAAGACAAATTGTCACTTTTGTAACTATGCAAAATCCTAAGATAGATGTGATCTAAAAATGCAATTGCGATGCACACACTAAAAGGGACTGATCATTGCAACCTCCATTAGAATTTTGTTACCTCGCATTGGTGAGGAGATTGGAAAATGGATTGGTCCAGCACCCATATTGTGCGTACATATGGATTGGTCCTCCTATATCATGCTCCATGAACATTGTAATAGAGGATTCTTATTTTTTTTAGACAAAAATCTTTAGGTTCTTGAGTGTTTTGTTCATTACATTGAAGAACACTTGGAAATGGATATTTTATCCTTCTTCAACCTCAGCATAGTATTCAAATAATCAATAGAGGAGACCTATTAAACTATGCCACTTTGTTTTTACTATGTGTTTTTCTTTGGTCTTCTAAATAAACATAAGCTCCACTTCATTCTAGAGGGACATAGATATCATTTGTTATTTTAAGTTGTTATAATTTTATCATAGATAAACAAGGTATTAAACCATATTTTATACTCTTTCAATATTTATAATTTGAGGTTATAATATGCCATTTGTGAATTAAATTCTCATAGAATAATTGTTTTAGTGATGTAACAGAAACAACTCTTTTGGGCCTTAACGTGTGCTCCTCACAGAGAGATCTAAACATTTTGCACTATGTCTGTCAAACTTTTGCATCTTGTTCTCTATCCAACAATGAAGAGTCTATGGTGTTTTGTGCCTAATGTTCTAGGAGTTTCTTATTCATGTTATTTCTGAAAAGAGGCTCAAAGGGTTGTGAAATATTTTATGAATTAACTTAGGTTATTTGTTTCCGAGTTTTTGCTCTCTTCCCTTTCCCAAAAATACAAATATAAAGAGCCAACTTCTAAACTAATATATATTTTTTCACAGGGTACAATTTTTCCCTCGCCTGTGAAGCTTCTCGACTTCCCTTAGTTAGGCATGAGCCTCTTAGGGATAAAAATAAACCATACAATATTTTATATGGGTGAGGATAGTGATGCAAGATGTTTTGGGTTCAGTGGTGATCCTAATCTACTAAAAACTATATTATATTTTATTATGTATGATTCTGGTCTACTATAGTGGGTTCAACCATTGTAAGTGACTTTTAAAAGTCACTAAGAGGTGTAGAAGTTTAAAATTTAATTTTTTTTGGAAAGGGGGTTGAAACACTAAGCTTTCATAAATTGCATTTTATGGGGTTTAGCTTAATATTTTGTAGGTAATTTCTTGCAGAATATTTCTAATCCAAATTTATTCCTAAAGATGAAGGTGAGAACTCGCAATATTCAAATTTTTAGAGCAATTGAAAGATACTCACAGATTCAAAGTTAAAATAAAAAAAGTATCATGTCTAGAATTTTATATGCATCTTTGTGGGGCTTATGACCATCCTTTTTCTATCTATTACATTTAATATTAAATCGGTAAAATATTAGCTCCTATTTTTAAAATGATATAAATGTAGAGGTACTCTAGATTCAAATATTAAAGAACAATTTGAGGTGATTAAAAAATTAATGTCTAATAAAACATAAAATCTTACAAATTGGTTATTTTCAAGAAGAGTGGACAAAATTCCGAAAGAATTCAAAAGACTAGCTTCTTGA
>MU228160.1:140552-190924 GCA_018584345.1 Thuja plicata | reverse complement strand
TATATATATGCATCTTTGTGGGGCTTATGACCATCCCTTTTTCTATCTAGTACGTTTAATATCAAATAGGTAAAATATTAGTTTCTATTTTTAAAATGATATAAATGTTGAGGTACTCTAGACTTAAATATTAAAGAACAATTTGAGATGATTAAAAAATTAATGTCTAATAAAACATAACTTACAAATTAGTTATTTTCAAGAAGAGTGGACAAAATTGCTAAAGAATTGAAAAGTCTAGCTTCTTTAAGTGGAGACGAACCATTAGGTAAGGAAATGCAAAGTTGGATGCCTCTTTGAGGTTTAAAAGAGTCAAATTTGCAAAAAGAATACAAAGACAGAGCATGTTGGTTGCATAAAGAGTATGAGTAAATGAGTTTTCCATAGAGAACAACCATCAAAACAATGAATGTAAAGTTGTAGTTATATTTTTATCAGATAAATTTTTTTTGTATATTTTTAATGTGATAAAACTAATGAGTATTGTTTGCGAGTACCATTCTTTCATTCTAAAATTTGTGTAAGAAGTATTGAGTTGGTTTCTTGTCTATGTTTAACTCGGGTTTTGTCTATATTAGATAGTATATCTTTTATAGTTCCTATCATTAATATATTATTGGTGGGAAACATATTTGTGAAACTCTAATTTGGTTATTAGACAAAGTAAGATATTTTTTTCCATAGTTGTACATCTACTTCAATTTTGTTGAATTAAAAATTTATACGTTTTTTATTATGTACGAAAATAGAAGGTATTATAAACAAACCCAAATCACACATTGCATGAGTATAATCCACATGGTTTCAATGTCCCTATCCATGTAATATTTTTTTCTCAAATTAATCATCCTCAATAGCCTTACATTTACCAAAAATCTAGTTAGATATTCAATTATCATAATATTTTATACAAATTAAAATATACTTTAATTATTTGTTGCAAGTGTGTGTGTGGACATGCACACATTCCTACATGTGTGTGTGTGTGTGTGGACATGCACACATTCCTACATGTGTGTGTGTGTGTATTTATTCTCATTTTTTTATAAATATAACACTCATTGTTTATAAAATTTCTAAATTAAGTATTAATAATTAAATACATTACATTCAACATTTGTGAATATGCAAACCTTTTTGCAGTATCAAACTTAAATTTTTGATATAAGTATTATATTGTCTATGAGCTATAAACATTGATACTAATCTATAGCTTAGGAGGAGAATACATAAAAATACACTAACATTAATATACTCCAATGAATATATGGTACATATAAATAGGTGTAACATATTAAATTTTCAAACATCTCAAGAGTTAATTACATGTTATACAATCAAAACTATATAATATAAATTATAAAGAGTCAAATTTAATGGTTATAATGTTAACCCAATTTTTTCATTTCAAAACCCATACTCTCACCAAAAGACATAGGTGCCTAGTCTCCTTGTTTTATATGCTTACTTACAATAGTTCTCTTTTTGTTTTCCAATTTGATTGTTATGTTATTACTATTACCGATATGTTACACCATTATCTTTTGTTGTCTTTGGATATTTTGAACTATAAGAGTAATGGTTCTAGTCAGTTTATTGTATTATGATAAAAAATTATGTTAGATTATTTTCATACATTTTGTTTTGAAAAATAAGCAAAATCAGGTTTTAAAGGGACCCAAAACCCAAAAAGTTCATAAATGAATAGAAAGCATTAAGTCCAGCACCAGAACCGACCAAAAAAAAAAAGGAGGAAGAAAGAAGGAACCCCTCACCAAAAAAGATAGACTAAAAAATAAACCAAAGAAAAAGTAGCAATAAACACTAGCATACTACCAACCTTTAAAACCCTGAAGGGTTTCATCCATCCCGATATCTAGCTCAGTCATTTTCATCACACTAGCCTCTAACTCCATTATCTCCTTATTGGACAAAGTATTCTGGTTCAGCTTCACTCTGGTTCTGTGACAAGTCTGAAACAAGTCCCCAAGAGGTTTCGCCAACAAATTGACCAACAAATTAAGGTTACTATCTGAGGCCTTCAATCCCTCCTTATCTAATTCTCAAACATATTCTCCATCATTTTTTCTAAGCATGCAATTCTAACCAAAAACTTGATAGGGGCACAAAAATGCTATGAGTTATCATAGCCCTTACCCCTATTACTCACCATATCTTCCATCTTTTTGTATTTGACCTCCAGATCTTTGTTCTAGAACCTAAGGTTATTTATTTCTTGATAGCACCAATTATCATTTTTGAAGGAGTACAGGGCTTTAGCTTTAGTAGTGTGTAAAAACCCTATAGTGTCATCGTCCTTATCATAAAAATCCCCCATCACCATATTGATAGAGGGATCTCTTTGAGCAGTACCTAGGTTATCCTCATTCTCCTTATTCTCAGCATTCGTATACTCCTCAACCATGTAAAGAATTTGATAATCCTTCCCCTTCAACTCATCCTCATTGCAGGGATCTTCTTCATTTACGTTATTGTCATCCTTAACATCCTTGGAAAGGGATAGGATATTCTCCTTATCTTGATTATAATCTGGCTCCACATCATCAATGTCAATATTCCCTTCTCCTTCCATAGTATTAATATTCTTATCCCCCTTAATAACAGTATAATTCTTCATATAAGACAACTTATTTACATCAAGTTCAGTTATAATTTTACCTTGGTCATTCTAATTGGGAGAAATCTCCATTGCAGGGTTCTTTGTAGCTTCATCATCATTATCCTTGCCTTTATCAATAACTTCTCCTTACCAGTTATAACCTTAGTTTCCTCTTTATCCTCGTTTGGCATTTCCCCTGAAGACGAAGTATCTATGACACTAGCCAATGACTCATAGTTCTTGGTAGTATTCAAGATAAAATCTATGTCTTAATCCTCACATGAATCTCATCTGACTCCTCATCCTTTAATTTCATCGAATAGTTAACCAACTCTATCTTCGTATTCTTTGAAGAAGAGGAAGGGGCTTCCACACACTTGGAGGTGTATTTAATATTTTTACTTCTTTTAGCAGGCATCTCGACCTTACCCATTCCATAACTGATACTCTTCCTCTTATCCCTAGGGTATTTGACCATAGTCTCAAGGATATTGTTCTTCATGTACTAAAAAATCAATAAAATAAGGCCCTTGTGAAGAACGGACTTACCTGAATCCTCACTGTTTTCAACCAAACTCTGATACAGATAATTGTGAAGAAAAAAAGGAAAGGATATAGAATTGTTGTGTCGTAAGTGATTCAAAAGCACAAAATGATGAGACTATGCTCTTGTAAATCTCCCTTCCAAAGTGATATGCTCCATAAACACAATAGGGATTTTGCGCCAAAATTTATTAATATTAGTAATCACATAGAAACCCTTCTTCTTAACCATTTCATTCCTCTTGTCCATATTATTAGGGAATTTTTTAACCACCATTTTAGACACTTTCATATTTCTATAAAAATTTATTCCATACATGGGTAAAGTGATTACCTGCACTATAAGCTCCACATTAAGATCAAGATGCCTCCCATCGATAGTCACAGAATCATTCCTCCACCAAAAAATTAAATTTTTGGTTATCCCCTTGTCATATCCATGTAATTTATCCAGATAGCGCATAAGATGACCGTTTCTAAGCCTCCCCTAGATTTCAGGGCCCTCCTTCAGCTTCAAATAGTCAGCAGGTTCTTCTTTATTCAAATCACCTTCCATAGTTTTTGATCTCAAAGGAATATTTTTTATGCACAAAGACAAGAAAACCCAAAGCCAGTAGCTAAAAAAGAAAAGACGAAGCGCCTAGACGGCATGCAGAAAAAAGTAGGAATTACGACGCGTTAAACTTTTGCGCCTGCCATAAATTTCCATCGTTTCCAATAAATCTTCCACAATATTTCCATCTATTCCAATAAATCTTCCCTCCTTACTATTAGTCTTGTCATAATAAATAAGACTAATTTCCTCCACATTTAGGTTCTTTAAGTTGTTCCAAGTCATGAGGGTGTCAGGAATGACCCCTTTGTTAGCGAACAAATTATCAACTTTATTCGATTCACGAAAGACATGGGAAACATAGGAATTATTAAGGGATCCAAAGATATCTTTACCCTTATTAATCATGATTGCAATCGACCAAGAAACATTGTATTTTCCCCTTAGGAAATTTATGATAGTTTTTGAGTCACGTTCTAACCACATATTTGTAAGTTCAATTGTTTGGCCAAAGATAGAGAATAAAAGGCCCCAAGAGCCTCGGCCACATGATTAGATTGAGTGCCAATAGGAACAACAACATTAGCGACAAAATTATAGCTACTATCCCTAATGACACTCCCACAGCTAGCTTTACCTAGGTTCCCTTTAGTAGCACCATCAAAGTTGATTTTGACCCAACCCTCAGGAGGAGACAACCAACAACTATTTTACCTTCCTTGTTTCTTATCATCCTTCAAATTAAAATTCCAACACTCAATTTCCAGCCCTGAGTTCCCAAATATTTTGGCCTACATTGAGAATTTTTCCTAGTTCCTTTTAAAAATAGCATTCGTGAGCACCAAAGGAGTTCTTCTTTTATCTTTAAAAATCCTATTTTTTTTTTCTTTCTAGATGTTCCAAATTAGATGAGGAATATAAATATTCCACACCAGGATGGCTCTCTTATTCAAGTTAGGACAATACCATTTCTAGAAAACATCCTGGATAGTACTAGGAAACACCCAACAAACATTCCATCTCTGTAACAAGGCTTCCCAGATTTTTAAGGACTAAGACACATTGAGGAGAAGATGAGAAGAAGATTCACTCTACTTACATCAAAGGCAACATCTATTGGGAAGATATAACCCTCTTTTAATTAAAATGTCAATTGTGAGGATTTTATTATGCATAAACAACCATAAGAAAATCTTAACTTTAGGAATAAGATATTTATTCCATGCTTTAGACCCAAAGGGAAACTCATTAGTAGGCTGGATCTGAATTCTATAAGAAGAGGCAACAGAGAAAGTACTAGAACGTTCCAGACCCCAAATTAAGGTGTTCCTTATTTGCAATAATTTGTTGGGAATAAAGAGCTTTATTAATAAATTCATTCAGATTCACCCAAGTATTACCTCTCGAGTAATCCCTCACCTTGGATCCAAAAGATAATTTTAATCAGTTCATTAAATCCTGCAAGTCTGGTAGCATACATAAATGCTTATAAAAAACCCATAAGTCCTCCCAAAAACAAACTTTTTTTCCATCCTCAAGCTTCCATTTACCCCCTTTAGCAGCCACCTTCTTAGCTCCCATGACGCTATTCCAGATTTAAGATCCTCCAATGTTATAATCCTCTTCAGTGATTTGGTCAAGAAGCAACTCAGCAATATATTTATTTTACCATATCTTGTTCCACTACTTATCTTCTCCACACATTTTGTTAAAATGTGGCATCCATGACTATTGTAGCAAATGATATGAATTAAAGGTTGATGAAAGGATAAATAATAGGCTAGGCAAAAATGAGCAAGAAGCTAATGGTTCTCAAAGTATAATGAATACTATCTATACTTATGATGTTCCTAGTGTATTTTTTGTTGCTTAGGTTGAATCAAGAGATATGGAAGAGTATCAACCCCTTGAGCGATAATAGAATTGATATAATTGTTAGACCTTTTGAAAAATATATGAAGAAAAAGAAATGGGTTAGTGTGGATTCTTTTATTTTATTGACTTTTTTAATACTAGTTGATTGGCATAAATTATATTTTGGCTCCAATATCAATGAATGGCTGGATTTTTTTATTTTATTTTATTGACGTTTTTAATGCCAGTTGATTATGCTCTGGCTTCAACATCAATGTATTATTGAGTCCATTATTTTATCATCTTAAGTCGTGCAACGTCTTAAAAACCAATGCTCTTTAGAAAACAGAAAAATCATAAACTCGGGTAATTTGATTGTCTCGTGATTGTCTCGTGATTGCACGTCATACTCAGCCGGTGGATTCTACTTTGGCTTCATCGCATATATTCCGCGTTACATCCTTGAAATCATCCACAACTATTTTATCTTAAACGCTTTACCTGGTACGTTGATTCCACTCTTGCTCCATCACAAATAATAAAGATAAGACGGAGAATATGTATAATTGAATATATGGTTTCTTTTATTTTAATCAACCGCATCCATGAAATACATCGCCCTATTTTCCCTACAAATCCATGGGATTGCTTTTGATGAATGTAATGCAAAGGAACTCCACTCAAATATTCATATTAAGATGGCAGCTTACACGCGTCTTGCAGAAGGATTTTTGTTGTGCTTTCTTTCTGTCCTACTACTCAGCACTATGCTTACTCAAGCATCTGTCCCCAGTTCAACATTTAAAGGTGACTGTAATTATCTATAGCTGTTATAATTCATCAAACATTAAAAAATTTCACAATCGATGAAATTAGTTTGAAACCATTTTTTAAATTTAATAGTTTATTCCTTATTATTATTTCAGAACATAAAACTTATTTTTTCCAATTATTTCCAATCATGGTACACTGTTATCAGATAAGACTGTGTGAGTATTTTTTTTATCAATTTTAAATCATAAAACTCTCTTTTGTTACCATCATAATATACTTTTTCTAATAAATTGTGTGATAAATTTCTTTCATTATTTCAGATCACAAAATTCTTGTTTTTTATTATAATATACTGTTTTCAAAACAATTTTTGTTTTAATCATGGTATATTGTTTCTAGATTAGTGTGATAATTTTTTTCAATAATATTTCAGAAACTTTGTTTAAGTCACTTCTATTATCTGTACTAAGAGATGAAATATTGTTATCAATGTTGCAGGAAAATTGGGAGTAGTACATGAAAGAATTGCATATCCACAACTTTGCACTCGTTGTTGCATTGATCTCCATTGTGGGATGTGTTGTACTCCAAATTGTTGTCCATGATCCATCATCACACTCCATGAAAATGATGATAGAATGTTTTTATTTCCTTTATTTTGTATCACACCCATGTTTTATTCCTTTTATTTTATTTACCACACTCCATAATCCATCATCACAATAATAGAATGGTTTTACTCACTTTATTATATACATCACACTCCATGATCATTTGCTTCTTGTGATGATAGGAGTTTCTATTTGTGTTGTCATTTTTAAAGATATGTAGATTTTCTATAATAATAAACTTTTACTAGAGCATTCAGAAAAAACTATGCGAACCCACAAAGCAAGGTGTTATTGTCTCTTTAATGTCAAGAAGCTCATTTCTTAAAATATGATTTGAAGCAGCTTGTAGGGATGTTGTTTGTTTTATTTAGGAAAAAATTGTGCTCATCTAACATGGCGGAGGGTATTGTCTATTTGATTTCTTGTTAATGAGATTTCTTGGTATGCAAATTGTGAGGTTTCAATAGCAATGGATGTGGCTATGTTTGACATAAAAAAATGTATAAAAATATTTCATACATAATTAATAAATTTGGTACTAAAACCCACCAAAATAAGAAATAAAAATTGATGCTAAGAATAAATTTTAATAACAAAATTTATTGTTTAGTTACAAATATAGTAAATAAATTTGATGATATCAATAAGTTTAGTAAATAATATTATATAAATATATATTGAATTAAGATCGACATATGTAAAGTTATAATTATTTAAATATGTAATTGCTAATTAAATATAAATATAATATTTTTTGATAATAAGTTATGGAGAAATAAAATATATATTACAACTAATTTAAACATTTAAATAGATATATTAAGTTCTATCGATTTTTTTAATAATAAAAGTAGTTGAAGCCATTGAAATTTTATAAATATAAAATAGAGTTTATACAAAGGGAACATCCTAATGGACAATGGGATAAACATGCGTATTAATCCCAACCATTACGAAGTAAAATGAAAAAAAAAGAGACCCAAATGACGTAAAATGATAATGACCTAAAATGGAGTAAACCAGCTTGCATTCAGTATAATGAGTAAAATTAATCTTCTCATGACAATATATTAGAAATAAACTATGTCGCCATTATCGGTGTTGCCGAATATTCTAGCAGCTTTATGCTCTAGACAACGGTTCTGTACAATTCCTCACTTCGACGCTGGCCATGGACTTGGTTGATACAAACAACCATCGTCATGAACTAAGTGTTAGAATAGTCCCAAAGGATAACTGGGAGGGGGGGGGGGGGGAATCAGTTATCAGTAACTTTAATTNGGGGGGGGGGGGGGGGGGGTGAATCAGTTATCAGTAACTTTAATTATTTTCTCTTCTTTAATTCCAGAATACAATAAAGTAAATGCTAATTCAGATAACATAGTACACAACACACAATTTGGTTACGGGGAAACCAAATGGTAAATAACCCCGGTGGGAATTAGCACCCACAATGAACTATACTTATTTATAGTAATCCCTGTTAGAAGATATTTCAACCCTGTTAGGAGTTATACTTTAGAATGCAATAAGTATAGTGACTTGGTTAAGGGTCTGACCCTGTTAGGAGTCTTTTACAAATAACCCTATTAGGGGTGAGGACTCACTGTCCAAAAGCTCACTGCTTCAATGGTCAATGCTACAACCTTCTGTATGACAGATATGCACTATATCTAATGATTAACTATAGAGTAGACCTGCTGTCTTGATCAGTTCCAATGTATTGTAATCTTTCACTTCTTCTTCACATAGATCCTCGATGAATGAACCAACTCTGATATTCTAATCTATACTTTTTTGTCTCTTTTCTTATCATTCACACATTTTGTATACTAACAAACTACTATAAGTATCTTCTTTAAATTAGAAGGTCATGATGACTCTTGGAAACACTTCAAAAAAATCTTAGTCGGCTTAACTAAGAATGCAAACAATATTAAGTCTGTGCAACACAAATTGAACAGATGTGTCACTTCACTAAGTCGGCTTCACCAAATCAACTCAAACAACACGATCCTTAAGTTACATGATAGGCGTGTTTAACCAAACATAGTTAACTCATAAATAATCATGAATATACACATGCATATCCGAAAGATAGGCGTAACTCAGGAAACATGTTAAATACATCAGCTCTAAAGAGATACTCTTCCAGAACTATAACTGCCAATAACAGAATTACACAACTTGACTGAAACATCACATCCGGACCTGCGTGTATGAATGTAGTATCCAAGGCATGTCTTCAACATGTATCTAACCACACAAGGTTGGATAACACTATTCTTATAATTTCTTACAAAATGTTGCTGTATATTATATGTTGTCATCAATGACAAATATACAATCAATCAAATACAAAGAAAGAAATCTCCAACAATCTCCCGCTTTGACATTGATGGAAACATATGATATTAAAAACATCCTCTGTTCATGGTGTCCTCTTTCTTTTACAATCTTCTCAATATCCTCATCAAAGATTTCTCTACACTACTGCAGTTCCTCTGACTGTGTTTTTGTTCCATATATATACTCCCCTAGAGTATATGCTCCCCCTTAGTGCATACCCCCCCTTTGAAATCAATGGAAAAGGGTTCCATAAACCATTAGGCACAGGTACTACTCCAGAAGTAGAGTAGTCAACCATTCATCAGTCACTTAATGACTGATGTTCTTGCTGCTTTTTCTAAATAGACTCAAGAGAGGGAATTACTCCCAACTTCTCCCTGAGATACTCAAAAGTATCTTTTGATAAAGGCTTTGTGAAAATATTTGCCAACCGTTCTTTGTTGCTCACATAGTCCAATTTCACTTCTTTGTCTACAACCTTTTCTCTTAGAAAATGGTACTTGATCTCTATGTGTTTTGTCTTTGCGTGCATCACAGGGTTCTTAGACATGTTAATAGTGCTAGTGTTATCACAGTGAATAAAAATAGGATAATCAACCTGAATACCAAATTCTTTAACCATCTTCTTGATCCAAACCATGGTTGAACAATTCAGTGCTGCTTCAACATATTCAGCTTCTGTTGTTGACTATGAAATACAATTCTTCTTCTTGCTTATCCAAGAAACCAACCTATCTCCAAGAAATACTACTCCTCCTGAAGTACTCTTCCTGTCATCAATAAAACCTGCCCAATCTACATCTGTATACACATGAAGTTGTACATTCTCTGATTTAGGATACCATAAACAATAGTCTATAGTTCCCTTTAGATATCTGAATATTCTCTTGATTTCCATTAGGTGATTCTGCTTGGGTTCAACTGCAAATCTTCCAACAATGCCAATTGCATTAGATAGGTCAGGTCTAGATTGAGTTAGATAAATGAGTTTTCCAATCATAGATTTGTACAATGTCTTATCAACTATTGTGGAATCCTCATCTTTTGAAAGATTGCTTCCTATTATCATAGGAGTGCATACTGGCTTATAGTCTTCCATCTTGAAGGTCTTCAATCTGTCTGCTTTACATTCAGTCCCAAAAAGTATTTTATAGGACCAATCATGCTCATTTCAAATTCATTCTACATTTCTTTTGCAAATGCTACACTAAGCTTGTCATTACCTCCAAAGATAATGCCATCAACAAATATGGCAACTAGTAGTAATCCATCAGGTGTCTCTCTTGTGAATAGGTTACAATCTGCTGCACCTTTCTGGAATCCAATCTTGGTAAGATAACCATCAAGTCTCTCATACCAAGCTCTTGGGGCCTATTTAAGACCATAGAGTGCTTTATTCAATCTGCATACCATGTCTGGTTTATTTGAAATATTAAATCCTTTAGGTTGTTCTATGTAGACTTCTTCCTTCAAGTCACGATTCAGAAAAGATGACTTTACATCGATTTGATAAACTTTAAAGTCTTTGAATGTTGCATAGGCCAAGAACAATTTAATGGATTCCAGTCTGCTCATAGGGGCAAATGTATTAGTGTAGTCTATTCCTTCTCTCTGCGCATATCCTTTACATACCAATCTTGCTTTGTTTCTTACTATTGTACCATCTTCATTCATCTTGTTTCTGAATACCCACTTTGTTCCAATCACATTTTTGTCACTGGGTTTAGGAACCAATTCCCATGTCTCATTCTTAATTATCTGATCTAATTCTTCTTTCATTGCATTCTTCCAATCAGTATCATTTCAAGCATCTTCAACACTTAAAGGTTCAATCTGGGAAAGTAAACATAACTCTTCATCCATTGCTAGGATTTTTGCTTTCGATCTGGTCAAAACATTGCTGTTGTGATCTCCAATGATATCATCTTTAGAGTGGTATCTAGATGTGAATTTAGGAACCTTAGGTGTGACTTCTTCTTTTGTAATCTATGATTCTTCTCTGCTTCATTCAGGGTCATTGCATGAGACATCAATGCAATCAAACATTTCTTCAATAATAGTATCTTTGCTGCTAGGCCCGGGTTCATCTTCAATCATAGATGAATATTCATAGTACCTCTCTTGAACCATAAACTTCTGATCAATTTTTACACGATTACTTTCAATTATATTTTTCAATCTCAAATTAAAACATCTGTATGCTTTTCTTTTTGTAGAGTAACCAAGGAAAATACCTTCATCACTTCTAGGATCAAACTTACCAACACCATCATCTCTCCTGATGTAGCATTTGCTGCCAAAAAATCTGAAATACTTCACTGTAGGTACATTACCAAACCAAAGTTCATAGGTTGTCTTATCTGCGCTTGGCCTCAATTGGTTTTTGTTGATAATATAGACTATTGTATTTATTGCATCTCTCTAATATGTGTGCGCAACTTTTCCTTCGATCATCATAGTGCGCACTGTATCAAGTTTAATCTTGTTCCTCCTTTCTGCTATCCCATTCTGCTCTAGGGTTCTAGGTGCACTCAACTATCTTTTAATTCCATGTTCTTCACAATAGTCATAAAACTTATCAGAGGTGAACTCTCCTCCTCTATTTGATCTCAGAAATTTCAGTTTTAATCCAGATTCATTCTCAACCTTAGTTTTGAATATTTTGAACTTCTCAAAGGCTTCAAACTTCTCCTTTAAGAATGCAACCCACATCATCCTTGATAAATCATCAAAAAACAAAATGAAATACCTTTCTCCATAGTATGATCTTGTTTGGGTAGGACCACATAAATCTGTGTGCACTAGGTCCAATTTGTTTTCAGCTGAGTTCTGCTTGCTTCTGAAAGAACTCCTTACATGTGCTTTCCCATAACACACTCCCTACATATTATGTCAACTGGTCTTGCAATACTTGGAAGGTCCCTGACTGCCTTGACATTACTTATCTTTACTATGTTATCAAAATTGATATGACATAGTCTCATGTGCCATTTAACCAAATGTCATCTACTTTTGCAAAAAAACAACTTACATCTGAATTGAGCTGAAAAACATTACCTTTTGTTTTGGAGCCTGATGCAATCATGTCTCCATCCTTGTTTTTAATGATGCACTTTTTGTCTTTGAACTCCAAATGATAACCTTTATCAAGTAGCTGTCCAACACCTAGCAAGTTATGATGTAATCCATCAACATATAGAACATCATCTATCTTGTTCTTTCCATGCAAAATGATAGAAGCTCTTCCTATGATAGGTTTAGGAGTGTTATCTCCAAATCTAACCATACCACCTTTGTATTTGTCTAAATAAAAAATCTATCTTTGTCACCTATCATATGGTGGGAGCATCCACTGTCAATGATCCAATCAGTTCTGATGTCTACTCTGGAAGTTAGGGCTAACTCTTGTTCTTCCTTTCCATCTGCAATGTCCATTTCCTCAAGAAAATTTTCCATGTCCCTAAGGGAAACGAATCCAATTTCATCCTCTCTTGAATCTTCATCAGTTACTCCTTCAACATGGTAACATTCCTTCTTATATTTAGGTTTGTAATCAGATATGAACTTCTTGAGTCTTGTGGGACACTTAGATGCAAAGTGACCAATATTTTTGCATGAAAGACATTTGAATGGAATTTGTCCTTCATATTTTCCCTTTCCTTTCTTTTCTCTTTTAGCAATCATAGCAATGATATCTTCTAGTTCTTCATCAACTTCTTCTTTCTCATTATGGCTAGAGATGTGTAAGGATTTCTTACCATGGACTGAGGCTTTGAAAGTTGTTTCACTTATAGGTTCAGTCTTCAATCTTGATATCTCAAATGTAGAGATTTTATTGATCAAAGTCTCTCTCTTGAAGTCTTGTGAGAATTGCATAGTTTCCTCTAGAATACTTATCTTTTTTTCATAGTCTGATGTTAAAGTAGTTAACAGCTTGTCCATTATATCTTCTTCTGATATTTCTCCACCATTGTTTCTGATTCCAGAGACTGCTTCATTTATCCTTTGATTTTAGGCTCTAATTTTCTCTTTAGGTAACATCTCAAGACTATTGTATTTCTTTTTCCATGTCTTCCTGCGTGCATTCTTTGCTTGAATATCTCCTTCAAACATATCTTCTAAATACTTCCATATGGTGTATGCTCTGTCAACTTTCTTGATCTCATAAAATTCACTATCGGATAGGGCAATGATTAGGGCTTCTTTAGCAATTGCATTATTAGTTAATGTATCTTTTTGTCTACTAGTAGCATGATCCTTTGCAAGGTCTTTCAGAGATGGAATAACAACTTCTTGTGTAGAAATCTCAAAGATCTCAAAGCCAACACACTGTAAATGTGTTATCATTTTGTTCTTCCAATCCACATAGTTCTCTCCATCGAACTTAGGACTTTCTTTTCTGAAAAATGCCATCTGATCTACCTTAAGCTGTTAAGCTTTCTCTCCAAGGCACTTGGCTCTGATACCAATTGTTAGAATAGTCCTAAAGGATAACTGAGACGGGGGGGGTGAATCAGTTATCAGTAACTTTAATTATTTTCTCTTCTTTAATTCTAGAATACAATAAAGTAAATGCTCATTCAGATAACACAGTACACAACACACAATTTGATTACGGGGAAACCAAATGGTAAAAACCCCAGTGGGAATTAGCACCCAAAATGAACTATACTTGTTTATAGTAATCCTTATTAGAAGATATGTCAACCTTGTTAGGAGTTGTACTTTACAATGCAATAAGTATAGTGACCTGGTTAAGAGTCTAACCTTGTTAGGATTCTTTTACAAATAACCCTGTTAAGGGTGAGGACTCACTGTCCAAAATCTCACTGCTTCAATTGTGAAGGCTACAACCTTCTGTATAATAGATATGCACTATATATGATGATGAACTGTAGAGTAGAGCTGCTGTCTTGATCAGTTCTAGTGTATTGTAATCTTTCACTTCTTCTTCACATAGATCCTTGATGAATGAACCAACTCTGATATTTTGCTCTGTACTTTTTCTCTCTTTTCTTATCATTCACACATTTCGTATACAAATGAACTACTATAAGTATCTTCTTTAAAGTAGAAGGTCATGACAACTCTTGGAAACACTTTAACAAAATCTTATTTAGCTTAACGAAGCACGAAAACAATATTAAGTCCATGGAACACAAACTGAACAGACACGTCGCTTCACTAAGTCAGCTTCAGCAAATCAACTCAGACAACAAGATCCTGAAGTTACATGATAGGTGCATTTAACCAAACATAGTTAACTCATAAATAATCATGAATATACACACGCATATCTGGAAGATAGGCACAACTCAAGAAATGCATTAAATACATCAGCTCTGAACAGATACTCTTCCAGAACTGTAACTGCCAATAACAGAATTACACAACTTGACTGAAACATCATATCTGGACCTGCATGTATGAATGTAGTATCCAAGGCATGTCTTCAACATGTATCTAACCATGCAAGGTTGGATAACACTATTCTGATAAGTTCTTACAGAATGCTGTTGTATATTATATGTTGTCATCAATGACAAACATACAATCAATCAACTGCAGAGAAACAAATCTCCAACACTAAGGGTAATGTAGTGATATCGGGTACCAGTGAAGGTTTTACCATCACTCATCAATCACTCCTATATCCCAAATGCAACCAGACATAATGTAGGAAGAGAAATTTTTTTGCAAATACCCTATTTCAGAATATGGATAGAAAGTTGATTCTCACATTTTTAATAGTTATTATTAGTGTGTTTATTTCTGTAATGTTGCGATTCTATTTTGGTTTTTGTAAATTTGTAGATGTATTCAGTTTGTATCTATTTGAAATGGTGCTTCGCAGATAGAGAGGAGGGCTGAACATGTGCTTCCAGATGTATCTCATAAATTATAGTAAGATCATTGGGTTTACTAGATACCCCCAATAGTTTGATCGAAAGAGGGCATCACATGAAGGTCAGAAACATGTTAGAGAAGATTTGAGGTACAAATGACACTGAGGCTTAGTCCCACTCTAGAACATTTTTTATCATTACACTAGGATATGTGGATTAGTTGAGAATAGATGGTGCTGGATATTTCTTATTTGCATAGGATTCACGAATCAGTGGGATGAGTAGTTAAATCATTGCATGTATGTTAAGGATCCTTTAGGGTTTAGAACTGCATGCTTGCTTCTTATATAGTGACATGTGTTAGTAACTTGATGTCTATTTGCATCTGTGTGTTTCATGAAGATGATATAAAATAACCTCTGTAATAAAGGCTTTTGGGCGGTGATTATTTTATATGTGAAAATAAAAGTATTTGTGACATCATCAACATATAGAAAAGTGGCTTTTATATATATATGTTTTTCTTTTGTTCAGATTATTTTATTTTCACTTTTTGGTTTTTTTGATGTTTTCTTCTTTCTCCTTTCCTTCTTTCCGTTACAAATTCTTGTGTTATGTGGTTTGTATTTGGGTATTTGTATCTCATAGTCTGGGTTCTATTGTGTTTTTCTTTCTATTTGCTTGATTTATGAGGTTGAGGAGGGTGTAGGAAACTTGGATGTTTGCAATAAGATGCATACTAAGATGCATACCAAAAATCTAACCAAATTTTTTTTGGGTAAGTAGCTTGAATCCTTTTCTTGTTCTAAGAATTTACACCTTGCAAAGGTGTGTTCTCACTTGTAGTATATTTTTGGTTGTGTGATTTTGTAGATATAACATTTTTTGTGATTACCTTTTATAAATTTTTTTTCGATTGGTAATAATTTCTATGGGTTTTTCCAAAAACACTTCTAGTTGAAATTGACAGTATCTGCATTAATACTATTATAGTCTTTTAATTTTTCCTTGTTTTTATCCTCACGTAATAACCATTATGGCATAATATGTAGGAATCCTTATTAACAATGTAATCATAGCTGACATATATTAGTTTCATTTATCACATCCTTTTATTATATTTGACTACCTATGTAATCATAGCTATGTAAATTATTGTGTTGCCCATTTCAATTTCATTTGCTTTCTTTTTTCTTTCAAATTTTGAAAATTATAAATAGTCAATCAATCTAATTAATAGGAAGCCTTACTATTTCTCAATTATAAATACGTTTAGAGCCAATGATTTGACTTTGTTAAATTGTATCAAGCGCAATATAATCAGTAGGTGGGGGAGAATGTTTGTCTATTGTTTTGTATGATGCCAAACAAGAATTTAATTATCCTATGACTAAATCTTTGAAGCTTTTGATTTGGTGGTTACTTTCATTTTTTTAATATTACCTTCATTTGAAGTCTATATTGGTTTGTTATTGATATTACTCTTACAATGTTATCTGCCCCAAATTTCCTTGTTTATCTTCTGAAGTGTCATATTTGAAGTCATTAAGATAATTGTTATTTTCAAACTCAATACTGCTTCATATTTGAAGTCATTAAGATAATTGTTATTTTCACAATAAATATTACTTCATATTTGAAGTCATTAAGATAATTGTTATTTTTAGAATAAATACTCAACACTTGGAGGGCCATCAACAAATGTATTTTTCAATTCAAGTGATTTCTCTCTTAACTAGATTATGTATTGCAGTTGACTTTGATCCACATATTGGATTGTATTTGTGTTTGTATATTTTAGAATTCTCAGTACTGATTGCATTTTTGTATATTTCAGCCAACCACAACAGCTATTCCTCCAGCTCCTTTCAATAATCTTGTTGTGTTAGCACCAACACTAGCCCCAACTCGAGCACTAGCATCAAGAGCTGCAACTCAGCTTCCAACATCATAAGTTCTAGCCAAAATTTTCACCCATAAGAATTAGAGAAATGCACAAAATCTTCATCATCCTATTGCCTTCAAGAATCAAACTAATTTGAAGGGTTCAACTAATAAGATAGACAACTAGAAATAAATGTAACAAGTGTCCATTTAACTACTTCCTTGTTTGATGGATTGACATATGTATGTTTCAAAAGTACTTTCCAATTTGAATACATGATGTTTATATTATTACTAGACTGTGCTTATCCACATATAGTATCACTATGTATTATTGTAAAGTAAAAACATATGACTTACAAATTCTGGTTGAATAAAACTTGAATTTCTTAAAATCAATCTTTTAATAGCTACACTTGTTTGTAATCCTATGAATGGCTTAATTGTACTTCCATGCAAAACTCATAACTCAGAACTATTTTACAAGATTTTCTTCAAGGAATTCAAATTATTTTTAATGAATGTATTGTAGACCAGGTATTTGTATGATTCTGAAATCCGTTAGTGTGCAAAACATTGTAAATCATATGTTTGCAATGAATCATATAATAGTTAGAACTTAGAATATCATTTTTAAACATAATAAATCCAATTTTGTTCCATCTTCATAAATTTATAAAACTTTATTTTAGCAATGATATTTACAAGTTGTAATGGATCTCTACCATTCAGATAAGGCATTTCCAACTCACTATTTCTAAATTTTAAGAAAAACATGATCATCATTTGAATTTAATTAAGCACCTTGTCGTCAACCTTCATGGAAAATTTTTCACCTCTCTTATATAAAATTGTAAGTGAAAGGACTGAGGCAGGAGCATCTTGGGTTCTTGGAAATATTGTATTAACAAATTTTGTTTTGTTTTGGTTCACTAGCTTGTTGGAGACTGCTCCGTAAAGTGCTCAGTAACCGTTCTTGTTGGTCGGTTGAAGGTTTGTTGTTTCACCTCTTGGCCTTAGTTACATGTTTTAGATGGATTCATCGATGGGGTCTTAGTGGTTTTTCTTGGCTTCTTAGTGGTTTTCACCAACTGGTCTCTACGCTTGGTAGTCTTTCTCACCAAGTTGTTTTTTGGATGTTGGACCTTCTGGCCAACATATGCATTTAATTTCCGTCGCATAATAAATGTTAGGGTCTCTCATTGGGATGTGTTTGGACCTAAATCTAGGTATTTTTTGTTTCCTATGTTGGATCTTTAGGATCTTTGGCGCCGATCTCTTTTGTGGTCTCTTGTATATATTTAGTTTTTGTTCTTAGATTTTGGGGTATTTTGGGAGGTAGGAATTGGATAGATGACTTGGATCACAGGTCTCTGAACTCGCATGTATGAAGATTATTTTTTAATATTTGAATGTATATGGCCATAACCGGGAATGCCTTCTAGCCCAACATGTATAATGTTTGATAAAATAAATAAAATATTCTACTTTCTTTCTCTCCCTTTCTGTGTTGTTCTGCAAGTTGGTTTGGATAGATGAAAGTTCCTTGGGCCTTGGTTCTCCTCACCTCCTTGTGTCAAGTGGTATCAGAGTGAAGGTGAGATCTAAGGTTCCTTCTTGTGAACCCTAGTGATATTTATTGTAGGGTAGCAGATTGTGATCTAACCTACAATTACAAAGGGTTTCAAGATTGTTCATGGGAGAGGAAATGAATATCAAAGTATAGATGATATGCTAAGATAGATTGCTAAAAGATTAGAAGTTGTTGATGTTAGATTAAAATGGTACATCTATGTTCAGTTATTAATTAAATTATTATTAATTTATTTATTTAAGTCACTTATTTATTTCTTGTTCACTTAAGCTAAAATTTATGCATGCAATAATAAATTCTTTATTAATTATTCATGCAACCTAGGTTTCTCCACCTTCTTGGTGTTCGATCTCCTTTATAAGGATTGATCTCTTTGTATTTTATTATTCCCTCTGAATGAATATTTTGTCTTTCAGAAATCCTTGTCTCCAAGTTTTTCTTTTGTAACAGGTTATTTTGCATGCAGTGAATCTTGGTGGTTGAATTCTATGAATTCTAACATGGTATCAGAGCCTTGCTGCTGCTGCCCATTCTTGAGTTTTTTAATTTTTTAGAGCTCCAAGGGTTTCAAGTTTTTTCTCTTAGATTCTAGTGGATTTTGGGATGATTTTTTTAGAGCACTTTGAGCAAAAAATGACATCTAGGTTGCGTCCAGAATGCCCCAAAACCCTATTTTCTTATAAGGCATGTCAAATTTGGACACAGTTGAAATTTGGGCCCTCTTTTTTGCATGCACGACCTTGGCACATTTTTTGAGGCAAAAAAATCTTGGTTTTCACAACGCCTTGATTTCTGTGCTGCCTCAAAATTCATGCCACCATTTTTTTAATTTTAATTTTTTTTCATTAATTTTTTATTTTTTTGCATAGGAATTTGGGTTTCTTGGTTCTTTTCTTGTTTTGGAGCAGTCTTTGGTGTTTTGCTCATAACTTGAGCAAACATAGGTTGTTTTTTTGAATGAGATGTCATCTAAAATCTGTTTCCGACATGGAGATTTTTGCATTGGTTCTCATTATGAGATTTTTCTATTTTACAGGCTTTTTTTCTAGTCAAATATAGCCCTTGTTTTCAGCGCTTCCAAGCCTCTATAATGAGCATACAAACTCTATTTTTGGATCATAAATAGGCATTGGAAAGATCTTGACGAGCCCAGTTCAGATAATAGATCTTTTAGGGGGAATTTGCTAGGTATTTTACCCATTTATTTTGTAGCCTTATTTCAGTGTTTCTTCTTCTAGCTTCTCACTTGTACTAGGGGTTGGTTTCTCTCTCTGTGGGGGTGTTTGTTTCTATTTTTTCTGTCATTTATCTCATCAAAATTAGAACACTACAACAAATAAAACACAAACCCTTCTGCATCTTTTGTCTAGTTCTAAAAGAAAATATAAAATAAAGTTGGCTTAAGGTACAACATGGAAGATTCAACATTAGTAGAGCATCTCACACCATATAATTATCCTTTGTGGAAATCTTGTATGACTAGGCTTCTCCAGTCATGCAGGTTACAGTCTTGTTTCGATCTTATTCAACTAGTTTTGACTCATCCTTACGAGGTCATGGAGCACAGAAAAAAGATGGATGAGGCCATGGGTGTTCTTTCTTTGCATGTTTCGGATAGTTTTCTTTTTCACCTTGATAATTTTGATACTCCTTTTGAGATGTGGGAGAAGTTTTAGACTCTCTTTGGCATAGTAAATGAGTTTTGGGTACTTCAAATCAAAGCAGAATTGACATCCATGGCTCCTGAGATATTTTCCTCTATTCAAGATTTCTTAATGAAATTCAAATCAACGAGGTCCCCCTTACATAGGTGTGGAAAGAATAAGACAGATACCAAGTATATTTATCTGATACTTTCCAAGATTCGTGGTTCTTTTCAGATATTCTCTTCTACATTCCATTCCACCATGGATGCTTTGGGTCCAAGATTTACCATGCCTACTTTTGATGTGTTTTGCAATCATTTGACTCGTGAGAAGGAAAAGCTATTTCAGCTTGATTCTCTCACTAGACCACAGAACCATGCATTGGTAGCACACACATCTTCAGGGAAGCAGGAGCAGAAAAAAAATTCATCAACCACAAAGTCTAAGAAGGATTCTAGTTCTCAGCACTCCTTTGTCTCACCTTCTCCTAAGGGGGAAAATTGAATATAGAAAGACCTAAATGTGCTTATTGTAAACATGGCACTCATGATGAGTCTTTTTGTTATGAGAAGAAGATAGATGGATATGAAAATAAAATTTCTAATTTGCAAGCTCTTATTCAGAAGAGTCACCTTGATATTCCTTATTCCTCTACTTCTCATGGGTTTTCTTCTTCATCATCAGTTCAAAAAGATAGAAAGGACATAGGAAAGGGTCATGCATTATGTACAACTGCTATACCTCCCTCTTCTAGATGGCTATTGGATTCCGGTGCTTCACACCATATGGAATCTTCTCAGGGTTTATTATATTGGTTTGAGGCTTCTCCTACCCCACATATTTTTATAGGGAATAAAATTGTTATGATTGTATTCTGAAAATGTTCTATTGACATTGATGATGGTGCATTCCATGATGTAGTATGTGTTCCATCTTTGTCCTCTAACCTTCTCTCTATCTATCAGATTACTCACAGTGAGACACGAAGGATAGTTGAGTTTACTCCAGATTCAGTACACATCAGAGATAGTGTGACAAGAAATATTATTGCTACATGGATAGTTGATAATTATTTCCTCTTGTACTCCTTCTCTCATTTTTTTCCACCATCTCCATTCTGAGACAATAGCTCTCCTTTTGCATGAGACCCTATTGAGGTGAAGTCGGGTCACTTGAACTTATGTATAGTTTTTGAGATCAGTGTTTTGAATTCTACACCTCCACCTCATGTTGAGTTTACATTTGTTCATCAGGATTCCTCTTCAACTTTTCCAAACATTATCTCTTCATGCATCGAGCCACCTATTGTAGTTGTTGAGGACATACTCAAGGATATTCATCTCCTCTTAGATGATATATTAAACACATCTATCCGCCCACCTTGATTGGAAATTCCATTATACGAGCCTCATGCATTCTCTTTTGAGCATCAACTAGGCCTTCCAGTTTCTCCTCACATTCATGGGTTTCCTCTTCTTTGTCTAGTGCCTTTGTTTCTTACACAGTGTAGCCACATTGGTCCGATCATCGAAACAGGGTTTCTATCACTCTGGGGGGCTTTGGATCCTCGATCCTCTCTCATATGGGGGTTGGTTGTACTTATGGTTTTGAGAGAATCTCTCGAGCCATTATTTTTCAGCATGGTTTTTTCCATCTCTTTTTGGAGTAGAGTTTTTTCCCATGTGGTTTTCTCTATTTATCCACTTTACAGAGATTTTTTTGTGATTGGGTACGTGATTAGGAATTGTTGTCGGGACCCAAATTTACTTCTTTTAGTAGTTTCTTGTAGGTTCTAGCTTCTCCCTAAGTTTATCTTAAGGGGGGTGTTAGGGTAAAAAGGTACTTCTATGTTCACTTATTAATTAAATCATTATTGATTTAATTATTTAAGTCACCTCTTTATCTCTTGTTCACTTAAGATAAACTTTAGGCATGCAATAATTAATTCTTTATTAATTGTTCATGCAAACTAGGTTTCTCCACCTTGTTGGTGTTCAATCTTCTTTATAAGGATTGATATCTTTGTATTTTATTATTCCCTCTCTGAATCAACATTTTATCTTCTAGAACATTCTTGTCTCCAAGCTTTGCTTTTGTAACATGTTATTTTGCATACAATGCATCTTGGTGGTTGAATTCTATGAATTCTAACAGTTGAGATAACCCAACGCAGAGGAAGACATCTTGAGGATGTTAGTGATGATGAAGTTGAAAAAGTGCAAGGAGAAACTGCACCTGCACCTGTGACAGATTAGGAAAAAGAGAGATTGTTATGAGCATTGACAAGTTTGAAGTCAACACCTCAGTTTAATCCTCCTTAGTATAGTGGAAATTTGGATTAGAATGAGTTGATAAACTGGATAACTGAGATAGAGAAATAATTTGAGTATGAGAATGTATCAGAAGAGATGAAGGTGAAGATTGAAAGTATAAAGTTGAAAGGTCATGCATCCTTGTGGTGATAGCATCTGCAATTGGATCGGAAGAAGAAGGGTAAAGGAAAGATCAAGGTGATTACTAGATTAACCTAGTTAGGAGAATGCAAAGTTTGAAGCACAAATATAGCTCGATAAAAGATTTCACAAATGAATTTTATAGATTGGACATCAGATCTGGACATGCTGAAGATGAGGTGGAAATAATATCAAGATATCTAAATGGATTAAGAATCTCTACAAAATATGAGATCAGCTTGGTAAAGATGGAGAGAAATGAAAAGGCATATTATTTTTCCCTAAGGGCTGAGGAGAAATTGAACAAAATATATGAGAAAAGGCAAAGAGGAAGAGGAGGTAGATTCCCTAGAGGAAGGGGAAGATCTTATGGTGAAAATAATAGATCTTATTAGTACAAAACAAATAAAGACACACATAAAGACAAAGGAAAGACCGAGTGGAAAGGTGGAAGTTCATTTCAAGGAAGAGGCAACTACTCTCGAGGTGGTTATAGTAGAAGAGGGTTCTAAGGAGCTTGTTGCAATTGTGTTGAAGAAGGACATAGGTATTTTGAGTGTACAAATGCAAGTAAGAAAGTCAGTAGTAGCATGAATTATTTGGTCCAAGAAGAGTCACCGAATGAACTTGAGAAGGAAGGAAACCTAATAGTCAGAAGAATATTATGGAGTGAGAATAATAAGAAAGATCATGTAAGGAAAAGTTTGTTCAAGGTCAGATGCAGAGTTGTAGACAAAGTGTGGAAGGTAATTATTGATAGCAGAAGCTTGGAGAATCAGGCATCATAGAAGATCATCACAAAGTTACATTTCGCAAGAATGAAGCATCTGAAACCCTACCAGATTTTATGGATGAAGGATGAGAATACCTTAATAGTGAGTGAACAATGTTTTGTGAATCTTAAAATTCAAAAGTATTATGATAAGGTGCTGTGTGACATTATGCCAATGGATTTTTGTCCTATTTTATTGGGTAGACCTTTGCAGTATGATAGACATTGCCTGTGTTAGCCTTACCTAATTTCAATAAGGTATTTCAAGTTGAATGTGATGCAAGTGGAAGTGCAATAGGATTTGTGTTGACTCAAGAAGGTAAACTTGTTGCTTTCTTTAGTGAAAATTTCAATGATGCTAAAAGGAAACATTATGTCTATGATCAAGAATTATGTTCTATTGCTCAAGCTCCAAAGAAATGGAGACATTATTTGATGTCGAGTGAATTTGTGTTATATACTCATCATAAGGCTTTACAATATTTGGCTAGTAAGAATAAGTTGAATCAGAGACATATAAAATGGGTAGATTATTTTCATAATTTCACATTTGTGATCAATTATAAGAGTGGAGTTTCTAACCAATTTGTTGATGTATTGAATAGAAGAAGATCTTTGTTCAGTGAAATGAGAATTGAAGTTCTTATTTTTGATGACATGAAGCATTTATATGAAAATGACCCTGATTTTTTTGAGTAGTGGAGAATGTGCAGAGCACCAATTCCCAATCAACCAAGTAATTATGAAGACTATTTCATTCTAGAAGATATGTTGTTCAAAGGTATTTAGTTATACATAGCAAGAGGATCAATAAGAACTAATCTGACAAAGGAAAATCATAGTAGTGATATGGCTGGACATTTTGGTATTGATAAAATAGTGAGTTTACTTAATGAAAGGTATTTTTGGCCTCAGTTGTATAAGGATGTTCATAAAATTGTGAAAATTTTGCGAGTTTGTCAAGTTGAAAATGACTTAAGTTAGAATACTAGATTGTATACACCAATTTATATTCCCAAGAAACCTTGGAGTGATCTCAGTATGGATTTTGTTCTTGTCTTACCAAGGAAAAAAAGACGTAACGATTCCATATTTCTTGTTGTGAATATATTTTCTAAGATGACACATTTTATACCATGTAGAAAAACATCAGATGCAGTGCATATAGAAAATGTTTTCTTTAAGGAAATTGTTAGATTGAATGGATTAGTGAAGAGTATCATCTCTAACTCAGACAGTAAGTTTGTTAGCTATTTTTGGAAAACTCTTTGGAAGAAGTTGAACACTGAGTTGAAATATAGTTCTACATTTCATCCACAAAGTGATGGGAAAAAATAGGTTGTAAAATAAAGTTCGGGTAACTTATTCAGATTCTTAGTTGGAGACACCGATTAATTAGGATTTATTGTTAGCACAAGCAAAATTCGCATATAATAGTTCAGTGAATAGAAGTACTAGAAATACACCTTTTGAGATTGTTAATGGCACACAACTGAGAGGTATATCAAACTTGAGAGATATTGTTGGAGAAGACAAGAGAAGTGATGAAGGTGAAAAATTTTATGAGTTTAGATAGATCAAGGATAGTTCAGATATATCAAGAAGACATAAGAATCTTGAAGTTGGTGATGCAGTTATGGTTAATTTGAAGAAAGGAAGATTTCTTATTGAAACATATGTTAAATTCAAGATAAATATATACAAGGATAGTAATAAAAAATACAAGGATAGTGCACATAGATCAAGAAGATATGAGACTTTTGAAGTTGGTGATGTAGTTATGGTTCATTTGAAGAGAGATAGATTACCTATTGGAACATACGGTAAATTGAAGATAAAGAAACTTGGTTCTTGTAATATATTGAGAAGATTTGAAGGTGGAAATGCTTATGAAGAAGAATTACCTAAGGATATGGATATATCACCTAGATTCCATATTTCATATTTGTATGAATATCATGAACTTGATGAAGAAGTAACAGTACCGAGTGATAATCCTAAGAAACATATAGAAGAAGTTGAACAAATTTTGAAATAGAGAGTTGGAAAAAGTACAAGAGGAAAGGATTACAAAGAATATCTTGTAAAGTGGAAGAATAGACTGATTGAGTACTCATCTTCGATTTGTCAAACTAAGTTGGATTCAATTCAAATTATACCTGATTCATGATTTGGAGAATCATTTCTTTTAACCCTAGGTGTCTGATGCAAGAGCATCTTGGGTTCTTGGCAATCCTGTATCAACCAAAAATATGTTTGTTTTGGTTTGGTAGCTTGTTGGAGACTACTTAGTAACCATTCTTGTTGGTCTGTTCAAGGTTTTTTGCTTCACCACTCAGGCTTGGTTACTTGTTTTGGCTGGCTTCACCGAAGGGGTCTTTGTGATTATTCTTAGCTGCTTGGTGGTTTTCACCGACTGGTCTCTGAGCTTGGTAGTCTTTCTCACCAAGTTGGTTTTACAACATTGGATCTTTTGGCCAATGTATGAATTTAATTTCTATAGCATAATTAATGTTGGGGTTTCTCATTGAAATGCACGTGGACCTAAATATAGGTCTTTTTTTGTTTCGTATGTTAGATATTTAGGATCTTTGGTTCTGACCTCTTTTGTTGTATCTTGTATATGTTTAGTTTATGTTCATAGATTTGGGGGTAGTTGGGGACGTAGAAATTGGATAGAAGATTTGGATCGTAGGTCTGTGACCTTGCATGTATGAATATTATTATGTAATATTTGAATGTATATGGCCATAACTAGGAAGGCCTTACAACTCAACATGTATAATGTTTGATGAAATAAATAGAATATTCTACTTTCTTTTTCTCACTTTTAGTGTTGTTGCTTATGTGTTGTTCTACAAGATGTTTTGAATAGCTAAGAGTGCCTTGGGCCCTAGTTCTCATCACCCTCCTTGCGTCAAAGACATATTCTACCACAAGAGGAGAGTCAATGGCCTTAATACAATCTTGTAGAGAGAAAGTTGTGAAAGAATAATAAAACATACCAAGAGAGGATATGCTAAAAAATTTATAGCAACATCCCATATGATAATGGTTCCACTAAATTTTTTGAAAAAAATTAATTATTTACCATTAGATACAAAAATTTGTCTAGCTCCATCGGAGAAAATAGAACAGAGATTTTTGAGGCTCAAACAAATGTTGATGATACATAGGTTCACCCTTTCCATAGGACGTAAGGTTGGTTAACATTAGAATGTTACCATGTCATTACTTCATAGACATTTTCTCATTAAAAGCTAAAAATGTTGCAGTTTTCCAAGCAAAACTATAGGTCATGAACATTGGCCTGCTTAGGATAAATTACATTTCAAATTTCAAATCCACATAAGAGTTGCCTTAAATAGTGCCTATAGGTTTCCCTTCAGCTTTTGAATGACATTTTTGGGAACAATCATTCTTGGAGTTAAAAATACAATATTAACTAAGGGAATACATCACTACATCAATAATTAAGATCCATCAAACAATTCTTAACAATGCCAACTTAAAAAATTTTAAATATTGATTCAGAGAAAGTTCCTAGATTGGATATAAATATCAAGAATGCCACGAGAACAACCAATATATTTCAATAATATAGGTTTCAAGTGTAGAAACTTTCATCATAATAGATATTCATCTAATTTCTAGATCCACTACTCAATAAGAAAATACATGGCATGGAAGAAAACACTCCAGACACAAGATAAATGAAATTGGATAGTAGGCAATGATAAATCTAGAACTAAGAGCAGGGATAATCAAATGCAAAAATCAAAATATGGAAGCGAACCAAAAAATAAAAGCTAATGATAGGAAGCTGAGATTATTTAAACAAGGTTAGTACATTTTATAACTTCAAATCTATTTTTTCTCTAGAGAAATTAGATGCACTACAGGAAAACACCATAGTTGTAGATTAAGCTTTGGCATATCAAATACGTATGAAAAAATTTATAAATAAATAAAATTCTAAAATTATGTCGTAGAACTCATTGTGTACAAAATCTATAGATAGTTTGAAATAGAAATTAAAATGATGCCCATGTTCCTCAATGCAAATTAAAGATATGTGGCAAGAATATGCAAAAAGATCAAAAACTAAAAATTGACACAATCAAATCTCTTCTCCTATACACCCTATAACACTAAATGAAAATGAAAAGTTGCGATACAATGGTAGTTCTGCTAGAATCCCTTTCAGAAATAGACAAATTTCAACTCATCTGCCAATCTCATGTGAAGCAATGGTATAGAATTCGATAGTCTTATAGGCCTTAGATAAGTATTAAATAAAAAGAAAAAGTTATTGTTTAGAAAGTAAGAAAATTATGCCCAAACATTCTTCTTAAAATATTCCTTTTCATGAAAGCCAAATATTGTTTTTAATATGTGGAAAACATATAGAATAAATTTGGTAAATAGCAGACTTGTTATATGCATATCCATCCTGAGGATTAAAATGATCATCCATATATACAAATCTAGCCATATTTTCTACCAAGCGATAGGTAGAACATATTTGTAGAAATATTAGGCCAATTTCTTTTCAATATTTCAAATCCAAATCTACTATGGTATCAATGTATATTACAAGCCTTGAGATTTACAGGCTATATTGGATCGTCAAAGATGAAAATAAACTTTCTTTCCTTCAAAGGAAAAATCAGAGATAATATTAACATTTATCAATTAAAAATCCAAGAACATAATCTCAAGATAGACCCAGTGAACCTCTAGAAAAAACCAAAACACATTTTGGGACTGAGGTGAATCATCAATAGAAGAATGGTACACTAGAATAAATATTTTTTCTTTTGTATAAAATAACCTTCTAGAGGGTTTGAGGGATGTTGTCCAGTGGCTCATTGATGCAGCAGCTTCAGAGGGTCATAACTTTTGACTCGGATGCGGGTTTTGGCTCAAATTTTACAAGCATATACGTGAAGTAGAGTTAATGGAAATTCCAACTTAGCTAGCACTAATGGTGGCTGTTTCAACCTTTTTTTGGGAGCTTGAAATTTCATCTTGACCTCCAAAATTGGTTTTTTCTATTTCTTTCCAGTTTTTTGAGTTTTGTTTTTTGTAATAAATCTGAAATCATGTTTCTAATTTCGTGGGTTAGTTGGACATTTGACTAGCCTTAGTTTGGAGCTTTCCTTGGGAAAAATAGGGATTCATAGGATGAGTTTTGAAAATTACCAAAAATGGAAAAAAATTGTTTTTCCCCAAAATCTGCCAAATATGGTAATTTTAGAATTGTATTAAGTAGGAGTTTTATTTTATTGTAGAGGCAGAGTAAGTTGGAGAAGTTAATGAATAATTCAATTTCTTTAATAATTCCATTGTGTATTTTATGAGTATTTTGTCTTAAGGGTTTTGGGCTACATCATTTGGTATCAGAGCAGGATTATCGATGGAAGAGGAAGAGGAAGAGCTAGAGGTCTTACGCAAACACAAAGAGATATGATAAGCTTGCAAAGAAAAGTAGCAGAACTCACAAACCGATTGCAAAACCATGGATTACAAAGAGAAGAAGATGAATCTGATGGAGAGGCGAACCAAGGAGCTGAAGGAATAGAAGAAGGATGAGAAGAAGCAGTGAGTTTCAAAGAGAGGCTGCTCAGAGTCTTGGAGGGGAAAATTGAAGCAATCAAGGTTGATGTTTCAGACTATTCAGGTAGTCTTAAGCCAAAGGAATTCATAGATTGGTTAAACAAGACGGGGAAGTTTTTTGAATGGAAGTCTATGACAGAAGAAAAGAAGATGAGGTTTGCATGCACCAAGTTAAAGGGACATGCGATGATCTGGTGGGATCATCTCCAAAATGAAAGAACAAAGAAAGGGAAGGATAAAATCAAGAAATGGAGCAAAATGGAGAAAAAGATGAGAGAAAAATTCTTACTGGTGGATTATTCTCAAACACTCTTCCGAAGGTTTAGAATTTGAAACAAAACTTGTCTACTGTGCAAGATTATATAGATGAATTTTACAAGCTGTCCATCCATATAGAACATCAAGAAAGTAATGAACAGATGGCTGCAAGGTATTTAAATGGTTTGAAATACACTATTTAGGATGAACTAAGCATGCATCGGATCAACTATATGGAGGATGCCTATCAGTTGGCTCTAAAGGCTGAAGAAAAAAAAAACTAGGTAGTACAATCAGAGGAATAGAGGAGGAAGAAGAGGTACATCAACTCCATTTTGAGGAGGCTCAAGTTCCAGTCAAGGGAGTGCGAAACAAGAAGAAACCTGTTCGAATCCATGGAGTCAACAAAGAGGAAGGGGGTTTCAACATGGTAGAGGCTATGGTAATGGAAGAGGATGGGAAGGCCAGATAAGACCATTCAATTGTTTCAGATGTGGAGAAGAAGAGCATAGGGCCTTCGAGTGTTCCAATTTTAACATGCAATATGAAAATTAAGGAGGGCAATCGAGAGTGCACCTAGCCCAGGTTGACAATGAAGGATCAGAACAAGAAGTGTCTCTGGATATCAGAGAAAGTCTCATGATGAGGAGGAAAATAATTTTCCTAGCAAAGGAAGATATAGAGGAGAAAGGCATTGATCATTCATGGCTCAAAACTAGCATATTTTGAACAAGTTGTACCTTAGATGGAAAGGTATGTCAGTAATTGTTGATGGAGGTATTTGTGAGAACATGGTTTCTAAAGAAATGGTAGAGAAACTAAACCTCGAGTGTGAAAGGCACCCTCATCCCTATCAGGTAGCATGGTTCAAAAAGGGAAATGAAGTTACCATAGATAAGAGATGCCTTGTTAAATTTTCCATATGAAAGGTATACAAGGATGAGTTATGGTGTGATGTGATTCCAATGGATGCATGTCATGTCCTATTAGGTCACCCCTGGTAGTATGATAGAAAGGTTATTCATAATGGAGGGAAGAATACTTATAATTTCTGGAAGGATGGATCTAAGGTAATCCTGTTACCTCTCATGAATCAAGGAAAAGATGAAAGCATGCTATTTGAAAAGGAACTTGTCAAGGAGATGAAAGTAACAGGGTGTTGTTACGCATTGGTGGTACAAAGAGGGAAAGAGGAGGACTTGAAGATACTACCAGAAGTAGCCACGTTGTTGGAAGAGTATTCAGATGTCATTCTAGAGGAACTACCTGATGGGCTGCCCCCAAAACAAGATATCTAACATCATATTGATCTTATTCTAGGAGAAATTCTTCCCAATCAAGTAGCTTATAGAATGAGTCTAACACAACATGCAAAACTAAACAAATAGGTAACTAAAATCATACATAAAGGGTTAGTGCAGGAAAGCATGATCCCTTGTGCTGTACCAGCATTACTAACCCCAAAGATGGATGGAACATGGAGGATGTGCACAGAAAGTCAAGAAATCAATAGGATAACTATCGGGTATCATTTTCCTATCCCTTGTTTGGATGATATGATGGATGTTCTTGCTGGAGAAACACATTTCACTAAGATTAATCTGTGAAGTGGGTACCACCAAATCCATATCCAAGAAAGGGATGAATTGAAAACCTCTTTCAAAAATAGGGATGGTTTGTATGAATGGAAGATTATGCCTTTTGGTTTATCAAATGGACCTAGCACTTTTATGAGACTCATGAATACTGTGTTGCATCCCTACATTGGAAAGTTTGTAGTAGTTTATTTTGATGATATACTAATTTTTAGTAAGGAAAGGGAAGAACATCTGCAACACTTGGGGATCATATTGGGGGTATTAAGAAGAGAGAAAATCTATGCTAATTTGAAGAAGTGTAGGTTCATGCAAGCAAGCCTTTTTTTTTTAGGGATTTCTCATTTATGCAGATGGTATGAGCATGGATCCAGAGAAAGTTTGAGTCATTCTTGAATGGCGTAGTCGACATAGTATCACTGAGGTGAGATGTTTTCATGGCTTGGCCACTTTCTATAGAAAGTTCATTCATAATTTCAGCAACATTGTAGCACCTGTGACAGAGTGCACTAAGGATCGAGAGTTTTCATGGACCAAAGCGGCTGAAGAGAGTTTCTAGTATCTAAAGAAGAGGGTCACTAAAGATCCTATATTGGCGTTACTAGATTTTGATAAAGTGTTTGAAGTGGACTGTGATGCCTCACATGTGGGCATTGGTGTTGTAATCAGCTAAGAAGGTAAGCCCATTTCCTTTTTTAGTGAAAAACTTAATGATGTGCGAATGAAATATTCTACATACAATATAGAGTTCCATGCAATTGTGCAAGCTCTAAGACATTGGAAGCATTATTTGGTAATCAAAGAATTTGTGTTGTTTACAAACCATATTGCTCTAAAATATCTGAGCACACAAAAGAAATTGAACACTAGACACACAAAATTGGTCTTTTTCCTCCAAGGGGTTACTTTTGTTCTGAAGCATAAATCAGGGAAACATAATCAAGTTGCAGATGCCTTAAGCAGGTGTGTTGTGCTTCTCACCATCATGGAAACAAAAGTAGTTGGCTTTTATACAATCAAGGACTTGTATGAATCTGTAGTGACTTTTGGGAAGTTGTTGATCAGTTGAAGAATTATGTACCTTGGCACACAGACACTATTCAAGGTGAGTATCTTATGCAAGATGGTTATTTATTCAAGGGAAAACAGTTGTGTGTTCCTGTAGGCTCAATGAGGGAAAATATTATTAGATAATTTCATACCAGTGGTATGGCTAGGGATTTTGGGGAGGATAAAACAATAGCCTTCGTAGTAGATAAGTACTATTGGCCAAAGATGAAGAGAGATAACACCAAGTTTGTGGAAAGGTGCCGAATTTGTCAAGTAGCCAAAGGGCACTCCCAGAACACTGGTTTGTACATGCCATTGCGAGTACCAATAGGACCATGGATAGACTTGAGTATGGATTTTGTATTGGGACTGCCACATACACAACGAGGTAATGACTCTATCTTTGTAGTTGTGGATAGATTATCAAAAATGGCTCATTTTGTTGCTTGTAAGAAAACTAGTGATGCCACTAGGGTGGATAAGTTATTCTTTTCTAAAATAGTGAGATTGCATGGGGTTCCAAAAATAATTACCTCTTATCGGGACACTAAGTTCTTGAGTCATTTCTGGAGGACCTTATGGAAGAAGATGGGGACAAAGTTACAGTTTAGTAGTGCTTATCATCCACAAACTGATGGCCAAATAGAAGTGGTCAATCAAAGTTTGGGTAGTTTGTTGCAATTTATTGTTGGAGGAAAGCCCAAGGAATGGGATTTGGCATTACCCCAGGCAGAGTTTGCTTATAATAGCTCTGGGAATAGGTCAACTGGTAAGTCACCATTTCAAGTTGATTATGGTCAAAATTGTAAGGGTGTTCTTGATTTGGTGCAACTTCCCTTGGGTGATAGAGTTAGTGATGATGGAGAAGCCTTTGCGGAAAAACTCCTCCAGTTGCAGGCAAATGTAAGATAGAAGTTACAAGACAACAATGAGGAGTATAAAGCTTCTACAGATGCTACTAGAAGGTATCAGGTTTTTAGTGCAGGTGATCTAGTGATTATTTATCTACGTAAGGAGAGGTTTCCAACTGGAACTTATCACAAACTAAAATATAAGAAAATTGGTCCCTACAAGATTCTAAAGAAGATTAATGATAATGCTTATGAGGTAGAGGTTCCTAGTGAGATTAATGATAATGCTTATGAGGTAGAGGTTCCTAGTGGTTTTGATATTTCTCCTGTGTTTAACATCTCTGATTTATATACTTTCCACGGTGATAATGCCTCTCTTGAAAATGAGGATGACGTGGATTGGACACACACTGTCCCAATCAAGAAAAAGGAAAAGGTCGCACAGGTTCTAGACAAGAGCACAATTCAAACTTGTCAAGGTGACTACCACAAATATCATGTGCAGTGAGAAGGATTGGCACCAAAAGATAGCACTTGGATTACAAAATGGGATTTGAAGAAGCTAGATGAGCCTAAATGGAAGCAGTTTGAGAATCAAAACTTGCATGAGCTATGTTCTTTTCAAGCAGGGGAGAATGATGTGGGAGCTTCAAAGGGTCATAATGATTGACTCAGATGTGGGTTTTGGCTGAAATTTTATAGGCAGATGCGTAAAGTAGAGGTATGGTAATTCCAACTCAGCCAACTCTGTTGGTGACCTCTTCGACCTTTTTTTTGGGACCCTAAAATTTCATCTTGACCTCCAATATTGGCTTTTTCTATTTCTTTCCAGTTTTTTGAGTTTTGTTTTTTGTAATAAATCCAAAATCATGTTTCTGATTTTGTGGGTTAGTTTGCAATTTGACTTGCCTTAGTTGGGATCTTTTCTTGGGAACAATCAGGATTCATCGGATGAGTTTTTAAAATTACCAAAAATGGAAAAAATCTATTTTTACCAAAATCTGCCAAATATGGTAATTTTGGAATTGTATTAAGTAGGAGTTTTATTTGATTGTAGAGGAAGAGTAAGTTGGAGAAGTTAATGAAGAATTCAAATTTTGTAATATTTTTGTTGTGTATTTTATTAGTATTTTCTCTTAAGGGTTTTGGGCTACATCATTTGGTATCAGAGCAGGATGATGGCTGGAAGAGGATGATGAAGAGGTAGAGGTCTTACCCAAACACAGAGAGATATGATAAGCTTGCAAAGACAAGTAGAAGAACTCATGAATCAATTGGAAAACCATGGATTACAAAGAGAAGAAGATGAATCTGATGCAGAGGCAAACTAAGGAGCTGAAGGAATAGAAGAAGTATGAGAAGAAGTAGTGAGCTTCGAAGAGAGGTTGCTCAGAGTCTTGGAGCAGAAAAATGAAGCAATCAAGGTTGATGTTTCAGACTATTCAGGTAGTCTTAAGCCAGAGGAAGTTATAGATTGGTTAAACGAGATGGGGAAGTTTTTTGAATGGAATTCTATGACAGAAGAAAAGAAGATGAGGTTTGCATGCACCAAGTTAAAGGGACATGCGATGATCTGGTGGGATTATCTCCAAAATGAAAGAACAAAGAAAGGGAAGGATAAAATCAAGAAATGAAGCAAAATGGAGAAAAAGCTGAGAGAATAATTCTTACTGGTGGATTATGCACAAACACTCTTCCGAAGGTTTCAGAATTTGAAACAGAACTTATCTTCTACGCAAGATTATATAGATGAATTTTACAAGTTGTCCATCCGTATAGAACATCAAGAAATTAATGAACAGATGGCTGCAATGTATTTAAATGGTTTCAAATAAAAATTATTCAAGATGAACTAAGCATGCATCAGATCAACTGTATCGAGGATGCCTATCAGTTTGCTATAAAGGCTGAAGAAAAATAAACTAGGCAGTACAATCAGAGGAATAGAGGAGGACGAAGAGGTACATCAACTCCACTTCGAGGAGGCTCAAGTTCCAGTCCAGGGAGTGAGAAACAAGAAGACACTCCTTCGAATCCATAGAATCCTCAAAGAGGAAGGGGGTTTATACATGGTAGAGGCTATGATAATGGAAGAGGATTGGAAGGCCAGAGAAGACCATTCACTTTTTTCAGATGTGAAGAAGAAGGGCACAAGGCCTTCAAGTGTTCCAATTTTAACATGCAAGATGGAAACAAAGGAGGGCCATCAAGAGTGAACCTAGCCCAGGTTGACAATGAAGGATCAGAACAAGAAGTGTCTCCGGATATCGGAGAAAGTCTCATGATGAGGAGGATAATGATTATCCCAGCAAAGGAAGATATATAAAGGAGAAAGATGCTGATCATTCATGGCTCAGAACTAGCATATTCTGAACAAGGTGTACCTCAAGTGGAAAGGTATGTCAAGTAATTTTTGATGGAGGAAGTTGTGAGAACATGGTTTCTAAAGAAATGGTAGAGAAACTAAATCTCCAGTGTGAAAAGCACCCTCATCCCTATTGAGTAGCCTGGTTCAAAAAGGGAATTGAAGTTACAGTAGATAAGAGATGCCTTGTTAAATTTTACATAGGAAAGGTCTACAAGGATGAGTTATGGTTTGATGTGACTGCAATGGATGCATGCCGTGTCCTATTAGGTCACCCATATTAGTATGATAGAAACATTGTTCATAATGGAGAGAAGAATAATTACACTTTTTGGAAGGATGGATCTAAGGTAATCCTGTTACCTCTCAGGAATGAAGGAAAAGCTGAAAGCATGCTATTTGAAAAGGAACTTGTCATCCAGATGAAATTAACAGGGTGTTGATACACATTGGTAGTACAAAGAGGGAAAGAGGAGGACTTGACAATACCACTAGAAGAAGCCGTGGTGTTGGAAGAGTATTCATATGTCATTCCAGAGGAATTACCTGATGGGCTTCCCCCAAAATGAGATATCCAACATCATATTGATCTTATTCTAGGAGCAAGTCTTCCCAATCAAGCAACATATAGAATGAGTCTGACACAACATGTAGAGCTAAACAAATAGGTAACTGAACTCATACAGAAAGGGTTAGTATTCGAAAGCATGAGCCCTTGTGCTATACCAGCATTACTAACCCCAAAGAAGGATGGAACATGGAGGATATGCACAGACAGTTGAGCAATCAATAGGATAATTATAAGGTATCATTTTCCTAGCCCTCGTTTGCATGATATGATGGATGTTCTTGCTGGAGCAACACATTTCACTAAGATTGATCTATGAAGTGGGTACCACCAAATCCATATCCGAGAAGGGGATGAATGGAAAACTGCTTTCAAAACTAGGGATGGTTTGTATGAATGTAAGGTTATGCCTTTTGGTTTATCAAATGCACCTAGAACTTTTATGAGACTCATGAATATTGTGTTGCATCCCTACATTGGAAATTTTGTAGTAGTTTATTTTGATGATATACTAATTTTTATTAATAGAAGGGAAGAACATCTGCAACACTTGAGGATCATATTGGGGGAATTAAGAAGAGAGAAACTCTATGCTAATTTGAAGAAGTGTAGGTTCATGCCAGCAAGCCTTTTTTTTCTAGGATTTGTCATTTCTGCAGATGGTATCAGCATGGATCCAGAGAAAGTTTGACCCATTCTTGAATGGCATAGTCGACGTAGTATCACTGAGGTGAGAAGTTTTCATGGCTTGGCCACTTTCTATAGAAAGTTCATTCATAATTTCAGTAGCATTGTAGCACTTGTGATAGATTTCACTAAGGGTCAAGAGTTTTCATTGACCAAAGAGGCTAAAGAGAGTTTCCAGTATCTAAACAAGAGAGTCACTGAAGCTCCTATATTAGCCTTACCAAATTTTGATAAAGTGTTTGAAGTGGACTGTAATGCCTTACATGTGGTTATTGGTGTTGTACTTAGCCAAGAAGGTAAGACCATTGCCTTTTTTAGTGAAAAATTGAATGATGTGTCAATGAAATATTCTACATATGATATAGAGTTTGATGGAATTGTCCAAGCTCTGAGACATTGGAAGCATTATTTGGTACCCAAAGAATTTGTGTTGTTTATAGACCAGATTGCTCCAAAATATCTAAACACACAAAAGAAATTGAACACTAGACATGCAAAATGGGTCTCTTTCCTCCAAGGGTTTACTTTTTTTCTAAAGCATAAATCAATGAAACAGAATCAAGTTGCAAATGCCTTAAGCAGGCGTGTTGTGCTTCTCACCGTAATGGAATCAAAAGTAGTTGTCTTTGATGCAATCAAGGACTTGTATGAATCTGATAGTGACTTTTGGGAAGTTGTTGATCAGTTGAAGAATCCAATACCTGGGCATAAAGACACTATTCAAAGTGAGTATCTTATGCAAGATGGTTATTTATTCAAGGGAAAACAGTTGTGTGTTCCTTTAGGCTCAATGAGGGAAAATATTATTAGAGAATTTCATAACAGTGGTATGGCTGGGCATTTTGGGAAGGATAAAATAATACCCTTGGTAGCAGATAAGTATTACTGGCCAAAGATGAAGAGGGATATCACCAGGTTTGTGGAAAGGTGTCAAGTTTGTCAAGTAGCCAAAGGGCACTCCCAAAACACTGGTTTGTACATGCCATTGTCAGTACCAATAGGACCATGGACAAACTTGAGTATGGATTTTTTATTAGGACTGCCACATACACAGCGAGGTAATGACTCTATCTTTGTAGTTGTGGATAGATTCTAAAAAAATGACTCATTTCCTTTCTTGTAAGAAAACTAGTGATGCCCCTAGGATGGCCGAGTTATTCCTTTCTAAAATAGTGAGATTGCATGGGGTTCCAAAAACAATTACCTCTGATTGTGACACTAGGTTCTTGAGTCATTTCTGGAGGACCTTATCGAAGACGATGGGGACAAAGTTAAAGTTTAGTAGTGCTTATAATCCACAAACTGATGGAAAAAAAGAAGTGGTCAATCAAAGTTTGGGTAATTTGTTGGGATGTATTGTTGGAGGGAACCCCAAGCAATGGGATTTGGCATTACCCCAGGCAGAATTTTCTTATAACAGCTCTGTGAACAGGTCAACTGGTAAGTCACCATTTCAAGTTGTTTACGGTCAAAATCCTTAGTGTGTTCTCGATTTGGTGCAAATTCCCTTGGGTGAGAGAGTTAGTGATGATGGAGAAGCCTTTGTGGAACAACTCTTCTAGTTGTAGGCAGATGTAAGGCATAAGTTACAAGACAAAAATGAGTGGTATAAAGCTTCTATAGATGCTAAAAGAAGGTGTCAGGATTTTAGTGCAGGTGATCTAGTGATGGTTTATCTACGCAAGGAGAGGTTTCCCACCGGGACTTATTACAAATTGAAATATAAGAAAATTGGTCCCTGCAAGATTCTGAAGAAGATTAATGATAATGCTTATGAGGTAGAGCTTCCCAGTGGTTTTGATATTTATCATGTGTTTAACATCTCTGATTTATATACTTTCCATGGTGATGATGCTTCTCTTGAAAATGACGATGAGGTGGATTGGACACACACTGTCCCAATCAAGAAAAAGGAAAAGGTGCACAGGTTCTAGACAAGAGCACAATTCAAACTCGTCAAGGTGACTACCACAAATACCATGTGCAGTGGGAAGGATTGGCACCAGCCGATAGCACATGGATTACAAAATGGGATTTGAAGAAGCTGGATGAGCCTAAATGGAAGTGGTTTGAGAACCGGAACTTGCAGGAGCTGCGTTCTTTTCATGCAGAGGAGAATGATGCAGGAGCTTCAAAGGGTCATAACTTTTGACTCGGATGTGGGTTTTGGCTGCAATTTTATAGGCAAATGTGTGAAGTAGAGTTAATCACAATTCCCACTTAGGAAGCTATGTTGGTGGCCATTTTGACCTTTTTTGGGAGCCTAAAATTTCATCTTGACCTCCAAAATTGGCTTTTTCCATTTCTTTCCAGGTTTTTGAGTTTTGTTTTTTGTAATAAAACCAAAATCATGTTTCTGATTTCCTGGGTTAGTTGAAAATTTGAATTGCCTTAGTTGGGAGCTTTTCTTGAGAAAAATCAGGATTCATAGGATGAGTTTTGAAAATTACCAAAAGTGGGAAAAATCTATTTTTCCCCAAAATATGCCAAATATGGTAATTTCAGAATTGTATTAAGTAGGAGTTTTATTTCATTGTAGATGCAGAGTAAGTTGGAGAAGTTAATGAATAATTCAAATTCTGTAATATTTTTGTTGGTTATTTTCTGAGTATTTTCTCTTAAGGGTTTTGGGCTACATCATTTGGTATCAGACCAGGATGATGACTGAAAGAGGAAGAGGAAGATGTCTTACCCAAACGAAGAGAGATATGATAAGCTTGCAAAGACAAGTAGAAGAACTCACGAACCGATTGGAAAACCATGGATTACAAAGAGAAGAAGATGAATCTGATGGAGAGGCGAAAAAGGGACTTGAAGGAATAGAAGAAGGACGAGAAGAAGCAATGAGTTTTGAAGAGAGGCTACTCAGAGTCTTGGATGGGAAAAATGAAGCAATCAAGCTGGATGTTTCAGGCTATTCAGGTAGTCTTAAGCAAGAGGAAGTTATAGATTGGTTAAACGAGATGGAGAAGTTTTTTGAATGGAAGTCTATGATAGAAGAAAATAAGAAGAGGTTTGGATGCACCAAGTTAAAGGGACATGTGATGATCTAGTGGGATCATCTCCAAAATGAAAGAACAAAGAAAGGGAAGGATAAAATCAAGAAATGGAGAAAAAAGGAGAAAAAGTTGAGATAAAAATTCTTAAAGGTGGATTATGCTAAAACACTATTCCAAAGGTTTCAAAATTTGAAACATAACTTGTCTTCTGTGCAAGATTATACAGATGAATTTTACAAGTTGTCCATCTGTATAGAACATCAAGAAAGTAATGAATAGATTGCTGCAAAGTATTTAAATGGTTTGAAATACACTATTCGGGATGAACTAAGAATGCATCAGATCAACTATATGGAGGATGCCTATCAGCTGGCTCTAAAGGCTAAAGAAAAATAAACTAGGTAGTACAATCAAAGGAATAGAGGAGGATGAAGAGGTACATCAACTCCATTTCGAGGAGGCTCAAGTTCCAGTCAAGGGAGTGAGAAATAAGAAGAAACATGTTTGAATACATGGAATCAACAAAGGGGAAGGGGGTTTCAACGTGGTATAGGCTATGGTAATGGAAGAGGATGGGAAGGCCCGAGAAGACCATTCACTTGTTTTAGATGTGGAGAAGAAGAGCACAAGGCCTTCGATTGTTCCAATTTTAACATGGAAGATAGAAACCAAGGAGGGCCATCGAGAGTGAACCTAGTCCAGGTTGACAATGAAGGATAAGAACAAGAAGTGTCTCTAGATATCGGATACAGTCTCATGATGAGGAGGACAATGGTTATCCCAGCAAAGGAAGATATAGAGGAGAAAGGCGCTGATGATTCATGGCTCAGAACTAGCATATTCCAAACAAGGTGTACCTCAGGTGGAAAGGTATGTCAAGTAATTTTTGATGAAGGTAGTTGTGAGAACATGGTTTCTAAAGCCATGGTAGAGAAACTAAATCTCCAGTGTGAAAAGCACCCTCGTCCCTATTTGGTAGCATGGTTCAAAAAGGGAAATGATCTTACAATAGATAAGAGGTGCCTTGTTAAATTTTCCATAGGAAAGGTCTACAATGATGAGCTATGGTGTGATGTGATTCCAATGGATGCATGCCATTTCCTATTAGGTCACCCTTGGCAATATGATAGAAAGGTTATTCATAATGGAGAGAATAATACTTACACTTTCTGGAAGGATGGATCTAAGGTAATCCTGTCACCTCTCAGGAATGAAGGAAAAGCTAAAAGCATGCTATCTGAAAAGGAACTTGTCAAGGAGATGAAAGTAACATGGTGCTATTACACACTGGTAGTACAAAGAGGGAAAGAGGAGGACTTGAAAATACCACCAGAAGAAGCTTTGGTGTTGGAAGAGTATTCAGATGTCATTCCAGAGGAACTACTTGAATGGTTGCCTGCAAAATGAGATATCCAACATCATATTGATCTTATTCTAGGAGCAAGTCTTCCCAATCAAGCAGCTTACGGAATGAATCTGATACAACATGCAGAACTAAACAAATAGGTAACTGAACTCATACATAAAGGGTTAGTGCAGGAAAGCATGAGCCCTTGTGTTGTACCAACATTACTAACCCCAAAGAAGGATGGAACATGGAGGATGTGCATAGAAATTTGAGCAATCAATAGGACTATCAGGTATCATTTTCCTATCCCTTGTTTGGATAATATGATGGAACTTCTTGCTGGAGCGACACATTTCACTAAGATTGAATTGCGAAGTGGGTACCACCAAATCTGTATCCGAGAAGGGATGAATGGAAAATTGATTTCAAAACTAGGGATGGTTTGTACGAATGGAAGGTTATGCCTTTTGGTTTATCAAATGCACATATCACTTTTATCAGACTTGTGAATACTGTGTTGCATCCCTACATTGGCAAGTTTCTATTAAATTATTTTGATGATATAATAATTTTTATTAAGGGAAGGGAAGAACATCTGCAACACTCGAGGATCATATTGGGTGTATTAAGAAGAGAGAAACTCTATACTAATTTGAAGAAGTGTAGGTTAATGCAAGCAAGCCTTGTTTTTCTGGGATTTGTCATTTCTGCAGATGGTATCAACATGGATCTAGGGAAAGTTTGAGCCATTCTTGTATGGCATAGTCCACGTAGTATCACTGAGGTGAGAAGTTTTCATGGGTTGGAAACTTTCTATAGAAAGTTCATTCATAATTTCAACATCATTGTAGCACCTATGACAGATTGCACTAAGGGTCAATAGTTTTCATGGACCAAAGAGGCTGAAGAGAGTTTCTAGAATCTAAAGAAGAGGGTCACTAAAGCTCCTATATTGGCCTTACTAGATTTTGATAAAGTGTTTGAAGTGGAATGTGATGCCTCACATGTGAGCATTGGTGATGTAGTCATCCAAGAAGGTAAGCCCGTTGCCTTTTTAGTGAAAAATGGAATGATGTGTGAATGAAATATTCTACATATGATATAGAGTTCCATGCAATTGTGCAAGCTCTGAGACATTGGAAGCATTATTTGGTACCCAAAGAATTTGTGTTGTTTACAGACCATATTGCTCTAAAATATCTGAACACACAAAATAAATTGAACACTAGACACACAAAATGGGTCTGTTTCCTCCAAGGGTGTACTTTTGTTCTGAAGCATAAATTAGGGAAACTGTAATCATGTTGCAGATGCCTTAAGCAGGCGTTTTGTGCTTCTCACTATCATGGAAACAAAAGTAGTTGGCTTTGATGCAATCAAGGACTTGTATGAATCTGATAGTGACTTTTGGGAAGCTGTTGATCAGTTGAAGAATCCAGTGCCTAGGCACACAAACACTATTCAAGGTTAGTATCTTATGCAAGATGGTTATTTATTAAAGGGAAAATAGTTGTGTGTTCCTATAGGCTCAATGAGGGAAAAAACTATTTTTGAATTTCATAGCAGTGGTATGGCTGGGCATTTTAGGAAGGATAAAACAATGGCCTTGGTAGCAGATAAGTACTACTGGCCAAAGATGAAGAGAGATATCACCAGGTTTGTGGAAAGATGCTTAATTTTTCAATTAGCCAAAGGGCACTCCCAGAACACTGGTTTATTCATGCCATTGCCAGTACCAATAGGACCATGGACATACTTGAGTATGGATTTTGTATTGGGAATGCTACATACACAATGAGGTAATGAATCTATCTTTGTAGTTGTGGATAGATTATCAAAAATGGCTCATTTCGTTGCTTGTAAGAAAATTAGTGATGCCAATAGGGTTGTCGAGTTATTCTTTTCTGAAATAGTGAGATTGCATGGGGTTCCAAAAATAATTACCTCTGATCGAGACACTAAGTTCTTGATTCATTTCTAGAGGACCTTATGGAAGAAGATGGGGACAAAGTTATAGTTTTGTAGTGCTTATCATCCACAATATGATGGCCAAACAGAAGTGGTCAATCAAATTTTGGGTAATTTGTTGCGATGTATTATTGGAGGGAAGCCTAAGCAATGGGATTTGGCATTACCCCAAGCAGAATTTACTTTTAACAGCTCTGTGAACAGCTCAACTGGTAAGTCACCATTTCAAGTTGTTTATGGTCAAAATCCTCAGGGTGTTCTCGATTTGGTGCAACTTCCCTTGGGTGAAAGAGTTAGTGATGATGGAGAAGCCTTTGCGGAACAACTCTTCCAGTTGTAGGAAGATGTAAGATAAAAGTTACAAGACAACAATGAGCAATATAAAGCTTCTACAGATGCTACTAGAAGGTATCAGGTTTTTAGTGCAAGTGATCTAGTGATGGTTTATGTACAAAAGGAGAGGTTTCCTACCGGGACTTATCACAAACTAAAATATAATAAAATTGGTCCCTACAAGATTTTGAAGAAGATTAATGATAATGCTTATGAGGTAGAGCTTCCTAGTGGTTTTGATATTTATCTTGTGTTTAACATCTCTGATTTATATACTTTCCATGGTGATGATGCCTCTGTTGAAAATGAGGATGAGGTGGATTGGACACACACTGTCCCAATCAAGAAAAAGGAAAAGGTCACACATGTTCTAGACAAGAGCACAATTCAAACTCGTCAAGGTGACTACCAAAAATATGTTGTGCAGTGGGAAGGATTGGCACCAACAGATAGCACCTTGACTAAAAAATGGGATTTGAAGAAGCTAGATGAGCCTAAATGGAAGCAGTTTGAGAACTAGAACTTGCAGGAGCTGCGTTCTTTTCAAGTAGGGGAGAATGATGCAGGAGCTTTAGAGGGTCATAACTTTTGACTCAGATGTGGGTTTTGGCTGCAATTTTACAGGCAGATGCGTGAAGTAGAGTTAATGGAAATCCCAACTAAGCTAGCATTGTTTGTGGCTGTTTCAAATTTTTTTCAGGAGCCTGGACTTTTATCTTGACCTCAAAAATTGGCTTTTTCTATTTCTTTCCAGTTTTTTTGAGTTTTGTTTTTTGTAATAAATCCAAAATCATGTTTCTAATTTCATGGGTTAGTTGGCGATTCGACTTGCCTTAGTTGGGAGATTTTCTTGGGAAAAATCGGGATTCATAGGATGAGTTTTGAAAATTACCAAAAATGGAAAAAATATGTTTTTCCTGAAAATCTGCCAAATATGGTAATTTCAGAATTGTATTAAGTAGGAGTTTTATTTCATTGTAGAGGCAGAGTAAGTTGGAGAAGTTAATGAAGAATTCAAATTTCGTAATATTTATGCTGTGTATTTTCTGAGTATTTTCTCTTAAGGGTTTTTGGCTATGTCACTCATTGGTGGGAGCTTATTGTCATTGCACTAAATTTATCTTTTTCTTGTCTTGTATCTTTATATTATTTTAAAAAATAAATTTCCCTGACATTGTATTTATACAAGGGATTTAAAACATGGTAATAGATAAAGAGGAATGTATATGCAGTTATCCATAATATGAACCTTCAAAATAATGACACTTAGAGTGGAAATGAAAGTTAAAATTTATACTAGTTGTGTTTCTATAAGGTAAAGAACAAGATGCCTATAATACTGAAGTTTATTACTTAAAGAATGAAAATTTAAAGACCAAACATGGTTGAAAAATTAACTAAAAATTACAATTTGTTGAAAATGCCAAATTGATAAATTATTTGCTAACTATTATCTACACAGTTTAAATTTGAATTTGTGTCCAATAATATTATTTATATATAAAAATTGGAACATTTAGCTCTTATATTTAAAGTAGATAAATATTAAGAAGCTAGTATCCAATGAGCTATTAGACTAGCATAACTTCTCCATTGCACTCTCCATAGACACAAATCAATGAAAGTCATTGAAACTCCAAACATATTTAAGAGGCATGCTTCCCAGAACATGAGGCATCAAATTTGGATATGGATGTATCTACTCTTTATCCATCCAAGTACATTGAACCTCTTTTCATTTATTGATGTGAATTTTTTTATATGGAGCAACATTTTTAACTGGTCTTGTGCCTTTTAGAAACTAAGGATTTTTAGCAAATGATTATTCTTTACTTGTATTTAGTCATTAAGCTCTAATACTACTTGTAAGTTGCATACACTAGGTCATGTTATATTTTCTATTGCTTTCTCTTAACCTAACCATATATTTTTTACATGGTATATAACATATGGCAGAAAATTTGTGTTACTTATAAATTAGTTGGAAATGTTGAAAGATTAAAGTTAATACTACCTCAATGAAACAATTACAGTTTTCTGAATCATGCATGCATCTTTTTCTCTAATGTTTATTTAATTTTAAGTAGTGGAAATCCTAGCTTGGATTTCTCTTGGCTATTACCATTTGTATGAGCTAGTGAAGTACTGTTAAAGTTTCAACATGGAAAGAAACAATGTTGGAAAAAATAAGAATATTTATGTTCACACATTGATAAAATTTATTATCTAATTGGAAATATGTTTAGTAGTGCTCTTACATATTTTCTATGAAACATCATTGATGTCGTTATTATCTTGTTATATAATTGACTGTTGACTACTAGATTGTCATTTCAAATTAGTAATCAGAAGTCAAGATCATTGACCTATATTAGCTCTTCTTTAATCAAACGTAGCTAATATAATTCATTAATTGTGAGGAACATATTCTAGAAACATCTTTTGGTTTCTATGCTTATATATAATAGACATATCCTATTTATATATTGATAATCTTGTACCTTGTTTTAAAATGGTGTCATGATCACAATTTCTACCATCCCCATCCCCATACCTTAATGTCTTCTTTAATACCCTCCTCATAGTTTTCTTTTTAGCTTTGGTTGTCAAACTCTTTTAGGCCTTTTTCAGGTGTGTGTTGGTTATTTCACTATTATTTGAGGATAGTCATGTATGACATTTCTTTATGATTAGATATTTTATGATTCATTGGATAGTTGTGTGATATCTTGTGTTTTCAGTTAGATTTAGGGTTACTTTCATTATGGTTATTTATATGTTATGATGTCATTATGATTATGGATTTACTGACAATATTGACATAATATGTATATGCACATGGATCATTATATATTTTACATTTCTATTTGGCGTGTTTGATATGGTATGGGACAGAGGCGTAATTACACTCTTTAGCGAGATCTACATGACATATTAATCTCAACCATTGTTTGTTATATTATATATATACATATGTTCATCTTTGTGATGGCAGGTTTACTAGTATTAGGCAACGTCTTCCCTGAATTGGCAGCAGGGAGCGTGCCATATCGCAATAGCTCAGAGGTAAAAGAGGGGAGATAGTATTCAGGCTCAAATCCCTATCTTAAGCTTGTATGTTGTCCTAGAAATTGACAAGAATCTGATTGACTATCTTATTTGAATCCATCAAGGTGATGTGGATTTGTGAGCCTTTTTGTGTGTACTTGTTGTTTCTATTTCAGTTGTTTTTTTCTATTAGACGATTTTAGTTAGATTTATGTTATTTTTTGGTTTCCTTCAATTAATGATTAATTATGGTAATTATTAATGATAATAATTACACCTTTAATAAGGTTAAAATATTAATATATTAAATATATGACTATTTAATAATTAAATATGAATTAAATACTTATATTTAATTAATTGATTTAATTATTCAATTTTAATTGAATAATTGAACTTTCTTATTATTAAATCCAAATATTAGAATAAATTGTGCAAATTAAATTTGAGCCAATATTATGGAAAGTAGTCAATATTACTAATCTGATCAGTTTAGAATCCCAATATATTCTAACGGAGGTTTGGAAACTATTGTCACAATTTGAGAAATAGAAAAGCTCACATTGTTTTAGGGAAGCCAATGGAGTTTATGATTGGCTTACGAATAAAGGGACCTTTCTCGAGAAAGGATTTATGGAATGGGATTATTATATGTTACTGAAAAAGCTTCACGAGGATAAGGACCTAGAAACGATTATTAAGGAATTGAAGCCTTGCCATCATTACAAGTTCATTTTAGTCATATGTGGGTTTATGTGGGCTAATCAACATTTAGGATATGAGACGACGCTCCAAATTTAAATGAGAATGTGCTATGGGAGTCGTGGCTATCAGCATATTCCTACTTCCAGTGGATCGTGACGTCTCCCATATGTGCATTATGACTTTGCCATACCTCAACATTTGGTTGGTAGGTGGATATTAACTAATGTAGAGATTTAAATCTCTCAAGGCACGATTAGTATCTGTGGGAACTATTATTCTGTTCTTTTACAATTAAAGCTACACCTTTCTGCTTTTTATACCTCGAGTAGTGGATATTTAGACTCATTACTGAAAAGGGCTGGGTTGGAGTTTACCGTTTATTTTAACCTGCAAAGTAGGCATTGTTTTCAAACATGGAATATTGGAAATTATATGATGTTTTAAACTTGGAATTGAAGGGAGGGATGACAGATGTTTAGAAGATAAATGAGTCAGTTCATGGATGTCTTGCCAAACATAGAGGTTGTGGATACATTCAACCTGCTTGATGATATTAGCGTGTTTTTCACCTTCCCTGAGGACGCTGGGCTTGTGTCCTCATCTACTCAGTCTAATTTTTCTGTAGAGCCCTCCAACTTTTCAGAAGGATCAGAGTCTCGAGTTCCAGTAGGTGGCAGATGCTATTGCAAAGGAAAAGCTAAAGTTCGGCCATGTGGTAACCCAGGCCCAAGTTCGTAGTAGTCAGGGCAGTAATTATTTTTGGTATGCTTTTCTCAGTTTCAATCCACGTGGTTTTTGGTCTGTTCCAAGCAAGAGTACAACTGCTTGTTTTTTTGAAGTTGTAGTATTAGTATTTTATAAAGTATCCATAGTATAGCACGCAATGTAATTTATCAGGTTTTGTTGTTGTTGTTGTGGGAAGGTTATATGTTCTCACATTGCAATTAGCTACATAAAATGAGATATATAATTCCCACTTAAGCTAATGGTTTTTTTTTTGTTTTTTTTGTTTTTTTGTGGTTATGGTCGGATTTTAGGGAGTTAGATATTCTATAAATGGGTTTTGATGGGTTTTGGGTTGGGCCTCAGGGGTACCTATATTTGCGTATACTATATCTCTCTATCTCTCTTTGTACTTGTGATGTCTTTTTTCCACCTTGAGCTTTTTGAAGCAGGTTAATAAATTTATAATGGACCAATATCATGCAATTAATATGCATTTTATTAATGAATTTTTATTTTAACTTTAACTTGTAAAGTTAAGATGTGCAAACTTAATTCAAGTTAAAAGTGAAATTAAAGCATTTCTTTTAATTTTTAATTAAAATTTAAATACTAATTAAAATTGCACTTTTTCAAAACCTAATTATTCATTTTTCTATATATCTAAATTAAAAGTCATTTGGAGGCAATTCAATCAAGTGGAAGGAGAATTTTGGTAGCTAAAGAAATTTTGTAAAGCTTAGGAGTATTTCAGATTGTATAAGATCTATTAATTGGTTATTGATGTAGGATTTTCAAACTTGATAGTTCTAACTTTTCAGATCCCTATCTTCTATGAATCTTCCTTGTTTGATATTACATCTAAATTTACTAAAAATATGATAAATGGGTTATTGGTTTAATTATGTGGTATTTTCTTCATGTTTGTGTGTCACATTTGTTTTCTAGTCTTAAGGGTTTCATTAAAATTATCTAGTTTATAAAATAGAAATTAAGGTTTTCAAGATCTCAGAAAACCTTTTCCTGTGATTGAAAAACTATGACTACCAAAGTTGTTGTTTATCATTGAGATCTGCATGAAAATAGAACAATAAGGTTAAGTTTGAATGCCAAGAAAATATCCAAACAATATTATTCATTTTCTTATCAAAAACTCCATTAAAGTAATGAATGACTCTTAAAACAAATCTTTGGTAATCTTCCTTTAAACCTAATTGTATTTAAAAAAAAAGAAGCCTCTGTTGGAGAGACTCGGACTGGTAGTTTTATTTTATTATTTTTGTAAGTTAAAAATAAAACTTAAATTAAAAAATTAAATGAAAAAAAAACTAATTTTTGGTGGGCCGCAGGGTTACCCCCACTGCCACCCGATGGTGGTACCCACTACCGCAATATTGGTTGTACCCACTGGTAACAACGGTGGTGGTACCGATTGCTGGGTTGGGCAGTGGTACCCAATGCCATATTCGGAAAATGTACCTACTGTCGGCAGGCAGTGGTAGCTCCGCCCACTGTGGCCACGACCTGCAGGCTGTAGATGGGTATTGGCTAAATAGCAGACTAAAACGTAAAACATAATAAGGAAGTTGAAGAAAAGTTGAAAAAAAAACTAAGTGTCCCCCTTGGTAAGAAATACGTTTTAGTCTGCTGCATAGACGTTTCCCTGTAGATGAGGGCCCATAGGGTTGGAAGCCGCAGGGACACCAATCTTTGTGAAAAAAAATTAATTTATAAAAAATTAAAATTTATTAACATTTTAAAATTCAAAAGTTTTTTCATTATGTTTAACTATTAATTAGTATTAATTATTATTAATTATGTTTTCTACTTTCCTCTCTCTCGCTAGGCTTTGGTAGGCTCACTAAGCAGCTAATATGGATTATCGATGTCTTAATTAGATGATATCTCTGCCAATGAAGGATTGGGAACAACCTTTGTCCGGCCCATATTTGGGAAGACACATGAAAGTAGCGTTTAAGCAACTTCTGGGTGACGTTATGGAGGCCATTAGGAGTATAATTTGGGATGGAATCCGCTTCATGATGCTCCCAGACACATATATAATTCATAGGTAGTATTGGTCTTCCTATCTCACTGGTATGACATAATACGAGACTACAAAGATTTTATTTTGATGACATCTAAGCTTCTGAAACCGGAATTTGCAGCGGCATCGGATCTACACATGGAATTGAATGGGTCCTCGGTTAGGGGTTCAAAGGCTTAGATTGGGGGTCTCTTTCCTCTTTCTCACTTGGATTTTAAAAAGGAGTTTTTCCTCTTGTACGATGTCTTCAAATTGGCACTGGAAGGTCGAGATTTGCAACATCTCAGGAAGGAAATTTTAAAATTCATCAATATTCTCCCTAATGGCGTTGTTGCGAAAGTTTTTAATCTGTTTGATAACCTCTTTGTACTACTTGCATTTGTGGAGAATTGTGAAATGGTGAAGCCTCCTACCCACATGGCTACTCGTTCATCTTCGGTTACTTCAACTACTTCGTTCAGGTCTTCACGGGAAGGGAACATGCCTTCGAAAGGAAAAGGCAAACTGGGTGTGGGTGCTTCATAACCCCGAGAGGAAAGTTGGGTCTGTATCACATTTTGATAATCTTCTTGAGTATGTGGGTGGCTGCTATACCAATAGTATTTAAGATTTGTAAATGTATAGCATGCTAGATAGTTTTTTGCATGTTGTTCTCATTATGAACTGTATGGTACTTGTAATATGCGGATATTGTAAAATTTTGGGCTAG
>MU228160.1:130343-140445 GCA_018584345.1 Thuja plicata | reverse complement strand
TATATATATATATATAATTAATATTATTTTGATATTAATTAATTAAATTAATAAAATATTAATATTATTTAATCAATATTTTTTAATATATTTATATTGTGTTATTGTTTTTTGTTATAGTTAGAATTATTAGTTATTAATAAAGTTAATTAATTAAGATGGATATTTGTTTAGTTTTATTTATATATTTATATAAATGTTTTATAATTATGGATTGTCTTCATATTTATATATATTTGATTTTAAAATGGTGTTTAAATGTAGATATATGCATGGGAATGTGGGCTTAAATTAATTATTATTATTTTTAAATCAATTGGATTTTAATTTATAAAGTATGTTGTTCTTTCAATGAGTAATTTATGAAATGATAGAGTAATACTTTTATTATTATTCGAGGTTTATGTTGGCTTTTAGGAAAGGTGACCTAGATGTTCAAGTTATGTTTTCTGATGATGCTATGAGTATTCTTTCTCCATTGTGATGTTAGTTTTGGTTTAAATCTTCTATATTCACCCTTTGTTCGAGCTGATGATTATTATGGACACTTGGAGAGTGTATATGTGTTATTATGGCTCTGGGAGCTAGTGCATGTTCCTTGTGGTTTTGTGGAACAATTTTTTTTTTATTCTTTCTTTTATGAGTCCTATATGTTTATTAATGAATTATAAGCTTTAGGAGAGGATGTCTTGTACTTCTTAGTGGAGTGGCTTACTGTAGGGGTCTGGGACCCAAAGTGGTCAGATCTAGGGTCACATATCGTAAGTTGATAATAAGTGATAAAATAATAAACTTACTACATCAAAAATTAATAAGATAAATATGATGTCTCGCTCATGCCTTGCACGCTTGTCCAGGTTAAGGATGGAATGAGATGATACCTAGAGAATAGATATGATTATATTTCCTCATCTTCACAAGAGGATATTCAGGTTTTGCGTGTGTCATGTTGAGGGTTCACTGTCTAGTGTGACTAGTGCAGGGTAGCTCAACTAGGTGATGATTGAGGGTTTGAGGTCTAGAGAGACCAGTCTAGGGAAATTCAAGTAGGTGACTATGTGATGACACTCCCATAGTATGTAGAGTAAGTCTCCTTTTTATGTCCTGCATTTTCCTCTAGTGATTGGTATTTGACTTTTTGATTTTGGCTTTTGGTTTCAGTAGTTGGGACTTGTTAGTATTTTGGTCAATTTTTTTATGTCCTTTTTCAGTGTTTTGGTGTACCCTTGTATCGACCTAAATGATCTCTAGTATTTCTCGATCATTCCTATTTATATGCTTGTACCTTTGCATTATCCTTTCTTGTTTTTGTATACCCATATGTGTGGGCCTGATGTTATCTCCTCAACACGATGGGAGTGGACGTTTGGTTCCACTAGGTCCGGTGGTAGCGATTCTTTTACCATTTGAGATCTGATGTTCTTCTTCATTCTTGGATGATCCTTGTTGCAGTTCTATCATCTTGATTCTTTTGGAGACATATTCATTATCATGTTGATGTAAATTTGTACCTTTTAGTATATTAGTTGTTATCCCTTGTGAGGATGTGTTGTATTGTTTTTGATTAAGTAAAATAGGTTTTATAGGGTTCATGAAACCCAGAACAAATTAATAATATGGAACACAGTTAATAGATTAAAGAAAAACAGAAAAAGGAAGAACATGCCAAAAATCCAGAGAAAAAAATAGGCCAAGCATCTAAAAATGCAGATTAAACCAGAGAAAACAGAAAAAGCCAAAGAACCTTAAGAAAGGTCCACCAAAAGAGTGGCTGCCTCAGCCTCCATCAGCTCCATGTTGGCCGCCGAGTCCTTGATTTTCTAGATGTCCTTCTCTAGCTACTTTTCCTTGGTCTTCTTGGTTCTAGCTCGGGTTCTCTTGCCCGAACCTTGATGAAGCTCCTGGTCTTAATGCACAACCATTCTGGTTGTTTCCTTCCCCTTGAGCTTTTCTTCCAGCTTGTTAATGTAATTATTAGTGTGCTGCCTGGATGCTTTCATGTTGTTGTAGCTTTTTTTTGCAATCTTCTTTAGGGTAGCATCAACCCTAGTCATGTTATCCTCCATCTTCTTCACTCGGGTACTTAAGTTACTCTATTCCTCTGCATCAATATCCTTGTTGGCATTTTTGGTGCCCTTAACCCTTTTTTTGAGGTCTTCCACCTCATGGAAAAGCCACTTAATAGTCCTATATTGGTCAAGCATGTTGTTTCTAGTGTTATTGAGCAGATTTGTGTCAAACTCCCTAGTGTTATCGCTGAGCACCACCATAGACGGGTCAATGAGCTCATCCAGCTTAATTTGATGGCCCTCTCCCTCCAGGATCTTGGGGTTAATTATTTCTCTCGTTATTCCCATTTTTTCTGTCTTAACATTGAAGTACCTCCAACCAATAATCCTACCCTTTTTTGCCATGTAACAGCTAAAATCATTGTCCTTGTCCTTCCCCATGTCATGAATTTATGGTGAAGGTCTGTTGTCCACAACGGGGGAAGCTCTGTGAATATTGTCCTCCAGGATAATTCTATCAGAAAATGTCGCCATGTCCTTACCCTTTTTTCTTGGGTTATTCCCAGTCATAGAGAGCTTTCTCTTTCTACCTTTCCCACTAGTCAGGTACTCATCACCTTCAAAATCCATGCCCTCCTTATTCTCATTGTAATCCTCATTCAAAGATATACTAGTGGCGCTATGTTTTTTAGGGGTTGCCAATTCTTTTTTGACTCTAACCAGACTGCCTGTTTTCTTCTTAGACGTCAACCCCTACTTAATCTTCTTTGTATCATGTTCCTCAGTCTCTTCAGAATGCATTACTTCACTGTCTTCTTTGTCTGAGGGGATATAGTCTGAGCCCGAGGCCTCAGTCTCCTCTTTCTAGCTCATCTCCTTGCCCAGGATTTGGGCTTTAAAGTACTCATAGATTAACAACAAAATCCCTTCATGTAGGGCAGGGTTAACAATTTCTTTCTCTCTATACCTATTTATATTATCATTTATAGAAGAATATAAGTAAAAGGGGATAGAAACCAACATGTCATGGCGAAACTGATTCAGCACAACAAAGTGATAGGTCTGAATTCTATTAAACCTAGAGTCCAGAGTAATGTAGTAGATGACGGCACAAAGAACAAACCATCACAACATTTTCAATCCATCGCGTAGGTAATGGGTGCCAAATTTGATGAGCTCATTCTTCTCCTCCTTGTCTCTCACAAAATTGCTGATAGCAGTGTCCGAAATCTTTCAGTCTCTGTAGAAATTTTTCCCAACAATGGGTATACCTATCACAGGAGAAATGAAATCTTCGGTGACTGTGAAATTTCTTCCCTCAATCTCTATGCTACCTCTGTTCCAGTTTTTGATGAACAATTTACTAACAGCCTGATTTCCTCCATGGATTCTTTCAATAAAGGTTGAAATCCCTCCATTTTGAAGGTAATTCAAGACCTTAGTCCGCCTCTTCCATTTTTTGTTGTCCTTTGTAGGCTCCCTCCTATGTCTTTCCCCTCCCATCACTAGATGATTCAGGGTAGCTAAGAGACTCAAATCTCTGTGAAAACCAGAGCTCTTCAAGAATTTATAGAAATCTTTATTGCGATGGCTTAAGCCGTAAGTTATTTCTTTAATTTTTGGTGCCCAGTAAGTCTGTGATTTTTTATTGTTATTATTGCCCTTAGAGCCTGTCTCGTACTTACCATTTACGGTGATGCCATTATCCATACGAGCTATCACAATCATGATTGATTTTAATATATCCTTCCTTTCCATGGATTCAGTTGAGATTGACTAAATCAAAAGAATCACGTGGAAGATCTCCGCAGCTAGGCCAGTGCATATGCTTTTCACTTTGCACCACTCAGTTGGTGAACCAGTTGACAACTTGATTACCTTCCCTGACCACATGGGTAATGTGCACATTTTCAAAAGAAGTGAAGAGGCCATGTGTCTCCTCTATCATATTGGCGGTAGTCCACAAAGGTGGGTGGAGATTTTTAAGACAATTGATAATGTTAAGTGAGTTACCTTCTAACCAGAGATGTTTTATTCCCATTTCATGAGCTAAATTGGTCATGTGGAGGGCAACGTTCACTTCTGTAAAGTGATTGGTTTGAGTTCACAATGGGAGACTAACAACTGCAATGCCTTGACCAAAAAAATTTCAAATAATTATGTCACTTCCCGCCTTGCCTGGGTTTCCCTTGGTAGCTTTGTCAAAGTTTGCTTTTGACCAGCCTTCTGGAGGACAGTGCCAGAAGCTAATCTATCAATTGGCCTTAGAATGTTTGGGGTCGGCATCTCTTTGTCTTGCAAATGGGTTAGTATTCCCACACACAACAAATTTTTTCAACATTGCATGATGAATCTTTTCAAATATGACTTTTGGGCTGGTGTTACAATCCCTAAAGATGCGGTTGTTTTGTTCTTTCCTTATGCCCCAGCAAAAGTGAGGCAGTACCCAAGACCAAATTTTCTGAAAGACAATATCTTTGAAGGGCCAGGTCCATTGGTAGAAAAAATCTTTGACAGAGGAAGGGAAACACCTATGAAGGCTAAATAAAGCCACAATATAGTGCCACACAAAGCTAACAAAGGAACACTGAATGAAAAGGTGATCAACAGATTTCGCTTGACAGAGACATAAAGCACACCTATTGGGAATCGAGATGCTTCGCTTAATGAGGTTATCAACAGTCAGGATTTGGTTATGAAGCAAGAGCCAGTAAAAAACATTAACTTTTGGGATAAAACTAGGAAGCTAGGTGTTCACCCAGAAAGGCTGGGCTTCAGGATGAAATTGAGCAGAATAAGCAGAAGCCACAGTATAGGAACAATTAGAGGAGCCTTCCCAGATCAAAACATCTTGGTTCTGGGAAAGCAAAGTGGCATTGAGAAACTTGATCAAGGGAGATAAGTCCTGGGAAATTGAATCCAGGTCCACCCAGGAATTACCAACCTTGTAGTCACTGACCCTATCCCCGAAGATCAGGGTGCAGTCCTCCTTCCACTGGTTGAAATCTTCAATATCTTTCAAAGGTTTAGTCGGAACCCAATTGTCATTCCAAAAGTTGATACTGTGGCCATTACCAAATTTCCATTTCGCTTTGGTCTTGGCCAAATCTTTAGCTTTAAGAAGGCCATTCCAAATACAAGAACCTTGCGGGATATCATTATTCTCAAAGAAGAAACTTAGAGAGTCATTGGGCATGCATTTCTCCTCAAAGAAGTGCCACCATTCTATTTTTCCATGGAAGATTCTCCATATTTGTTTATCATGGAGCGCCTTGTTAAAAGGCTAGGATGTGTTGTATTGTTATTCATTATTGTATATTATGATTTTATTGTGTATTATGATTTTATATTATTGTATACTATGTTATTCATGATTGTATATTATGATATTATTCATTATTGTATATTGGTATCAATTTTATAAGTAGATTCATTATAAGAGATGTATATTATGATTTTTGTTGATTTATCCTTTAATGTTAGTTTCCTTATGGTTGTTCTTCATATATTAGTTATCTTAACTCACTCTACATCAAGGAACCCTCGAGATTTCTAATGTATGTTTTCATTGCATCAGTGTCTATGTCATGTGTTTCATTGTATTGCTTCCATATTGTTATCATTATTGTTTGTAAACATTTAAAAAAAAAATTATGTTAACTTAGTTGCATGTTTAGGTCAAATTCTCTTAGGTTCCCTGGCGGGGCATTACATCTTTAGGGAAGTACTATTTTAAGGATTTTTTTGCCAAACACCTTTGTTTATTAGACATAATATTTCATATTTAGGAGCATGTCTATGTGTTTTTTCTATCTATATTTGTGTTTTCTCATTGAAATATTAGGTAGCCCTTTTTCACTACATATAGTGCAATTTGAGTTGCTATTTCATGCTAAGTTTGATATATTTTTTTGGTACTTACTAACTTTGAATGTTCTATTTTATGTTAGTAATAACCTATACAAAGAGGAGGCACTATATTGTAAATGATGCTGGAAGGTATGGGTCTTCTCACAAAGATTAATTGTGGGGTATGCCATTATATATTATGACAGTTTAAATAATAGTTTTGAAATGCTATAGTTAAGTAGTCAAATTTCATTAAAAGGGTCTTATTTTCCATTTTAGTAGGGATATAGAATTTTACATTTGTCCCATTTTCAATGAGTCTGTCATGTAGTGTGTTGTTAGTGTACATCATATTAGATTATTTGTATGCCTAATTGTGTATGCCTATATATTTGATTGTACTTTCTATCTATGGTTTTTACATTTTTGAGAATATACAACTTCTTGGATGACAACAAGAAGGGTGAAGTGAGTATTTTGAAACACCATAATTGACTTAGGGTAGTTTTTAATGCATTTTATATGTTTCATATCATCGTATTGATTGAATAAAATATTGATAAATTAACATCAATCACATGTTTGTGTATGTGGAGTGTTTTGATTAGATGACAATAAACAATTTTTATCGTGTTAATGTTGATTTCAAATTGTAGATCAAAAAAGAAAAGGATAGATGTTTTATAGGGTTACTAGAGTAATTTTTTAATGTTATTACTTTTACCTGTATGTTTGTATGGTAGTTTTTGAAATCCACATTGATACTTTTAGCGTACTTAAGGAACGTTTACATTTCATAAGGTTGAGTCTATAATCACTTTTTGTGCACAACAAAAAACACTAAAATATCTCATTTTGAGGCAATTCATCTTGTGTGTAACTATTGCATGTCACACAATAGGAGAAATACAAACATGGATGGAGGATTTTGAGCATTCCAAGAAATAGGTAAGTAACATGTTCAACTATTTCCTGGCCACTGATGCATTTTTTATTGCCATTTTTTTTTATGGTGTTGTATGCATTTTTACACATTTTTTTGTGTTCTCAATGTTATTAGTGACAAAATAGTTGTTATATCATTCTTTTGTTTATGAATTCTAGTGTTTCCCATTCATCTCTTCATAGTTTTAGAAAAGTTTTACAATGTTAAAAAAATTTGAAGTTGTGATGAAGTGAGTTAATAAATAAATTAATCATCTCAAAATGTATTATCAAAAAAGTAAGATGATATGTATGTTAATTCATAATCAGCCCCCATAGTAGTTAGTGTGTTTACTCTAATTAGGTCACTGATATTATCCTTTAGGTTTTCTAATCTTAAGTCGTGACTTTTCAGTCCATAATCTTATTTGTAAAAAAATGTGCACATCTTATACTTAACATTATCAACATCATAATTTTCATTTACACACCATCATGTTATAGCGCAAAGCTTTAGAATCAAGTTTCTCATCTTCTTCCAGGATTGTAATAGACTACCATCTATAAGAGAAAGTTAATTTATGTTTTATTTTGGATAGGTCAATCTCTTCTCGGGACTAAATCGGCCACAAGGTCCATTTTCAGACTATCAACAATTGCATTGACATAGGGTAGGCCCACTTGATTTTCCATCTTGTTGGTTGTTGCAATAGGTATAAAATTATTACTATATTAGTGTCTGGTAGGTTTTTAATAACAAAAATGCAATGGTTACTACCCCATGCTAAGAAATGGACCACAAAAATGAAACAAAATTGAGTTGCCAACCAAAAGTTGTATTCATTTGACTTAGAAGCAATGCATGGATCTAGGATCTCTAACTATTTGGTTATAATTTAGAATGAATTTTTAGCTCATCTCCAAGATGCCTTTTCAAATTCAACAAAAGACTAATTTTATTAATTATAACATAAAATAATAGTATTATTACAAATATCCTAGGATTATAAAGATAATATTTTATTACCTTCATAATACATAGAGTTATAGTGAGACCAAGGGTGCCTAGATGAATATTTTAAATTATTATTTTACTATTTGTCAAAATATCAATTGTTATATTAATTTTTCATTTGCCCATTTTTGCATACTGTCGAATCAAATTGAATTTGGTGTTGATGTCTTTTTGGTCATGAAATACTAGATTTCTGGCCATTTTGATTGCAGAAGTGTAGTAGACCATCAGTTTTTTTATTATAAATCAATATTAATGCAGACAAAGGCTCCTTAAATATAGAGTACAAGACAATATTTCCATAATAGAAATGATTGAGAATAGAAACATGAATTTTATGACAATATTTAGCTTGTTTATTTTATCCAAAAACATACGGTTTGCCTTTATTTTTTTGTTTTTTGATCCAATAAATGAAATTGATCTGAGTGATTATATTCATAGAGGGGAGAAAACTCCATTTTCAAAGAATTTTAGTTATTTCCTTTTCCTTTTTATAAATTTTTTTAATCTAATTCATGAAGTCATTATAATTTAAGAAGAATAGTGCATTTTCAGCTTAATCTCAATATTTAAAGTAAGAATAATGCACTTTCAGCTAAGTGATATATTGTTAGTGGGGAGAACAATGCTTTTTTTAAAGATTTCATTTTTTTTATCATTTCTATTTTTTAAAAGAAATTTGAAAAATAGGATGAAATGAGCGATTATGTTTTTATACAAAACATATGTATTTAAAAAGATTTGACATAAAATTTTGGTCATGCAATATGCTCAAATTTCCAACTTAGCTTATGTTTTTTATAAATTCATTCAAGTCCCCATGAAATTCTCTTATGGTTCCCTATTTAATATACTATATACGCTCTTGATAATTAATTATCAAGTAAGCATTGATCAAATGAGAAAATATTTTCATATTATTAGTTTTTTAGAAGAGCATGCATATTATCATGTCTCCTTCATGCTCCCTTCATGTCTTTAAATCCATGCTAGAATTCTATCCTAACAGTAGAGGTATGCCATTTATGGCTTATTTTTCTATTGTTTTAGGACACCTTACAATCAAGAATACTTTGTCTACAATCTTAATTAAGGAAATCATTTTTTGAAGATCACACCTACCCGAATATAAGTTGCCATTATAGTTGGAGGTTTATAGACTACGTAAACTATTAAAAATGTACAAATAAATCCTTCAAGTAATGGATATTTTAAAAAAACATCTATTGATTCTCTCTTACTGTCAACAGAGCTATTATTGAGAATAGGGAGTTGATGTTTCACAGAGACTATAATATATTATTCACATTATTTAGTAAAACAAAGTGTTTATCAAAGAAGATTAGTGCTGAAAAATCCCCAAGATGCATGAAAAGCCACCTCACTAAAGGATTATGTGATTAAATAAATGATTGCTGATTGTTGAATAGACACAGTGATGCTTAAAACTTAAAGCTTAATTATTATTGACAGAGGTAGAGGTAGATTCATTGCCTAAGCTTTTGCACTCATTTCCTGTATGGGAAACATGTATTTTTATTGGAGATGCATGTGGATACCCCTGTTGGAAATGAGTTGAGTAACTGAGAGGGGAGGGGTGAATCAGTAACCACAAAAACAAATTCGAGTCCCTTAGATGTCTTAAGGAAACTTATCAATCTGCTTGGTTAAAAAAAGATATTCTATTGTAACTCAATTAACAAAGCAATCTTCAGATATTAAATGTGATTTAACCTTTAGTGATTAAGTGTAGAAATATAAATTATAAAGAAAATAATAGGTACACAGATGACACCAAGATTTAATGTGGAAACCCAATATGGGAAAACCACCAAATGCAACTAGTTACTATTTTTCACTCTTCTGAAGTGAGCCCTATTAGGAGCCAATCATGTTAATGGTTAAAAAACATAATGATAGGTGTCACCCTATTAGAGGATTTAATCACCCTGTTAGGAGTGACCTTGTTAGAGGTCTTCAAACACTTCAACCTAGAAATGCCACCTTGTGAGAGGATTTATTAAAGACTGTTAAGTATACTCTGTTAAGAGATTTGGATCAGTGCTACAATTGTTAGAGAGTAATAATGAGTTTACCTAATTGTAGAAGCATCTGAATTTGCACATTCAAATCTTTGTTCTGGCATTAACTGGATCCTCAATGATCAAATATTTCATCCTTAATCAGAATTCCTCCTTACTTCACCTTTCCTATTCATATAATAAAACTCTACAACTGATATTCAATCCAAACTTGAGCATGTGTATGTGTGTGTATATATATATATATATATATATATATA
>MU228160.1:95841-130293 GCA_018584345.1 Thuja plicata | reverse complement strand
TATATATATAAGCCTTGTCAAGTCTACTTGAATACCCTTCCAAATAAACAATAAAAATCAAATATGTCGATTGCAATTAACCAAATAAAAAAAAAGTGTAAACTGTTGTTAGTCAGCTGACACTAAATGCATAACTCATTTACCACTGTAATCCTTCAATGCCCGAACATTACTCAGTTGAAAATAAACTTATCTAAATGCTCGAGTGAACTCAGTTAATATTGCAAATTGCTTGGCTGATACTGGAGTCTTCTTCAATGCTCGAGAGAGCTCAACATATGCTTACTGTGCTCGGTTAGGTTATAGCATCAATACATTTGTGTAACATCAATGACAATACACAATTGAATAATTGTCTTCAACAATCTCCCTCTTTGGCATTAATGGAAACACAACATATCATTATACAAAGAATTTTAGAACAACAATAAAATTTATAATGTCCTTAGCCTCGTTCTGATTCTCATCCTGAAAACTCCCTCTATCTTCACAATTATTGAAATACAGATTTCTCCCTCTTACATCAATATCCATCTCTGATAAAAATTTCTCCCTCTGATATACTGATTTCTTTGGCATGACATCAATTATCTCTCCCTCTTTGACATCCAATTCCAAAGACTCCATTCTATGAAGTTGTAATGTACCTGATGTACTGATTCATATGCAATAAGCTCTAACAATCTGCATCAACTTGTTAGATCTTCACTGTAGCTCGGTTGATGCATCACTAATCTGAGGTTTAGCGAGCCTCAATTAGGGGAATCACCCCTAGCTTTCCTCTAAGATACAAGAATGCACCCTTAGGTAAAGGTTTTGTGAATATGTCTGCAATTTCTTCTTTAGTATTCACATATTCCAACCTTACTTCCTTGTCCTCAACCAATTCTCTCAAGAAATGATACTTTATTGCAATATGCTTAGTCTTAGTATGCATCATAGGGTTCTTTGAAATGTTAATAACACTAGTGTTGTCATAATATATAGTAAATGATTCTTTGATTTCCTCCTTCATACCTGACAGTAGCTTTTTGAACCATATGGTATTTGAACAATTCTTTGCTACAAAAACATACTCTGCCTCTGTTGTAGACTGAGAAATGCAATTGTGTTTCTTACTAGTCCAGGAGACTAACCTCTTTCCAAGAAATAATTCTCCACCAATCATGTTATTTCTTTCATCAACACTACCTACTCAATCATCATTAGTAAAAGTCTTCAAATGAAAGTTTCCTACTTTCTTATACCATAATCCATAATCCTCAAGTTCCCTTAAGATATCTCAAAATCCTTTTGATAGACATCAAATGATTCTGTCTAGGATTGGTTGAAAACCTTGCAGCAATACCAACTTCTAATGCAATATCAAGCCTAGTGTGAACAACATATTAAAGTTTACCAATCATGGATCTGTAGGTAGTCTGATTTACACCCTTTGAATCATTATCCTTAGACAACTTTTGTTCAGTAGACATAGATGTCCCAACTGGTCTGGAATCTTCCATTCCAAATTTCTTCAGTATCTTTTTGATGTATTTAGAGTGAGTAATGTAGATACCATCCTTTATCTGATGAATTTGTAAACCAACAAGGAATTTTATTTCTCCAAACATAGACATCTCAAATTCCTTGCTCACTACTTCAGAGAAAGCTTTTCAAAAATCATCATGTCCAGTGAATAGTATATCATCAACAAATATCTCTGCTATTAGTATCTTGTTCTGAGGTCCTTCTTTTATGTGCAAGATACTATTATCATTAGTTCTTTGAAATCCAATGCTTACCAGGTAACTATGCATTCTTTCATATGAAGCTTTAGGAGCTTGCTTTAGTCCATACAAATCTTTGTGCAATTTGCAAACCATATTCCCTTTTTTAGGATCAATAAGACCCTTAGGTTTCTCAATATAGACTTCTTCTTCCAGAATTCCATTCAAGAATGCATACTTTACATCTATTTGGTATACCTTGAATCCTTTATGTGTTGCATATGCCAGAAGAGTTCTGACTCCTTCAAATGTTGGAAAATGAGCAAAAGTTTATGCATAATCAATGCCCTCTTCTTGAGCATATCCTTTACACACTAATATTTCCTTATTTCTATAAACTTCACCTTTTTCATTCATCTTGTTTCTAAAAAACCACTTAGTACCAATCACATTCTTTTCTTTTGGTCTAGGCACAAGATTCCAGGTTTTGTTCTTTTCTATTTTTCTCAATCTCCTCATTCATGGATTCTATCCAAATTTCATCATTCAAAACATCTTTAATGGATCTAGGTTCAAATTCACTAAGAAAACATGTACCTTTTAGTTTGTTCCTTGTCATTATATCTCCTGTCTAATCTCCAATTATTTTCTCAGCTGCATGACGCCTTCTAACATATTTGGCAAGTACAAGTTCCTTCTTCTTTGATTATGGGCTTGCTCCGTTTGGTTCACCATGCTCAAACATTTTTTCTTCTCTTCTGATCGAGACTCAGGTTCATCTGTCTAAGACTCGGTTTCCTCTGTCTGAGACTTAGTTCCCTTTGTTTGTGACTTGGTTTCCTCTGTCAGTAGCTCATGTTTCACAGGCTGCAACTTGGGTTGTACTGGTTGTAACAAATTTTATGCTGATGAATTCAGTAGTTGACATGGTTGTTGTCCAATCACCATTTCTTGTGTCTTAGGTATAGTATAAAGTTCATAATACAAAAAATTCTTGTATTACTGCTCTGTTCTTCACTTCTCTCTGCAAACTCATATATATTTACTTGTACACTTTTTATGACTTTATGAGTAGCAAGATTCAAATATTTATATGCTTTTATTTTACCGGAGTAGCCTAGGATAGCTGCCTTTGAGTATTTGGTTGGAACATTATTTTCAATCATCAAGGTTCTTGTACAATCCATAATATATCTATTTCTTCTTTCTGCTATTTTATTTTGTTCTGGTGTACTAGGGGCATATACTTGTCTCTTGATTCCTCTTTCATTGCAGAATTCATTGAAGTCATTAGAAATGAATTCACCTCCTTTATCAGATCTTAGGAATTTTAGTTTCTTTTCTATTTCCTTCTCAAATCTAGCAAGGTACCACTTAAACTTCTGAAAATCTTGTGATTTTTCTTTGAGAAACATAACAATAATCATTCTAAAATGATCATCAACAAATAGAATGAAATAATTCTCTCCATTGTAAATTGTTCTTCAAGTTGGTCCACATAGATCAATATGCACTAACTCCAAGAGTTCTTCAGTATTGTAATTCTTTCCCTTGAAATTAGTTCTTCCCATCTTCCTAATTTGACATTATTTGTGCATTGCCAACTCAGGTTTTTGTTCTTTCTTATGTTGACCAGGTTATCAAAATTCACATGACACAATATTTTATGCCATAACCAACATTCTTCTACTTGAGAAATAAAGAATAAAATTTTAGTGAGATCAAGATAAAATAAATTACCTTTTGTTTTCTTTCCAGTTCCAACTAGGTTTCCCGAACCATCCAGGAGCTTGGCCTTATCATTCATTAATTCTACGTTGAAACCAATGTTATTCAGCTGTGCTACACTCAGTAGATTACTCCTTAGTCCTTCAAACCAATAAGCATTATAACATTTGATTCCTTCAGTTAGAGCAATACAACCTTTACCTTTCACATAGCAAGGTTCATTATTTCAAAAATTCACACTCCCAACATCATAGTGCTCAAGATGTTCAAATTTTGTTTTATCACTAGTCATGTGTTGAGAACAACCACTATCAATTATCCAAGTGTCATTTTTTCTAATATGAGAGAAAATTGAAGTCTTTTCATCTTCTTCATTATGTGACTCATCCTTAATACCAATATAAACCATTTCATCTTCATCTTCATCTTCATCACTATCACAATATTTTACAATATAACAAGATTTATGACCCTTGCCATTGTAGCTTTTGTGACTTTTGAAATCTTTCTTTCCTTTGTACTTTTTGAAATTTCTCTCATCTTTGTATTCTTTGTTTGGACACTCAACATCTATTTGGCCAACCTCGTCACATGAAAAGAAAATCAATTGTATTCTTCCTTCGTATTTTCCTTTTCCTTTGGCATCTCCCTTTCAAAGTATTTCTTCAATGATTTATAGATCTTCATCATCAGATTCATCATCACTATCACTATCAATCAGTTTTCCTTTTGAGTATCTATCCATCTTACCAAGGCTTAATTTGGCTTTGAATGCAAAGTCAAAATTGTTAGGATTAGGAGAATAATTGTCAAAATTGCCCAAATCAAAAGTTATTAGCCTTCCAACCAATGCATCTTGAGTTACATCATTACTGCACCTCATCTCCTGAATATTTGAAACTCTAATTGCATAGATAGGAAGTAAAGTTCTCAATACCGTACTAACCACTGTTTTGTCTTTAATCATTCCACCAGCAGCTCTGATGGCACTGCTACTTTTCTTGATTCTTTCAATGTATTTTGTAATCTCATCTTCTTCTTTCATTTTCATCTGATAAAAATGACCTCTAAGACTCTCTTCTTTGGCTCTCTTTACATTGTCATCTCCTCCATGGATTTCATGCAGTTTCTTCCACATATCATAGGCAATAGGGTCATCCTTGACTTCATCAAATTTTGAATAGCTGAGTGAAGAATCTAGGTCCATCATTATGTTGTGATTCTTCATGTCCACCATCTGATCCATAGACATAGGTCTAGGTGGTTCCACATACTTGTGGTCCAAGAATTACAAACCAATATCTCCAATAGTAGATAAATGTAGCCTCATCAACTCTTGCCATGTAGGAAAGTTGTCTTTGTTAAGCTAGGGGATCTCCCTTCTATAAGACATCTTTGATCTTTATCCTAGGCCTTGAAACCTTTCCTAAAAGCACCAAATGCTCTGATACCAATTGTTGGAAATGATTTGAGTAACTGAGAGGGGAGGGGTGAATCAGTTACCACAAAAACAAATCCAAGTCCCTTAGATATCTTAAACAAAATTATCATTGTGCTCGATTAACAAAAGATATTATGTTGTAACTCAGTTAACAAACCAATCTTTAGATATTAAATGTAATTTAACCTTTAGTGATTAATTGAAGAAACATAAAGCATATATAAAATAACAGGTACACATATGACACCAATATTTAATGTGGAAACCCAATATGGGAAAAACTACCAAATGCAACTAGTTACTATTTTACATTCTTCAGAAGTGAGCCCTATTATGATCCAACCCTGTTAAAGGTTATAGAACATGCTGGTAGGTGTGACCTTGTTAGAGGATTTAATCACCCTATTAGGAGTGGCCTTGTTAGGGGTGTTTAAACACTTAAATGTAGAAATGCCACCTTGTGAGAGGATTTATGAAAGACTATTAAGTCTACTATGTTAAGAGATTTTGATCACTGCTACAATTGTTAGAGAGTAACAATGAGTTGACCTGATTGTAGAAGAAACTAACTTTGCATATTCAAATCTGTGTTCTGGCTTTAAATAGATCCTCATTGATCAAATATTCTTTTGCATCTCGGTTTGGATATTCTATCCTTAATCAAAATTCATTCTTACTTCTCCTTTCTCTTCATATTAAAAAATTCTACAAATCATATTCAATACAAACTTTACCATGTATATTTATGATAATCCTTGTCAATTCGGCTTGAATACCCTTCCAAATAAAAAATAGAACTCAAATCTATCTGCTGTAATTAACCAAATAAACATAAAGTGTAAATTGCTACTAGTTGGCTGACACTAAATGCATAACTCAGTTAACATTGTAATCCTTCGATGCCCGACCATTACTTGGATGAAAATAAAATTATCTGAATGCCCGAGTGAACTCGGTTAATACTGCAAATCACTCAGCTGATACTGGAGTCTTCTTCAATGCCAAGAGAGAGCTCGACATACACTGATTGTGCTTGGTTGGGTTGTAACATCAATACATTTGTGTAACATCAATGACAATACACAATTGAATAATTGTCTTCAACAACCCCATCACAGAAGCTTGTGCTAATAAATTAAATTATTTGTGTTTGTGTTCAATTTTTGAACTTTTTACATTTTCTAAAGTTGCATAGCCATAGTATATTTATTATTGATGATTTAAATTATTTTTTTCCTATTTTTTTCCAAATTTTTCTATCCTTTAGTACATGTCTCCCATTGTTTCAAAAAAGGTATACCAATACCTATACCACTCTTACTAACTATTGATACTGACTATTTGATATGCTTTTAGACATTTGATTACTTTTACCATTGGATTTGTTCCTTCTTAGGGAAGAAACATAATGAGAACATGCAATGAGAGGAATGGAATTTGAATTTCAAAAATGGCATTCAGATGCAGAGTGGAGCACCCTAAAAAACTAACAGAGTGATAAGATATAGGAGGATGGAAAGTATTTTAGTTCCATCAAGTGATCAGTGGAGTTTCCTACAAAGGGCATTCAGACCAGACATCATAGGTCATCCTAAAGAGATGTAAATTGTACCATGTAAACTTGTTAGTATGAAAGAGATAATATAAATTTCAATTTGTTATGTCTTCTATGACTATCTAGTCATTCAATTTTCATTGAATTTTTTAATTTTCATCTGAAATTCATTTTAATTTTTAAAGGATTCTGAGAAATTTTATTTGGGTGGGGTATTGTGTAATTTGATTATATTTCAGTTTCCCATATGTAATGAAAACCTCTTGTAAAATAAACAACATATTCACTTTTAGATCAAAGTAATGAGAAGTGGAACAAATAAATTTATCCCATCATGGGTATTAGAATTAATAAATGTATGTATGTATACGTATATATGTATCATGTTGTTGTCAAACAAAAAATTGCATCTCCAATTACAAATGGATCTTTTGATTTGTAAGTTTGTTCTGAATCTTCTGTAGGCTTCAGGCCCAAGAAATCGATTGACTTGTGTCATATGATAATTCTTATATTCATCAAGCACAATCTACACAATCTAGAAAAAATTGACCATTCAATACTCAATGTCTACTAAAGTTGGTCCAGCATAGAATTTAGAACTCCCATGTTTATAACTCCAAAATTATCATATTATGTTGTTGTGTGACTGACTTTAATATAAAAATCAGAAGTCAAGATTGAAAATATCACTAACTCATTTTCCCCTTTTGTTATCAAAATAGAAGGAACCTATATTTTTTAGTCCTCATAAAACCTCACAAATTTAATTAAGTTGTCATGAAAAAGATATGATTCTGTTGAATAATGCACAACTCATCAAATTTATAAATAATTTTCAAAATGGAATTGCGACTAATATCATCAAAAATTGCATGTTTGAGAAACATTTGTAAACATTCCAAATGAGGAGACTAGTTTTTTAAGCATTCAAATATGATTTTATCCCTGACATAAATCTCATCAATTGTATTGTGCAATTATTTATAAGTCACCAAAATGATTTTAACATTGTAATAGATGCATTTAGCTTGTAGTCACGCAAATTTGTATTCAACACAGATAAATCATCTATCACTAATACCGTGGAAATAGAAGGGTATAGTGACATGGTACTATTATCTTCTACCAAATTAGTGACTCTCTTCTCTTCATCATTGATTTAACTTTTCTCAAACACTTTTCTCCTTTTGATCTCATCTTCAAACCTTTCTACTTCATCCTTGAGTGCCTTTATATCCCGTGACAAGGTATTATTTTGTTCTACCAAATCAGTAGCTCTCTTTTTTTCATCATCGTTTGAACATTTCTCATTCACTTTTCTCCTTTTGAGCTCATCTTCCAACCTTTCTAATTCATCCTTGAGGACTTTTATCTCCTATGACTTGGGTATTATTATTTTCTACCTAATTAGTTACTCTCTTCTCTTCATCATTGTTTCAACTTTTATTAGCCACTTTGCTCCTTTTAAGATTATCTTCAAATCTTTCTACTCTATCCTTGAATTCCTTTATCTATTGAGATAAAGTATTATTCTCTTCTACCAAATCACTGAATCTCTTCTCTTCATCATCATTTGAACTTTTCTTAGTCACTTTGCTCAATTTGAGCTCATCTTCCAACCATGATACTTCATCCTTGAGCACCTTTATCTCCTGAAGTGAACTTGAAGAATTTGACACTAGTGGATGTGAAGAAGAAGTAGCAGAAGAAGATGAAGTAGGATGTGGAGATGGTAGGAGTGACACCACATTATTAAACTCTTGTAGAAATTTTTCATTTTCAATTTTTAACTTACTCAAATATTTTAGAAGCTTGTTAAAATATGTTTTATAAGTCATTGTCTCTTTTGTTAAGAGTATTGCATATTTCTCAAGAGGTCTCATTTTCATAATAGTCAAGTTTCTAGTAATATCTCCTACTCTCTTCTTAATATGGGCCTTCTGAATCTGATCATCATGAAATATTGACCACACTGTTAATGCCTCATATTGAGAGCTATAACGTGACAAAAAATACAACTCTTAAGCCTTGTCTCTAGATAGTAAAGATGATAGGTATGAAGCTCCTTTCTTATAGTGTCCAATACAATTGAATAATAGAGGTATCACCCTTGAAGCAGTAGAAAACTACTATTCCTTAGATTTTTCCTTTCCTCCTCATGGGTCATCTTCGATATGGAGAAATTAAACTCTAAAAATTAAGCTATAAATATATCAATATCGATGTCTTCCATATTCCCTGATGTCAACCTTTCTCTAAGCATATTTGAAAATTTTTCCCTTTTTTTTTTTAGGACAAAGTCTGTCACCTCTTGAGACAAAAAACTTATCATCAAACAAATATGTAGAGCATTCTAATTCTCTAACATCTTCTCCTTCCTATACACTTTCAAAATTTATTACAATTTCTTCCTCCAATTCAGTGTGCACCACTTTGTATGCTGGGTCAATCTTTTTAATTTTTGTTTCTTCCATTTGTATTCTCCTTTGAAATTTTACTTTTTGAGAAGCATTTATAATTAAGTCCTCAAAATGATCATGATCATGATCAAAGGCTTCCAATTTAAACTCGACCATTCTCTAATGAATAAAGTGGTCTAGATCACATTTTCTAAATTTTTCTAAATTCATCTTGTATGGGAGTAACTTGGAATATAACACTTCAAATCCTCATTTTCCCAATATCTCAAAATCACACAAAAATATTGTTTTTGGAAAGAATGATCCCTTCTTTGTCTTTCAGTTTCTTAAATGAGCCTTTTTGGACTCATTCAACTACATAATTATTTCAAAGAAAGCAATTCTATTTGACACATATTGAGGAAAAACATTGAGTTTAACTAGTGTACCTTAAACTCTAATGATAGTGTACCTAGGGTAGAAATACCTGTCTCCCTAGTTATAATAGATTCCTATCTGGGGCTCTAGCTCAAGGAGCCTCAAAAATATCCTCACCATGTGTGATAATCTCCATTTGATTGGGTATCCCAAATTTTACAGCACAACTTGCACAAATAATTCTTCAAACATGACATAAATTAATTTTTCATAGTGCATGTCCCATAAATACATACATTATTAAATAGGTAATGTCTTATTTTGTTCATCTATATTTCCAAAATTCATCTCTTGGCCCCAAGGGAAAGGATAAACCTTTCTTCCATCATACAAAAGAATGTGGCACAGTAGAGAATACCACCTAAATTAAACGATAGACCTACCCTTTTGGATATCCTAAAGAGCTTCGTAAATATTATTAGAAATGAATGAGGAAAATTCAAAGAATTCTTGGCTATATGTGTGCTGGATTTTAATGGAAAAAAACACAAGATGCATGGGCATCTTGGATTTTATATCGATTCACAAGACTTGGCAAATTGAAAAGTAATTTTAAATGGAATAATCCTCAAAAATTACATAATCAGAGAGCTCAATGACTTACCTCCAAAATTTAATAGGCTTCCCATCCTTCTTCTCCCTTCTATGAAATGAAATCCATTTAACCTTGAAGCTACATTTTCCCTTGATGTGTTCCTTACATAGAGATAGAAAATTAATGGGCACATGGGCATTATGGTTTAACATAAATGTTTCACAAATAGATTCCTTATCAATCTTGGTCATTTAAAAACCCTTCTTTATCGAGACAGACTTGATTTCTAGATTATATAATTTTTTCATAGCTCTAATTATATCTAAATTGACAAAGATATTTGGGATGACAAGCCTTCCCAATCCAATCTCCATGTATTGTTCACTAGAATTCAAGCTCTACTCTTGTAGTGAAAATACATGAACAAATCCCCTTCGCTAATTCGGGAGCAAGGATCCCCATAAGATGTTTCCTTGTCCACAACTATACCAGATAGAATATCTCTACCCTAGGCATGTCTTCCCCATTTCTAACAAGTAGGCAATTGAGCAATAATATCTTCATGCAGACCCCTCTTAGTATTATCTGAAATTCTTCTTGAATTTTCACTCATCGTATTTAAATCAGGGTATCTAAGATATTTATAAACAATCCTTGAAAAACAAAATTGAATAATAAAAACTTTTTTTCTTGCAAATTCTAAAAGAAAGTACTTCTTTTCTAAACCTAATCCTTAAAATACTGAGAAAACCCTTTCGTGAATGGAACTAATTAAACCAAACAACAAGACATGCTATCTTGCATGTACTTGATACCAGGGTTAGCAAATTCAAATTTCAAACCCTTGCAATTTCATTAGTTGCTAATGCTCACAATTCCTAAATTACAAAAAATTGTCAAATACAACTCTTCATTGATATTAAATTATCTAAAATTTAATGCAATTATTAATTGCATGTTCAACAGGAATCGGTGGAAACTGCCACGAAGGACCATACACGCGAACCAACAACATAAAAAAAATGCTAGCTCGTAGATTTGAACTTAAGATGTTTATCTTCATTGGTCACAAAGATCATCAGTAGTAGTACATCGATTATATCACATCTATTTCTAATAAAATGGGACACCGTCACAACTTTCATTATTTTACATAATCGTATACTTGTGGTAGGACCCAACATATAAAGAATGAACAATAGTTTATTTGTTAATTATCTATAAGACGGTCCTATGAATGTACGTTGAAATCTAAGGGTTCATCACACTTACGTGGTAAGCCCATCTTGAACAACTTGCGATATAACTAACCATTCATCTAATACCAAAATCGACGTGACATTTTTCACATTATCACATATTGTTTGTAAGACCCTCTAGGTGAAGAAAAAATTAATAGTTTGAACTTTAAAGCTAATTCACAACTTCAAAAATATTAAAACAATTTAAGAATTTATTTGTTGATTATTTATAAGACAGTCCCATGAAGGTACGTGAGAACCAATGTTTTCATCACACCTTGGTGGTAGGCCCTTCTTGCATAATATGTGATATTCTACGATATACCTAACCAATCATATAGTACCATAGCCCACATGTCATTGTTTTACAACATCACATATAGCTAGTAGGACCTACCAATTGAAGACAAGATTAATAATTTAAAGATAATTTGCAAATTAAAGACAATGTTTACAATTTATTGATATTCACGTTTCATAACGAGAAATTAAAAATTTAATTATAATAAATCAAAATTGAAGACAATGTTTACAAATATTATACAATGAATCTTGGGACACAGTAAAGCTACAAGAAACATTACAACAAGTTAACAAATTATTTATAAAAATAAAAATTGAAAAGTGTGCGTGAATTTAAACTGGTATAAATAAATCAATTTGGATTTTTCAATACAATCCATGATTCATGAATTACATTAAAAGGTATAAATACCTATTAGTAGTGTCAACTCCCAGACTTGACAGTCTCCTCGAAAATGCCAAATCTCACTAACTGACATTTGACTTTTCATGACTGACCCAAATCCAATTGCTAATTCATCTCATTGAACCATAGTTCACTCTAATTTTCATTTTGGCCTTGACTTTGTTTGCTTGAGTTCATCTGAGCATGGCTACTACTACTTGATGTGCTATTAATTGTAACACTATCATTGTTATTGGAAATATTGCATAACCCTCTCCTTTCACTTGTAGAAATCCAGCATGTGAGTTCCCTCTCATAAGGAAAAGTTTTGACATTATACTGACCAGAATAAACCCTCAAACAAACTTCCAAGTTCTTGTTAAGTTTGTTTCTTGTCTTTTATTTCAAGACCCCAATGCACTAAAAACTCTCTCATCCTCAAGAGAAACCAATATCCTCATTTGACACAAGTCATAAAGTTTGAATAATTGTGGGAGTTCATCACACAACATTGGGACCTGCCTTATTCTTTCCCAAAGTCATGATATTGATCCCAGTAAGTACAGATTATCCTAAATCTTAACTTGTTCATGCATTATTGCTGCAAAATGGGCTAATTTCTTTGAAAATTTACTTTTACTTAGAGCTCTCATTCTACTTCCTTTCCATCAACTTTGAAATTCGCACTCTTACCAAAATAATTGACCAATTCCCATAGCCTCTTATGAAATGTTTTTGGATCAAGAATTCTCCATTAATTAGGATACACAATAGATGTTACTTCTAATGGTTACTCCCAAGGGAATCAAGTTAAAAACTATGATGAAACATCTTTTGCAATATTCTGTAAATTTGTTTTCATAAAAATTACAATGTCATTTAAATATTGCATTCTAGTAGGTCCAACTCTCATTCTAGTAGACCATGCACTATAATTCATGTCATACTAGAACATCAGTATCTCATGTCAATAAACTAGGATACATAACTGTCCACGATCATTAAACCAATAAAAGTTATCAGCATGACCCAAATATTTAATCTAGTTCCATCTACTAAATGCTTCATCATTGAATGGATACTCATTTAGATATTGAATATCGATGGCCATGATAGTCATTCTATGTAGCGTAGCATTTTAATGAATATTAATAGATCTCTCTTGGTATTGTTTAACAAGTGAGTTCATTTTGTCTAGTAGGGGGAGAATAATAGCCAATCTTAACAGTGTCTCTACATTAGTTCAACCTATGTAAAACCTCATTACATTGGACTGTTGCACATTGTTCATACATTAGGCCAACTACGTATTTTTATTCCTTGAAAATTGATTCCATAGGTTAATGCAAAGAGATCTATCTAGTGTAAAAATACTTAATTAGCCTGTTTCCATCGCTTATTCCCTCAGCAGAATGTTTGGGACTTTGGCATAAGTATGCATAGAGTTTGTGAACTAGTTCTTCAACAATGGCTACCTGATCATACTTCTGCACAATTGTAAATGCTACATTAATTTTGTGTGCCATGTAATGAATGAGACCTATTTATGGTGTAATTCTCATTTGTATCTTTATGAATATACCATTCCTATGGCCTTCCATTATTGAATCTCCTTTTACTCCTACACACACTATCTTTTTGGCAATTATGTAGTCATCCATAATGGTAAGTTCATTCAGAGATTGCTTAACTAGTTAATACATATCTTGCACTGTAGAATCATTCATCTTAACAATGAAGAGTAGATGAGGATAGAAGACATTATTCTCTACAGTATACACATTCATACACATCCAAGAAGTATTTTCCACTGCTATCACTTCATCTAAAGATAATGTAATATAGTTTGAATCAATTAATTTTCCCCATAGATTAGTTATTTATAATTGAGCAACAAAACTCTCCAAATCCCATCCACTATTTACTAAACAATGAGTTACAAGATATCATGGAACATACAAATTTTTTAATAATCAAGAAATATCATATTAGTCTATCATGGGATGACCTCTTATCAAAAGATTAAAAAGAGTAGCCAACTGAACAGTTTTGGACAAATATGTTTCATCTATCACCTTTTTGTATTGATCTTCATGTGAACGTAAGCATTTTGGTTTTTCTATTTTTTTTTAATTCACTTATGTATAAGGGGGAAATGGATCCACACTCTATACTTAGGAGAGGAAGAATACCAAGATTTATCCTCCAATGAGACCCGATTAACAAAAAGGTAAGTGTCAATTCATGATCTATAAAAAGGAGATAAATGGCTTGGGTTAACTTCTCCCTCACCTCTTTAAAGAGAGGGTTTAGGGAAGAGCAATTGAGAATATTTTAAATGTAAATCTAGAAGACTAATATTGAAATGAGGAAATAAAAAGTAGTTACCTCCAAAAATGAATATGTTGAAAACCCTATGAAATGGTCTCAGAAACTATTGATTTTCATGTAACTTAACCGAAAGTTTGAGATCTAAAAAACCCAGAAATATTTTTCTTTTCTAAGAAAGGTTGATTTTGACCCAAAAATGAATGTCACCTTTGACCCAAAATTTCTGATTCTGACCTAGTATAGAATGTTGATTTTGACCCAGAAATGAATGTCACCTTGGACCCAAAAGTTCTGATTGTGACCAAGAATTTCTGATTCTGACCTACACAGTCTGACAAAACATCTTTTTTGATATCCTGATAATTTACCGAAAAGGGTATCTAGATCTGCACTCCAATTCACTATTCTGAACCTGTCCCTGCAAGGAAAATGGTTTATTTTTTAGGGGAGAGGGGTTTGCCTTGGTCCAACCCCAATTTGGGAATTAACCTTAAAATATAATTGAAATTGCATAAGTAAACAAAGTAAATGAATAAATCCACCTTGCTTGTATAGAAACCCTTGTGGCGGATTTGAATCCATGGATCCAAAAGTATGTATGCGCCAAATGGATGTAGAATGTAGAATGTCAGATGTAGGATGTCTCAAATAAATTTCTTGTAGATCTTCAACACCAATCTTGAATGGATCTTTGAATAGGAAAAGGCTTGGAGGAATCTGGATAGAGAAATCTTCAACAAGAGGATTCCATAAAGCTTTGAATCCTTCAATGGCTACCAATGAATCTTCTTGGTGAATTGAGTTCTTGAAAGTGTTTGAATGCTTGGATTATTGAGATTATATGAATGCTTTTAAAATATATATTTATCTTGCTTCAAATCTTGCTTTTTTGCTTGTCCTTCAGACTTAGATTTCACTTAGATAAAAAGAGAGGAGAAAGCTTCCTTATATACCAATCTAGGGCACAATCTTCTAGAGAATCCTACATAGGAGAATTAAATTCCAATTAGACCTATACCCCTAGAAGTGGACCCATATTAAATATAATTTCAAGAGTTGTTACTTAGGAGACTGAAAAAACTGACCCGGAAGCGGGAATTAAATGTTTCCAAAGCCCAACATCAGGAAGTCCTGGTAATCTAAAATTTGGACCCTGGGTAAAGGTTGAGGTTGACCTTGACCCCGAGGTCAAGAATCTTAGAATCCAGAGCAGAGAGCCAGAAATCAATAGGAGGAAAGTGGAAGATGGGGCAGAATAGAGGAAAAAAGAAAGATCCAAGTCAAATAATCATTCAAGGCATTTGACATGACCCCAAACCACTTACTCAAAGGTCTAAACCAGTCCAAAAAGGAAGTGCTTACATTTTATAATGATACATTTAGCCCCCACTTTAGCAAGAGTATGGACTCGATGCAAACTCTTGGTAAAGGAGATCATGAAGAAAAGATGATCTTATCAAAATCAAAGGGACAAAGCAATCCTCAAACCCCTAGTGACTCAAGTCTTTGTCACCCCAAGATTAAAATAAGAGAGACATCACAAGTCAAAGAAAAATAGAGTGAGGTTGTGATTACCTCGCCCAATGAGATGTGTGTTTCTCATTGTGAACCACAAAAGGATAGGATGGCCCACCAAGTGAGCACTTGATAGTCACCCCATAAAGTTGTGCACCTTCTAGCAGATTTGTGCATGTATGTACTGCATCTTTTGATGGATTTTATGAATTACCCATGGATCCATATCCTTATATCACCATGGAATACATTTCTGAATTGCGTATCTCTTTAGGATTTCACAACTTATGTGCATACTTTAGAGGATTTAGCATGCTGCAAAAAAAAAAGGTTAGAACCAAAATGCATAATATAGAACAAGGGAGGCTATATATATCCCCCACTCCTTAAGATGGAAAAATTTCTACTATTTTGACATGTTAAGGAAAGAAAAGAACAAGGATAAAGCCTTGTTCAACATCAAGACAATATCCATAGACAAAACCTAGTCAAACCCAAGAAGGTCACAACTCCTATGAGGCCATGGAAGGGACGAATGTAAATAGATATCATGCAAGAAGTGAAAAAGTAACCCTTGTGAGGGATAGCGCACTATTGACTTTCCAAGGTGAGAGATTTATCAACCATGGAAACCCAATGTCAAACAAACAAATAGGTTATAATCAAGGTTATAGATCCTCAATGCAAACCAAAGTTTTCTTGTATGATTGGATATCACAAAATAGATAGATACTTCTTAACCAAGGGAAAAGTGGATCCCAGGAAGACATAAAAGAAGGGGATGGAAACCTTACCCCCCAAGTGTAGGAACAAATATGAAAGGGGACCTATTATATCTCTCACAACACTATGCAAGACAAAGAGCCCCCAAGGATTAGGCTAACATTGTTTACATAATGTAGAGCTCCATAATAGGAACATAAATTTTATTTAGAGAAAATAGGATTGAAATATAACTAATTGCCACATGTTAAATAAATAACTTTAGTGTCAATGAGATACATAATCTTATAATGTAAAGATTGACATTCATTAGTAGAGTGATCATGAAATATATGATGCAAACAAAAAGGAAGATTCAAGTATGGACTACGTTTCTTTTTGCTTTTAGGTATAGTAATCATCTTAGCATGAATGATTTTAGGAAAAATAAATTCTTGGTCAAATTACTTCTTAGGGTCATCATGTTTTGAAGTATTATTTGACATGTTGTTAACATTGATGTGTTTTTTAGGATTAAATCCCAATCCATAAGAATTCTCATGCCCCCCATTCTATAAAGGTATTTGAATTCCCTTTTTATGCTTACCACATCCTTGACCATGGAATCCTTGTTTAACTAGTAAATGATAACCATGACCATAACGGGAAGTGATGAAGGGGACTCCCCTTAATACCACAAGTACACAACAGAAACAAAGAGAAACAACAGAAATTTGCAAGAACAGAAAATTGGCTTCTTATTGGCTGCACACATGTGGAATTAAAAACTTCAAAATTACAATATCAAAAGCCACATGCGCATCCCTTACAATAATCTATAGGACAAAGCCTCAAATAACCACCCAGAACTGCCCTAAAAAACACTACGAGCCTTCCTTAAATAGGCAATTTTCCACCGCCCGAGAAGGTTGCAAAAATCTAGCCATTAAGGCCAACTACCCTTAGCATTTAATTATTTTTCACTTTTATTACAAAAGGGTCAGCTTTAAATATTTACAAAACATGAGATTAGGTAGCCCAAATTTCAGAAGCCATAACTTTTGAACTGTAGCTCCAATTGGCTATTATAACCACTTTCCAAAAATGGGCGATTGCGATCTATAATGGCTGACATGTGAGGTGCTAGTCAGCCAAGGGTTTGACCTCGATTTAGAGCCTCTAAGGTCCTGAAAATTGAGCTAAAAGGTTTCACACCCTAAAATCTCAACAGTAAATCCTTAATAACTTCGCCAATACAGATGATCTGGCAATGAAATTCAACTAGCATTCTTATATGACTAAGATGAACTTTCACCTGGAAAATTATAACATTATGAGTTCAAACAGCCAACTTACTAAAAATAGCAAGTTTCCAAAAATAGTAGCTTTCTACAAAATAGCCCTTATTGAGTAGAAAAACACATATTTTTGGGTGATGCAATATTTCTCTTACACCCAGGATACTCCTGCATCAGACACCCGAGTTAATTTGAGAAGTGACCCTATCGCGTCTCAAGTGTGCAGAGGAAAACCAAGACGGTCAACCTCCTCCTTTGTCAGCAATGGTGAATCTTCTACAGGTCATCCTCTCCATTTGACCAGATATTCTTCATATGTCTTATTCCTTGTGCTTCTGCCAACACGACTATCTAGTATATCTTAAATCTCCTTGGTAGCTGAAGTAGTAGCTGGAATACTCCACTGTGCTTTTGTGACCTCACCTTCAACACCCCCTTCATGGTAGTCTATCAAACCTCCAATGTTAAATACTGGTGAAATATTCAACTTAGTAGGCAATTCTACCTCATAAGCATTTCCTGAATCATCCTTCTTCAGTATCTTACATAGCCAAAACTTCTTCATTTTCAACTTGTTATATGTACCAATTGGAAATCACTACTTCAGAAAATGAACCTGACTTCATCCCCAACCTAAAATTCTTTATGCCTCCTTCTCTCATCTACCTTAGCTTTATACTATGCATTCATCTTGGTAATGTGCTTCCTCACATCCTCATGGATGTTCATCAAATTTTCTGCAAAATCCTCAGCTTCAACACTAGTTATCTCTCCTTTGTCTATCTTCCTCAACTCTGAAGCGTTTCTGGGACTACTTCCAAATACAATCTGGAATGGTGATTTACCAGTGCTCCTGTTGACAAAATTATTGTAAGCAAATTCTAGCATTGGTAGAATCAAATCCCAGCTTGTTGGCTTATCTCCAACCAAACATCTCAGAAAATTTTCCAAACTCCTATTCATCACCTCTGTCTGTCTATCCATCTGTGAATGATGTGATGAGCTGAACTTCGAGTCTCTCTTCAACTTCTTCCACAATGTGCGCCAGAAATATCCAAAAAACTTAGTGTCTCCATCAGAAACTATACTGTTTGGCAGACCATGTAGTCTCACCACTTCTTTGAAAAACAATTCAGCCACATGAATAGCATCATTTGTCTTCTTATAGGGAATGAAATGTGCCATCTTTGAAAACTTGTCAACCACCACAAAAATTGAGTCATGTCCCCGCTGAGTCCTTGGTAAACCAAGAACAAAGTCCATACTAATATCCTCCCAAGGCTTCTCTGGTATAGGTAATGGTTGATACAATCATGTATTCTACTTTTCTCCTTTTTCCATTTGACATACTCTACAACTCTATAAAAACTTCTTGACATCTTGCTGCAACTGTGGCCAATAATAATTCTCGCTATCCAGAGCAATGGTTTTATCTCAACCAAAATGTCTAGCCAATCTTCCGCTATGCTTCTCCTTGATGAGATTTTCCCTCATACAAACTCTTGAGTTTCTTGAACCCAACCACCTCAAACTATAGCTCTGTTAGTAAAATTTGTTTTCTGCTAAGAGCATCTACAACTCTGTTAGAATTTCCACTCCTATGTTTCAAAACAAATGTGTAACTCTGCAAAAATTCAACCCATTTCAAATGTCTTTGATTCAACTTTCCTTGACTATTTAAATATTGCAAAGCTTGATGGTCAGTATACAAAATAAACTTCGTAGGAAGCAGATAGTGTCTCCACTTCTTCAATGCCTGAATTATAGCTTAAAATTACTAATCATAAAAAAAATATTTTCTCTTTGCATCATTTAACTTCTCACTGAAATATGCAACAAGTTTACCTTCTTGGCTCAAAACAGCTCCTATTCCAGTACCACTAGCATCACAGTCTACTTGAAACACCTTATTAAAATGAGGAAGTGCTAAAACAGGTTGTTCTATAACTTTTTGTTTTAACAGTTCAAAACTCTTCTTAGCCCCTTTAGTCCACTTAAACTCTTTCCTATCCCCTGTCATTGTTTCAGTCAAGGGACCATAAATACTGCTAAAAATTCTGATAAACTTTCTGTAAAAGCTATCCAAACGATGAAATGATCTTACCTCAGTAGCACCACTTGGAGTAGGCCATTCTGGGATAGCCTTCACTTTCTTTGGTTCCATTTTTAGTGCTTCTGCTGAAACTAAAAATTCCAGATACTCTTACTCCTTCACAAAAATGCACTTCTTCAAATTAATCAACAATTTTTCTTCCCTCAACTTCTCCAAAACCCTACAAATATGCATTAGATACTCCTTCAATGTCTTACTAAAGATCAGAATATCATCTAGGTAAACAATGACAAACTTACCTAAAAATTCTTTCAAGACCTCATTCATGAGCCGCATGAAAGTGCTTGGTGCATTGGTTAGCCCAAAGGGCATGACCAACCACTCAAAAAGTCCCTCCTCTATTTTGAAGGCAGTCTTCCATTCATCTCCTTCTCTGATCTGAATCTAGTGATACCCACTCTTCAGATCTATCTTTGAGAAGTACATAGCTCTACTCAAACCATCTATAATATCATCCATCCATGGCAATGGAAATCTATACTTGATTGTGATCTGGTTGATAGCCCTAGAATCTGTGCACATCCTCCATTCTCAATTATTCTTTGGTGCTAATACTGTTGGTACAGCACATGGACTCAAGCTCTCATGAATCAAACCCTTCTGCAATAACTCTTGTACTTGTCTATTCAATTCTTCACTTTCTACTAGTGTCATTATGTGTGTTGCCTTGTTTGGCAAACTGGCTCCTGAGATCAAGTCCATCTGATGAATGATCTTCCTTATTGGTGGTAATCCATCAGGCACATTATTGGATACAATATCTTGAAACTCATTCAACAGATCTGCAACTTCTACATGCACATCTTCTACTTCCTCCTTACTATCTTTTGGAATTAAAGAAAAACACATATGCTCATGCTTCATACCCTCTAGGAATTTTCTTCCATCAACAAAAGTTATTCTTGCATTACTACATATTTTTTCTTCTGTATTGTTCAATGGTTTTAACTTATGTCACACTCCATCCTTTGTCAGGGAATATGTATTTGCATGGCCATCATGTACAACATGCCTATCAAACTGTCATGGCCTTCCTAGCAACATATGACAAGCATCCATAGGTATGATATCACATAGCACCTCATCATAGTACCTTCCAATCTTAAACTTTACTAGACACTGTTCATTAACCATGACCTTGTGGTCATCCTACACCCAGGCGATCCAGTATGGATGTGGGTGTTTCTACCTCTTGAGCTTCAACTTTGTGACCATCTCTTTTGACACTAGATTGTTAGTAATTACACTATCAATAATCATTTCGCAACACTTATTCACACACTTGCATCTAGTGCGAAACAAGCTCCTCTTTTGCTCAGGTTCATTTTCACCACTCAGTAGGACTCTTCTGTTAACTAGGACTTCTCCTCCTTCAGTATCCTTAGAATGAGATATTTTGCATCTTCGTCCACATGTACGACTCTAGCCTGGTCAACATTTCTCCTATATACCCTTCCTTGGCGTTGAGGACATTCATATGCCCTATGACCTTCTTCTCCATAGTCAAAACATGTTCCACGAAAGCCTCCTCTTCCCGATCCTCATCCTCGTCCTCTTCCTTGTTGATCTCTATTATTTTGATTGAAACTATTTCCCCTCTGACCATGATGACTACTAGCCTCATCCTTCTTTTTCTGATCTTCATTTCGGCCTCCATAAGATCGTCCACCAGATCTTCCACCACGACCTCTTCCGCTTTACCTGCTTTCAAATTTCTTGTTCAAATTTTCCTCTACCTTTAGGGCAAAATGGTAGGCCTCTTCAATACTGTTCATTCGGATCAGGTTAAACTCCTCCTAAATGCTTGGCCTCAACCCATTAAGGTAACGGGAAACTTTCTCCTTGTCAGCTTCCACATGGCCTGTTCGGATGAGGATTTGATAGAACTCCTCCGTATACTCCTAGATAGATTTTCCTGCATGCTTCCAACCTTGCATTTTCTTTAGTAGATCGAGCTCATAATCAATAGGAATAAACTATCACTTCAGTTTATCCACCATCTAATCCCATCTTATGATTTTCTCCTTTCCTTTTCTATTTCGCTCCAACTGAATCTCCTGCCACCCGATCTTCGCATGACCCTTCAGTTGGGCCTTTGCAAATTTTGACCCTATCATGATCCTCAATATCTTCATACTCAAAATATTCTTCTATTTCATTGCTCCATTCAATCAACTCTTCTGGGTTAAGATTTCCCAAAAATGTGGGAACCTCAAGCTTAGGTCTTTTCCTAATCTTAGAAATGGCCCAGAAAAACCTTTCCTCCTCTTGGTTCAAAATTTTTCCTTCTTGATCAAAATATCCTTCTACTTTGGCTTCATCCTCACTTTCCTCTCTTATGGAAAGATTCATGCCTCTGCGAATCTCTTCCTGTAATGCTTGCACTTTTCTCTGGATGGCTGTAACCTCAGGCGGTACACCTTCGGCTCTTCCACCACGTTCCCTTTATGGAGGCATTTTCGTGCTTATCGCTGAAACCCTAACCATGGTTCTGGTGCAAACTGCCTCACATTCGGCATTCTATCTACACACTCAAGAACTTCTCACTCTGATACCACTTGATGAAGGGGACTCTTCTTAATACCACAAGTACACAACAGAAACAAAGAGAAACAACAAAAATTTGCAAGAACAGAAAATTGGCTTCTTATTGGCTCCACAAATGTGGAATTACAAACTTCAGAATTACAATACCAAAAGCCACATGGGCATCCCTTACAATAATCTGTAGGACAAAGCCTCAAATAACCACCTAGAACTACCCTGTAAAGCACTATGGGCCTTCCTTAAATAAGCAATTTTCCACCACTAGAGAAGGTTCCAGAAATCTAGCCATTAAGGCTGACTACCTTTAGCATTTAATTATTTTTCACTTTTATTATAAAAGGGTCGGCTTTAAGTATTTGCAAAATATGAGATTAGGTAGCCCAACTTTCAGAAGCCATAACTTTTGAACCATAGCTTCGTTTGGCTATTATAACCACTTTTCGAAAAGGGGAGATTGCGATCTACGGTGGCTGACATGCAAAGCGCTAGTCAACTAGGGGTTCGACCTTGATCCGGAGCCTCTAAGGTCCTAAAAATTGAGCTCAAAGGTTTTGCACCCTAAAATCTCAACAGTAAATCCTTAATAACTTCGCCAATACAGATTATCTGGCAATGAAATTCAACTGGCATTCTTATATGACTAAGATGAACCTTCACCTAGAGAATTAGAACATTCTGAGTTCAGACGACCAACTTACTAAAAATAGCAAGTTTCCAAAAATATCAATTTTGTAGAAAATAGCCCTTATTGAGTAGAAAAACACATATTTTTGGGTGATGCAAGATTGCCCTTACACCCAGGATGCTCCTGCATCAGAAACCTAGGGTAATTTGAGAAGTGACCTTGTCACATCTCAAGTGTGTAGAGGAAAACCAAGATGGTCAACCTCCTCCTTTTTCAACCATGATGAATCTTCTACAGGTAGTCCTCTCCATTTGACCAGATATTCTTCATATGTCCTGTTCCTTGTGCTTCTGCCAACATGACTATCTAGTATATCTTCAATCTCCTTTGTATCTGAAGTAGTAGCTAGAATACTGCACTGTACTTTTGTGACCTCACCTTCAAAACCCCCTTCATGGTATTCTGTAAAATCTGCAATGTTAAATAAAGGTGAAATATTCAACTCAATAGGAAATTCTACATCATAAGCATTTCCTGAATCATGCTTTTTCAGTATCTTACATGGCCCAAACTTCTTCATTTTCAACTTGTTATATGTACCAACTAGAAATCACTCCTTCTGCAAATGAATCATGACTTCAACCCCAACCTAAAATTCTTTAAGCCTCCTTCTCTCATCTGCTTTATCTTTATACTATGCATTCATATTGGTAATGTGCTTCCTCACCTCCTCATGGATGTTCTTCAAATGTTTTGCAAAATCCTTAGCTTCAGCACTACTTATCTCTCCTTTGTCTATCTTCCTCAACTCTAAAGTGTTTCTGGGACTACTTCCAAATATAATCTGGAATGGTGATTTACCAGTGCTCCTGTTGACAGAATTATTGTAAGAAAATTCTTCCTGTGGTAGAATCAAATCCCAGCCTATTGGCTTATCTTCAACCAAACATCTCAACAAATTTCCCAAACTTCTATTCACCACCTCTGTCTATCCATCCGTCTGTGGATGATGTCATGAGATGAACTTCAAGTCTGTCTTCAACTTCTTCCACAATGTGCACTATAAATATCCAACAAACTTAGTGTCTCGATCTGAAACTATACTCTTTGGCAGACTATGTAGTCTCACCACTTCTTTGAAAAACAATTCAGCCACATGAATAGCATCATTTGTCTTCTTACAGGGAATGAAATATGCCACCTTTGAAAACCTGTCAGCCACCACAAAAATTGAATCATGTCCCCACTCAGTCCTTGGTAAACCAAGAACAAAGTCCATACTAATATCCTCCCAAGGCTTCTCTGGTACAAGTAATGGTTGATACAATCCTATATTATGCTTTGCTCCTTTTTTCATTTGAGATACTCTACAACTCTATACAAACTTCTTGACATATTCCTACAACTGTGGCCAATAATAATTCTTTCTAACCAGACCAACGGTTTTATCTTAACCAAAATGTCTAGCCAATCCTCCGTTATGCTTCTCCTTGATGAGACTCTCCCTCATAGAACTTCGTGGAATGCACAATTGGCTCCCTCTGAATAACATTCCATCCTAAATGATTAAATCCAGCCACTTCGTCCTATCTAGAGTAACAGGTTCTATACAAGATTTCCAAGCTTCACGAAAATTAGGATCCTTTGGATACAAACTCTTGAGTTCCTTGAACCCAACCAACTCGATCTACATCTTTGTTAGCAAAAGTTGTCTTCTGCTAAGAGAATCTACAACTCTATTAGACTTTCCACTCTTGTGTTTCAAAACAAATGTGTAACTCTACAAAAATTCAACCCATTTCAAATGTCTTTGATTCAAATTTCCTTGACTATTCAAATATTGCAAAGCTTGATGGTCAGTATACAAAACAAACTCCTTAGGAAGCAGATAGTGTCTCCACTTCTTCAATGCCTGAATTATAGCATAAAATTCCTGATCATAAACATAATATTTTCTCTTGGATTAATTTAACTTCTCACTGAAATATGCAACAGGTTTACCTTCTTGGCTCGAAATAGCTCCTATTCTAGTACAACTAGCATCAGAGTCTACTTGAAACACCTTATTAAAATCAGGAAGTGCTAAAACAAGTTGTTCTATAAATTTTTGTTTTAACAGTTCAAAACTCTTCTCAGCCCCTTTAGTCCACTTAAACTCTTTCCTATCCCCTCTCATTGATTCAGTCAAGGGACCACATATACTGCTAAAACTTCTGATAAACTTTCTGTAAAAGCTAGCCAAACCATGAAATGATCTTACCTCAGCAGCACTCCTTGGAGTAGGCCATTCTAGGATAGCCTTCACTTTCTCTAGTTCTATTTTCAGTCCTTCTGTTGAAACTAGAAATCCCAGATACACTAACTCCTTCTTAACAAAACTGCACTTCTTCAAATTAATCAACTATTTTTCTTCCCTCAACTTCTCCAAAACCCTACGAATATGCATTAAATGCTCCTTTAATGTCTTAATAAAGATCAAAATATCATCTAGGTAAACAATGACAAACTTACCCAAAAATTCTTTCAAGACCTCATTCATGAGCCGCATGAAAGTGCTTGGTGCATTGGTTAGCCCAAAGGGCATGACCAACCACTCAAAAAGTCCCTCCTTCTCTGATCCGAATCTAATGATACCCACTCTTCAGATCTATCTTTGAGAAGTACATAGCTCCACTCAAACCATCCATAATATCATCCATCCATGGCAATGGAAATTTGTACTTGATTGTGATCTTGTTGATAGCCCTAGAATCTATGCACATCCTGCATTCTCCATTCTTCTTTGGTGCTAATACTGCTGGTACAACACATGGACTCAAGCACTCACGTATCAAAGCCTTCTAGAACAACTCTTGCACTTGTCTGTTCAATTCTTCACTTTCTGCTGGTGTCATTTTGTGTGCTGCCTTGTTTGGCAAACTAGCTCCCGGGATTAAGTCCATCTGATGATTTATCTTCCTTATTAGTGGTAATCCATCAGGCACATTATCAGATACAATATCCTAAAAATCATTCAATAGATCTACAACTTCTACAGGCACATCTTCTACTTCCTCCTTACTAGATTTTAGAATTAAAGAAAAACACATATGCTCATGCTTCATACCCTCTAGGAATTTTCTTCCATCAACAAAAGTTATTCTTGCATTACTACATACCTTTTCTTCTGTATTTTTCAATGGTTTTAGCTTATGTCACACTCCATCCTTTGTCAGGGAATATGTATTTGCATGGCCATCATGTACAACATGCCTATCAAACTACCATGGCCTTCCAAGCAACATATGACAAGCATCCATAGGTATGATATCACATATCACCTCATCATAGTACCTTCCAAGCTTAAACTTTACTAGGCCCTATTCATTAACCATGACCTTGTGGTCATCTTGTACCCAGGCAATCCAATATGGATGTGGGTGTTTTTGCCTTTTGAGCTTCAACTTTGTGACTATCTCTTCTGACACTAGATTTTCATTACTTTTGCTATCAATAATCACATTGCAACACTTATTCTTGCACTTGTACCTAGTGCGAAACAATCTCCTCCTTTGCTTAGGTTCATTTTCACCACTCAGCAGGACTCTTCTATCAACTAGGAATTCTCCTACTTTAGCATCCTCAGAATGAGATGATTTTGCATCTTCATCCATATGTGTGACTCTAGCCTAGTAATTATTTCTCCTATCTACCCTTCCTTGGTGTTGAGGACATTCATATGCCCTATGACCTTCTTCTCCATAGTGAAAACATGTTCCACGGAAGCCTCCTCTTCCCGATCCTCGTCCTCGTCCTCTTCCTCTTTTATCTCTATTATTTTGATTGAAACTATTTCCCCTCTAAACTTGACTACTACTAGCCTCATCCTTCTTTATTTGATCTTCATTTCAGCCTCCATAAGATCATCCACCAGATCTTCCACCATGACCTCTTCCGCTTTGCCTGCTTTCAAACTTCTTGTTCAATTTTTCCTCTACCTTTAGGGAAAACTTGTAGGCCTCTTCAATACTATTCATTCGGATCAGGTTCAACTCCTCCTGAATACTTCGCCTCAACCCATTATGGTAACGGGCAACTTTCTCCTTGCTAGCTTCTGCATGGCCTATTCAGATGAGGATTCGATAGAACTCCTCCGTATACTCCTAGACAAATTTTCCTGCTTGCTTCAAACTTTGCATTTTCTTCAGTAGATCAAGCTCATAATCAACAAGAATGAACTGCCACTTCAATTTATCCACCATCTGATCCCATATTGTGATTTTCTCCTTTCCTCTTCTATTTCGCTCCAACTAAATCTCCTGCCACCAAATCTTCGCATGACACTTCATTCGGGCCTTCGCAAATTTGACCCTATCAGGATCCTCAATATCTTCATACTCAAAATATTCTTCTATTTCATTGATCTAGTTGATCAACTCTTCTGGGTTAAGATTTCTTGAAAATGTGGGAACCTCAAGCTTAAGTCTTTTGTTGATCTTGGAAATGGCCTGAAAAAACCTTTCCTCCTCTTGGTTAAAAATTTCACCTTACTGATCAAAATCTCCTTCTACTTCAGCTTCACCCTCACTTTCCTCTCTTATGGCAAGATTCATTGCTTGCACTTGTCTCTGGAGGGCTCTAACCTCAGGCGGCATACCTTCGTCTCTTCCACCATGCTCCCTTCGTGGAGGCATTTTTATGCTTATCGCTGAAACCCTAACCATGGTCCTAGTGCAAACTGCCTCATAGTCGGCGGTCTATCTACACACTCAGGAACTTCTTGATCTAATACGACTTGATGAAGGGGACTCTCCTTAATACCACAAGTACACAACAGAAACAAAGAGAAACAACAAAAATTTGCAAGAATAGAAAATTGGCTTCTTATTGGCTCCACAAATGTGGAATTACAAACTTCAGAATTACAATATCAAAAGCCACATGGGCATCCCTTACAATAATTTGTAGGACAAAGCCTCAAATAACCACCCAGAACTGCCTTAGAAAACACTACGGGCCTTCCTTAAATAGGCAATTTTCCACCGCCTGAGAAGGTTCTAGAAATCTAGCCATTAAGGCCGACTACCCTTAGCATTTAATTATTTTTCACTTTTATTACAAAAGGGTCGGCTTTAAATATTTACAAAACATGAGATTAGGTAGCCCAACTTCTGGAAGCCATAACTTTTGAACCGTAGCTCTGATTGGCTATTATAACCACTTTCCAGAAAGGGGAGATCGCGATCTACAGTGCCTGACATGTGAAGTGCTATTCAACTAGAGGTTCGACCTTGATCCAGAGCCTCTAAGGTCCTAAAAATTGAGCTCGAAGGTTTCACACCCTAAAATCTCAACAGTAAACCCTTAATAACTTCGCCAATACAGATGATCTGATAATGAAATTCAACTGGCATTCTTATATGACTAAGATGAACCTTCACCTAGAAAATTCAAATATTCTGAGTTCAAACGGCCAACTTACTAAAAATAGCAAGTTTCCAAAAATAGCAGCTTTGTACAAAATAGCCCTTATTGAGTAGAAAAACACATATTTTTGGGTGATGCAAGATTGCCCTTACACCCAGGATGCTCCTGCATTAGACACCAGGGGTAATTTAAGAAGTGACCCTATCACGTCTCAGGTGTGCAGATGAAAAACAAGATGGTCAACCTCCTCCTTTGTTAGCCATGATGAATCTTCTGCAGGTTGTCATCTCCATTTGACCAGATATTATTCATATGTCTTGTTCCTTGTGCTTCTGCCAACATGACTATCTATTATATCTTCAATCTCCTTGGTAGCTGAAGTAGTAGCTGGAATACTCCACTGTGGTTTGTGACCTCGCCTTCAACACCCCCTTCATGGTACTTTGTCAAATCTACAATGTTAAATACTGGTGAAATATTCAACTTAGTAGGCAATTCTACCTCATAAGCATTTCCTGAATCATGCTTCTTCAGTATCTTACATGGCAAAAACTTCTTCATTTTCAACATGTTATATGTACCAACTAGAAATCGCTCCTTCTGCAAATGAACCATAACTTCATCCCCAACTTGAAATTCTTTATGCCTCCTTCTCTCATCTGCCTTAGCTTTATACTATGCATTCATCTTGGTAATGTGCTTCCTCACCTCCTCATGGATGTTCTTCAGATGTTTTGCAAAATCCTCAGCTTCAGCACTACTTATCTCTCCTTTGTCTATCTTCATCAACTCTGAAGCGTTTCTGGGACTACTTCCAAATACAATTTGAAATGGTGATTTACCACTGCTCCTATTTACAGAATTATTGTAAGAAAATTCTGCCTGTGGTAGAATCAAATCCTAGCTTGTTGGTTTATCTCCAACAAAACATCTGAGTAAATTTCCCAAACTCCTATTCACCACCTCTGTCTTTCCATTTGTCTGTGGATGATGTGATGAGCTGAACTTCAAGTCTATCTTCAACTTCTTCCACGATGTGCACCAAAAATATCCAACAAACTTAGTGTCTCAATCTGAAACTATACTCTTTGACAGACCATGTAGTCTCACCACTTCTTTGAAAAACAATTCAGCCACATGAATAGCATCATTTGTCTTCTTACAGGGAATGAAATGTGCCATCTTTGAAAACCTGTCAACCACCACAAAAATTGAATCATGTCCCCACTGAGTCCTTGGTAAACCAAGAACAAATTCCATACTGATATCCTCCCAAGGCTTCTCTGGTATAGGTAATGGTTGATACAATCCTATATTATACTTTGCTCCTTTTGCCATTTGACATACTCTACAACTCTGTACAAACTTCTTGACATCTTGCTACAACTATGGCCAATAATAATTATTGCTAATCAGAGCAAGGGTTTTATCTTGACTAAAATATCCAGGAAATCCTCCGCTATGCTTCTCCTTGATGAGATTCTCCCTCATAGAACTTCGTGGAATGCACAATTCGCTCCCTCTGAATAACATTCCATCCTGAATGATGAAATCCAGCCAGTTTGTCCTGTCTAGAGTAACAGGTTCTGTACAAGATTTCCAAGCTTCACCAAAATCAGGATCCTCTAGATACAAACTCTTGAGTTCCTTGAACCCAACCACCTTGATCTACATCTGTGTTAGAAAAATTTGTCTTCTGCTAAGAGCATCTACAACTCTGTTAGAGTTTCCACTCCTATGTTTCAAAACAAATGTGTAACTCTACAAAAATTCAACCCATTTCAAATGTCTTTGATTCAACTTTCCTTGACTATTTAAATATTGCAAAGCTTGATGGTCAGTATACAAAACAAACTCCTTAGGAAGTAGATAGTGTCTCCACTTCTTCAATGCCTGAATTATAGCATAAAATTCCTGATCATAAACAAAATATTTTCTCTTAGCATCATTTAACTTCTCACTGAAATATGCAATAGGTTTACCTTCTTGGCTCAAAATAGCTCCTATTCCAGTACCACTAGCACCACAGTCTACTTGAAACACCTTATTAAAATCAGGAAGTGCTAAAACAGGTTGTTTTGTAAATTTTTGTTTTAACATTTCAAAACTCTTCTTAGCCCCTTTCGTCAACTTAAACTCTTTCCTATCCCTTCTCATTGTTTCAATTAAGGGACCACAAATACTGCTAAAACTTCTGATAAAATTTCTGTAAAAGCTAGCCAAACCATGAAATGATCTTACCTCAGTAGCACTCCTTGGAGTAGGCCATTCTGGGATAGCCTTCACTTTCTCTGGTTCTATTTTCAATCCTTCTACTGAAAATACAAATCCCAGATACACTAACTCCTTCTTCACAAAATTGCACTTCTTCAAATTAATCAAGAATTTTTCTTCCCTCAACTTCTCCAAAACCCTACGAATATGCATTAGATGCTCCTCCAATGTCTTACTAAAGATCAGAATATCATCTAGGTAAACAATGACGAACTTACCCAGAAATTCTTTCAAGACCTCATTCATGAGCCGCATGAATGTGCTTGGTGCATTGGTTAGCCCAAAGGGCATGACCAACCACTCAAAAAGTCCCTCCTTTGTTTTGAAGGCAGTCTTCCATTTATCTCTTTCTTTGATCCAAATCTGGTGATACCCACTCTTCAGATCTATCTTTGAGAAGTACATAGCTCCACTCAAATAGTCCATAATATCATCCATCCACAGAAATGGAAATGTGTACTTGATTGTGATCTTGTTGATAGCCCTAGAATCTGTGCACATCCTCCATTCTCCATTCTTGTTTGGTGCTAATATTCCTAGTACAACACCTGGACTCAAGCTCTCACGAGTCAAACCCTTCTACAAAAACTCTTACACTTATCTATTTAATTCTTCACTTTTTTCTGGTGTCATTCTGTGTGCTGTGTTGTTTGGAAAACTAGCTCCCGGGGTCAAGGCCATCTAATGGCTGATCTTCCTTATTGGTGGTAATCCATCAGGCACATTATTGGATACAATATCCTCAAACTCATTCAATAGATCTGCAACTTCTACAGGAACATCTTCTACTTCCTCCTTACTAGCTTTTGGAATTAAAGAAAAACACATATGCTCATGCTTCATACCCTATATGAATTTTCTTCCATCAACAAAAGTTATTCTTGCATTCCTACATATGTTTTCTTCTGTATTGTTCAATGGTTTTAGCTTATGTCGCACTCCATCCTTTGTCAGGGAATATGTATTTTCATGGCCATCATGTACAACATGCCTATCAAATTGCCATGGCCTTCCTAGCAACATATGACAAGCATCCATAGCTATGATATCACATTGCACCTCATCATAGTATCTTCCAATCTTAAACTGTACTAGGCACTGTTCATTAACCATGACCTTGTGGTCATCCTACACCCAGGCGATCCGGTATGGATGTGGGTGTTTCTATCTCTTGAGCTTCAACTTTGTGACCATCTCTTCTGACACTAGATTGTAAGTACTTCTGCTATCAATAATCACATCGCAACACTTATTATTGCACTTGCACCTAGTGCGAAACAAGCTCCTCCTTTGTTCAGGTTCATTTTCACCACTCAGCAGGACTCTTCTGTTAACTAGGACTTCTCCTCCTTTAGCATCCTCAGAATGAGATGATTTTGCATCTTTGGCCACATGTGCGACTCTAGCCTGGCCATCATTTCTCCTATCTGCCCTTCCTTGGCATTGAGGACATTCATATGCCCTATGACCTTCTTCTCCACAGTGAAAACATCTTCCACGGAAGCCTCCTCTTCCTGATCCTCATCCTCATCCTCTTCCTCTTTGATCTCTATTATTTTGATTGAAATTATTTCCCCTCTAACCTTTACTACTACTAGCCTCATCCTTCTTTTTCTGATCTTCATTTTGGCCTACATAAGATTGTCCACTAGATCTTCCACCACGACCTCTTCCGCTTTGCCTGCTTTCAAAATTCTTGTTCAAATTTTCTTTTACCTTTAGGGAAAACTGGTAGGCCTCTTCAATACTGTTCATTCGGATCAAGTTCAACTCCTCCTGAATGCTCAGCCTCAACCCATTAAGGTAACAAGAAAATTTCTCCTTGTCAGCTTCTGCATGGCCTGTTCAGATGAGGATTTGATAGAACTCCTCTGTATACTCCTGGCTAGATTTTCCTTCTTGCTTCAAACCTTGCATTTTCTTCAGTAGATTGAGCTCATAATCAACAGGAATGAACTATCTCTTCAATTTATCCACAATCCGATCCCATCTTGTGATTTTCTCCTTTCCTCTTCTATTTCACTCCAACTGAATCTCCTCCCACCAGATCTTCACATGACCCTTCATTCGGGCCTTCACAAATTTGACCCTATTAGGATCCTCAATATCTTCATACTCAAAATATTCTTCTATTTCATTGATCTAGTCAATCAACTCTTCTGGGTTAAGATTTCCCAAAAATGTGGGAACCTCAAGCTTAGGTCTTTTCTCGATCTTGGAAAAGGCTCAGAAAAACCTTTCCTCCTCTTGGTTCAAAATTTTGCCTTCCTGATCAAAATCTCCTTCTACTTCGGCTTCATCCTCACTTTCCTCTCTTATGGCAAGATTCATGCCTCTGCGAATCTCTTCCTGCAATGCTTGCACTTGTCTCTAGTGGGCTCTAACCTTAGGTTGTACACCTTCATCTCTTCTACCACACTCCCTTCGTCGAGGCATTTTCAGACTTATCACTGAAACACTAACTGCAGTCCTGGTGCAAACTGCCTCACAGTCGGCGATTTTTCCACACACTCAAGAACTTCTCGATCTGATACCACTTGATGAAGGGGAATCCCCTTAATACCACAAGTACACAATAGAAACAAAGAGAAACAACAAAAATTTGCAAGAACAGAAAATTGGCTTCTTATTGGCTCCACAAATGTGGAATTACAAACTTTAGAATTACAATATCAAAAGCCACATGGGCATCCCTCACAATAATCTGTAGGACAAAGCCTCAAATAACCACCCAGAACTGCCCTAGAAAACACTACGGGCCTTCCTCAAATAGGCAATTTTCCACCGCTAGAGAAGGTTCCAAAAATCTACCCATTAAGGACGAGTACCCTTAGGATTTAATTATTTTTCACTTTTATTGCAAAAGTGTCGGCTTTAAATATTTATAAAACATGAGATTAGGTAGCCCAACTTCCGAAAGCCATAACTTTTGAATCGGAGCTCCGATTGGCTATTATAATCACTTTTCAGAAACGGGAGACCGTGGTCTATAGTGGTTGATATGCAAAGCGCTAGTTTCCAAGGGGTTCGACCTTGATCCAGAGCCTCTAAGGTCCTGAAAATTGAGGTCAAAGGTTTCACACCCTAAAATCTCAACAGTAAATCCTTAATAACTTTGCCAATACAGATGATCTGGCAATGAAATTCAACTGGCATTCTTATATGACTAAGATGAACCTTCTCCTGGAAAATTAGAATATTCCGAGTTCAAAAGGCCAACTTACTAAAAATAGCAAGTTTCCCAAAATAGCATCTTTGTACAAAATAGCCCTTATTGCATAGAAAAACACATTTTTGGGAGATGCAAGATTGCCCTTACACCCAGGATGCTACTGCATCAGACACCCAAGGTAATTTGAGAAGTGACCCTGTTGCATCTCAGGTGTGCAGAGGAAAACTAAGATGGTCAACCTCCTCCTTTGTCAGCCATGATGAATCTTCTGCAGGTTGTCCTCTCCATTTGACCAGACATTCTTCATATGTTCTATTCCTTGTGCTTCTACAAACATGACTATCTAGTATATCTTCAATCACCTTGGTAGCTGAAGTAGTAGCTGGAATAATCCACTGTGATTTTGTGACCTCGCCTTCAACACCCCCATCATGGTACTCTATCAAATCTGCAATGTTAAATATTGGTGAAATATTCAACTCAGTAGGCAATTCTACCTCATAAGCATTTCCTGAATCATGCTTCTTCATTATCTTACATGGCCCAAACTTCTTCATTTTCAACTTGTTATATGTAACAACTGGAAATCGCTCCTTCCGCAAATAAACCATGACTTCATCCCCAACCTAAAATTCTTTATGCCTCCTTCTCTCATCTGCCTTAGCTTTATACTGTGCATTCATCTTGGTAATGTGCTTCCTCACCTCCTCATGGATGTTCTTCAAATGTTCT
>MU228160.1:71471-95791 GCA_018584345.1 Thuja plicata | reverse complement strand
TTATACTGTGCATTCATCTTGGTAATGTGCTTCCTCACCTCCTCATGGATGTTCTTCAAATGTTCTGCAAAATCCTCAGCTTTAGCACTACTTATCTCTCCTTTGTGTATCTTCCTCAACTCTGAAGTGTTTCTGGGACAACTTCCAAATACAATCTAGAATGGTGATTTACCACTGCTCCTATTGATAGAATTATTGTATAAAAATTATGCCTGAGGTAGAATCAAATCTCAGCATGGTTGCTTATCTCCAACCAAACATCTCAGCAAATTTCCCAAACTCCTATTCACCACCTCTGTCTGTCCATCCGTCTGTGGATGATGTGATGAGTTGAACTTGAATTTTGTCTCCAACTTCTTCCACAATGTGCGCCAGAAATATCCAACAAACTTAGTGTCTCGGTCTAAAACTATACTCTTTGGCAGACCATCTTGTCTCACCACTTCTTTGAAAAACAATTCAGCCACATGAATAGCATCATTTGTCTTCTTACAGGGAATGAAATGTGCCATCTTTGAAAACCTATCAACCACCACAAAAATTGAATCATGTCCCCGCTGAGTCCTTGGTAAACCAAGAACAAATTCCATACTAATATCCTCCCAAGGCTTCTCTGGTACAGGTAATGGTTGATACAATCCTGTATTATACTTTTCTCCTTTTTCCATTTGACATACTCTACAACTCTGTACAAACTTCTTGACTTCTTGCTGCAACTTTGGCCAATAATAATACTCCCTAACTAGAGAAAGGGTTTTATCTCGACCAAAATGTCCAGCTAGTCCTCCGCTATGCTTCTCCTTGATGAGATTCTCCCTCATAGAACTTCGTGGATTGAAAAATTGGCTCCCTCTGAATAACATTCCATCCTGAATGATGAAATCCAACCACTTCATCCTGTCTAGAGTAACAGGATCTGTACAAGATTTCCAAGCTTCACCAAAATCAGGATCCTCTAGATACAAACTCTTGAGTTCATTGAACTCAACCACTTTGATTTGCATCTCTGTTAGCAAAATTTGTCTGCTGCTAAGAGCATCTACAACTCTATTATACTTTCCACTCCTGTGTTTCAAAACAAATGTGTAACTCTACAAAAATTCAACCCGTTTCAAATATCTTTGATTCAACTTTCCTTGACTATTCAAATATTGCAAAGCTTGATGGTTAGTATACAAAACAAACTCCTTAGGAAGAAGATAGTGTCTCCACTTCTTCAATGCCTGAATTATAGCATAAAATTCCTAATCATAAACATAATATTTTCTCTTGGCATCATTTAACTTCTCACTGAAATATACAACAGGTTTACCTTCTTGGCTCAAAACAGCTCCTATTCCAGTATCACTAGCATCACAGTCTACTTGAAACACCTTATTAAAATTAGGAAGTGCTAAAACAAGTTGTTCTGTAACTTTTTGTTTTAACAGTTCAAAACTCTTCTCAGCCCCTTTAGTCCACTTAAACTCTTTCCTATCCCCTCTCAATGTTTCAATCAAGGGACCACAAATACTGCTAAAAAATTCTGATAAACTTTCTGTAAAAGCTAGCCAAACCATGAAATGATCTTACCTCAGTAGCACTCCTTGGAGTAGGCCATTCTAGGATAGCCTTCACTTTCTCTGGTTTGATTTTTAGTCCTTCTGCTGAAACTACAAATCCTAGACACACTAACTCCTTCACAAAACTACACTTCTTCAAATTAATCAACAATTTTTCTTCCCACAACTTCTCCAAAACCCTATGAATATGCATTAGATGCTCCTCCAATGTCTTACTAAATATCAAAATATAATCTAGGTAAACAATGACAAACTTACTTTGAAATTCTTTCAAGACCTCATTCATGAGCCGCATGAAAGTGCTTGGTGCATTGGTTAGGCCAAAGGGCATGACAAACCACTCAAAAAGTCCCTCCTTTGTTTTTAAGGTAGTCTTCCATTCATCTCCTTCTCTGATCTGAATCTGGTGATACCCACTCTTCAGATCTATCTTTGAGAAGTACATAGCTCCACTCAAATAGTCCATAATATCATCCATCGGTGGCAATGGAAATCTGTACTTGATTGTGATCTTGTTGATAGCCCTAGAATCTGTGCACATCCTCCACTCTCCATTCTCCTTTTTTCTAATACTGCTGGTATAACACATGGACTCAAGCTCTCACGAATCAAACCCTTCTACAACAAATCTTGCACTTGTCTATTCAATTCTTCTTTTTCTGTTGGTGTCATTCTGTGTGCTGCCTTGTTTGGCAAAGTGGCTCCCAGGATCAATTCCATCTGATGACTGATCTTCCTTACTGGTGGTAATCCATCAGGCACATTATTGGATACAATATCCTGAAACTCATTCAATAGATCTGCAACTTCTATAGGCACATCTTCTACTTCCTCCTTACTAGCTTTTGAAATTAAAGAAAAACACATATGCACATGCTTCATACACACTAGGAATTTTCTTCCATCAACAAAAGTTATACTTGCATTACTACATACCTTTTCTTCTGTATTGTTTAGTGGTTTTAACTTATGTCGCACTCCATCCTTTGTCTGGGAATATGTATTTATATGACCATCATGTACAACATTCCTATCAAACTGTCATGGCCTTCCCAACAACATATGACAAGCATCCATAGGTATGATATCACATAGCACCTCATCATAGTACCTTCCAATCTTAAACTGTACTAGGCACTGTTCATTAACCATGACCTTGTGGTCATCCTGCACCCAGGCGATCTGGTATGGATGTGGGTGGTTCTACCTCTTGAGCTTTAACTTTGTGACCATCTCTTCTGACACCAGATTTTCAGTATTTCTGCAATCAATAATCACATCGCAACACCTATTCTCACACTTGCACCTAGTGTGAAACAAGCTCCTCCTTTGCTCAAGTTCATTTTCACCACTTACCAGGACTCTTCTGTTAACTAGGAATTCTCCTCCTTCAGTATCCTTAGAATGAGATGATTTTTCATCTTCGTCCACATGTGTGAGTCTAGCCCGGCCATCATTTCTCCTATCTGCCCTTCCTTGGAATTGAGGACATTCATATGCCCTATGACCTTCTTCTCCACAGCGAAAACATGTTCCACGGAAGCCTCCGCTTCTTGATCCTTGTCCTCATCCTCTTCCTTTTGGATCTCTATTATTTTGATTGAAATTATTTCCCCTCTGACCTTGACTACTACTGGCCTCACCCTTCTTTTTTTGACCTTCATTTCGGCCTCCATAAGATCGTCCACCAGATCTTCCACCACAACCTCTTCTACTTTGCCTTCTTTCAAACTTCTTGTTCAAATTTTCCTCTACCTTTAGGGTAAACTAGTAGGCCTCTTCAATGCTATTCATTCAGATCAGGTTCAACTCCTCTTGAATGCTTTGCCTCAACCCATTAAGGTAACGGGAAACTGTCTCCTTGTCAGCTTCCACATGGCCTGTTCGGATGAGGATTCGATAGAACTCCTCCGTATACTCCTGGACAGATTTTCCTGATTGCTTCAAACCTTGCATTTTCTTCAGTAGATCAAGCTCATAATCAACAAGAATGAACTGTCACTTCAATTTATCCACCATCCGATCCCATCTTGTGATTTTCTCCTTTCCTCTTCTATTTTTCTCCAACTAAATCTCCTGCCACCAGATCTTCGCATGACCCTTCAGTTGGACCTTCGCAAATTTGACCCTATCAGGATCCTCAATATCTTCATACTCAAAATATTCTTCTATTTCATTGATTCAGTCGATCAACTCTTCTGGGTTAAGATTTCCCAAAAATGTGGGAACCTCAAGCTTAGGTCTCTTCCCAATTTTGGAAATGGCCCGGAAAAACCTTTCCTCCTCTTGGTTCAAAATTTTGCCTTCCTAATCAAAATATCCTTCTACTTCGGCTTCATCCTCACTTTCCTCTCTTATGGAAAGATTCATGCCTCTACAAATCTCTTCCTGCAATTCTTGCACTTGTCTCTGGAGGGCTCTAACCTCAGGCAGTACACCTCTGGCTCTTCTGCCACGCTCCCTTCGTGGAGGTATTTTCACGCTTATCGCTGAAAACCTAACCACGGTCCTATTGCAAACTACCTCACACTAGGTGGTCTGTCTACACACTCAAGAACTTCTCGCTCTAATACCACTTGATGAAGGGGACTCCCCTTAATACCACAAGTACACAACAAAAACAAAGAGAAACAATAGAAATTTGCAAGAACAGAAAATTGGCTTTTTATTGGCTCCACAAATGTGGAATTACAAACTTTAGAATTACAATATCAAAAGCCACATGGGCATCCCTTACATTAATCTTTAGGACAAAGCCTCAAATAACCACCCAGAACTGCCCTAGAAAACACTACGGGCCTTCCTTAAATAGGAAATTTTCCACTGCATGAGAAGGTTCCAGAAATCGAGCCATTAAGGCCGACTACCCTTAGCATTTAATTATTTTTCACTTTTATTACAAAAGGGTCGGCTTTAAATATTTACAAAACATGAGATTAGGTATCCCAACTTCTGGAAGCCATAACTTTTGAACAGTAGCTCCGATTAGCTATTATAACAATTTTTTGGAAAGGGGAGATCGCATTCTATAGTGGTTGACATGCATAGTGCCAGTCAGCCGGGGGTTCGACCTCAATCTGGAGCCTCTAAGGTCTTGAAAATTGAGCTCAAAGGTTTCGCACACTAAAATCTCAATATTAAATCCTTAATAACTTTGCCAATACAGATGATCTGGCAATGAAATTCAACTGGCAATATTATATGACTAAGATGAACCTTCACCTCGAAAATTAGAACATTCCAAGTTTAAACGGCCAACTTACTAAAAATAGAAAGTTTCAAAAAATAGTAGCTTTGTACAAAATAGCCCTTATTGAGTAGAAAAACACATATTTTTTGGTGATGCAAGATTGCCCTTACACCTAGGATGCTCCTGCATCAAGAAGCCATATTAGAAGGAGTCAATGGAATTTCAGTAGTCACTATGTCATCATTAGTAGGTTTGATAGATTCATAGTGGGTAGAAGAAGATAAAAAATTATTATGAAGGGCATTACAAGTAGAAGCAAAAGCTCATTTTTCCAACTCTCTTTGTTACTTGATAAAATCAAGATTAGAAACCTCATACTTTCCAATAAAGTTAGGATTAAAATAGAAGGCTCCCCAATCATCTCTAGGAAGAGGATTAGAGGAAGAAGGCTTACTATTATGAATAGGATTCTTGTGGGTTTTAATATTCAAACAAGTATTTGGCGCATCATCTGCATGAAGTGTATACACCATGTTGTTGTGAATAAAATTGACTTTACGGTGAAGGGTGGAAGGAATAGCGTGCATCTGATGCAACCAAGGTCTACCCAAAATGAGGTTATAATTAAGAGGTCCAGGCATAACATGAAAAGGAGTATTAAGGGTGACCGAACCTGCTTTGATAGGTAAGGTAATGATTCCCAAAGTGTGCTTATCAATGTTATCAAAGCCACGTATAAGAGCATTATCAGGTTGAATAGTTGAAAGATCGGCTTTAATTTCTTTGAGCATGTCCATGCCACAAATATTAAGCCCCGATCCATTATCAATCAAGGTAATACAAATGATACTCTTATTGATAGTAACATCAACCATAAGAGCATCATATTGATTCTGAACTTCTTTAGAAGGTAAATCCTTTAATGTCAAGAGGACCCAGGGTAGCATGAATGCACTGTAAGAAGGCATTTATATTATCTTGTGTAGGAGGTAGAGTGGGAAGAGTTTCTAGAGGTTTTTTCAAGGCTTCATTGTAGGTAGGAGAAGTTTAAAGAATCTCCCATGATGAAATCTTGGCAGGGGTATTACGCGATTGGTTTATCAAATCATCCTCCTTGCTAGGAAGACTGGGTGGAGTAGGAAGAATGGGTTGAGAAGGTCGTAAAGAAGTAGGAACAAGCGGATTAGGTTGAGGGTTATTCCTTGTATGATAGGTGTGAGCTATCAAATCTTGATCATTGAAAGACTCTAAATATTCCATAGGTTTACCTTTGATAGTAATGCAAGGACAACCTTTGATAGTCAACAAGGGTTGTGGATAAACCATGTTAGTTTTCTCAATACTAAAAATAGTTTCACAAGAAGGAAGCAAATAATTCATCCTAGGAGGAGATGGGGTATGAGCATGATTCTACATAAGATCATCACTAAGAGGGAGAGCATTAAGGGAATTCATATCATTCTCCACTAATGCATGATCACTAGAACGAATCCCAAATGGAGGTAAAACATCTATAATGTCTTCTTCTTTCTCTAAAATGTCTGCATAAGGGGAGTGTTTTTTAGAAAAGGATTCACCATCATGTATGAATAACCACAACCATAATGAGAAGCCATATTAGAAGGAGTCAATAGAATTTTAGTAGTCACTATGTCATAATTAGTAGGTTTGACAAATTCATAATGGTTACAAGCAGCGAAAAAATTATTACGACGGGCATTAGAAGTAGAAGCAAAAGCTCATTGTTTGGATAACTCTCTTTGTTGCTTCATAAAATCAAGATCATAAACCTTATACTTTCCAATAAAGGTAGGATTAAAATTGAAGGTTCCCCAATCATCTCCAGGAAGAGAATTAGATGAAGAAGGATTACTAATATGAATAGGATTCTTGTGGGTTTGAATATTCAAATAGGGATTGGGCGCATCATCCGCATAAAGTGTATACACCATGTTGTTGTGAATAAACTTGACTTTATGGTGAAGGGTGGAAGGAATAGCATGCATCTCATGTAACCAAGGTCTACCCAAAAGGACATTATAATTAAGAGGTCCAGGGATGCATAACATGAAAAGGAGTATTCAGGATGATCGGACCTACTTTGATAGGTAATGTAATGATGCCCAAAGTGTTATTATCAATGTTATCAAAGCCACGTATAGGAGCATTATCATGTTGAATAGTTGAAAGATCAACTTTAATTTCTTTGAGCATGTCCATGATATAAAAATTAAGCCCAGATCTATTATTAGTCAAGGTCCTATGAATGATTATCTTATTGATAGTGAAAACAACCATAAGAGCATAATATTTATTTTGAACTTCTTTAGAAGATAAATCATTTTGAGTAAATACAATGTCATGAGGACCCGGGGTAGCATGCATGCACTGTAAGAAGGCATTGATACTCTCTTGATTAGGAGGTAGAGTGGGAAGATTTTCTAGAGATTTTTTCAAGGCTTCATGGTAGATAAGTGACATTTTAAGAAGCTCCCACAAGGAAATCTTGGTAGGGGTATTACGCAATTGGTTTATCAAATCATACGCCTTGCTAGGAAGACGGGGTAGAGGAGGAAGAAAGGGTTGAGAAGGTGGTAAAGAAGTAGTAACCACAAGATTAGGTTGAGTTTTATTCCTTGTACAATAGGTGTGAGCTATTGAATATTGATCATTGATAGACTCTAAAGATTCCATAGGTTTACCTTTGATAGTCGACAAGGGTTGTGGATAAACCATGTTAGTTGTCTCAACACTAAAAATAGTTTCACAAGAAGGAATCAAAGAATACATCTAAGGAGGAGATGAGGTAGGCGCGTGATTCTCCATAAGATCATCACTAAGAGGGAGTGCATTAAGGGAATTCATATCATTCTCCACTAATGCGTCATCACTAGAAGGAATCCCAAATGGAGGTAAAGAATATATAATATCTTCTTCTTTCTCTAAAATGTCTACATAAGGGGATTATGTTTTAGAAAAGGAGTGACCATCATGTATGAATATTTCATCCATTAATAAATCACCCTCTTGTATCAAATAATCTTCACAAGGAGGGGATAAATCAATGTCTTTATCCAAGGATTCATCTAAAAAAGTTCATCCCCAATAGGAGGATTATCATCCCTATCAATAAAGAACATTCTAAAATATTTGAAAAATACTTGAAACAACTTGTGCAACATAATAAAGAATAAAGAAATGCATAGAAAATAGATCTATATATATCCAAATGCATTAAAATGAAATCTATAAACATGAAAAATAAATTGAACACCACAAACACAATAGGGCATCTAATTACAAAAAAGATAGGGGTAAGCTTGTCGGGTTCACCAAAATGTATAGGGGGAAAATGGATCCACACTCTATAATTAGGAGAGGAATAATACCAAGGTTTATCCTCCAATGAGACCTGATTAACACAAAGGTAAGTGTCAATTTTTGATCTATACAAAAGAGATAAATGGATTGGGTTAACTTCTCCCTAACCTCTTTAAAGAGAGGGTTTAGGGAAGAGAAATTGAGAATATTTGAAAAGTAAATCTAGAAGACTAATATTGAAATGAAGACTAATATTAAAACGTACATACCTCCAAAAAATAATCTGCTAAAAACCCGGTCAAATGATCTTAGAAACTATTCATTTCTGTGTTCCTAAACTGAAACTTTAAGATCTACCAAACCCAGAAATCTTTTGCTTTTTTGAGAAAGGTCAATTTTGACCCAAAAATGAATGTCACCTTTGAACCAAAATTTCAGATTCTAACTCAGAATCTCTTATTTTGAACCATAAATGAATGTCACCTTTGACCCAAAAGTTTCGAGTGTGACCCATAATTTCCAATTGTAACCTGCACAGTCCGACAGAAAATTTGTTTCTGGATCCCGATAGTTTGCCAAAAAGGGTATCAGGATATGCACTCCAATTCATTGTTCTGAACCTGTACCTACAAGATAAATGGTTTGTTTGTTCAGGGGGAGGGGTTTTCCTTGATCAAACCCCGACTTTAGAATAAACCTTAATATATAATTAAAATTGCATAAGTAAATCAACAAATTCACCTTGCTTGTATAGAAACCCTTGTGGCGGATTTGAATCCGTGGATCAACAAGTATATATGCACCAAATGGATGTATAATGTATAATGTTGGATATAGGATGTCTCAAATCAATTTCTTGTAGATCTTTAACACCAAGCTTCAATGGATCTTTGAATAGGAAAATGCTTGGAGGAATATGGATGGAGAATCTTCACCAAGAGGTATCCATAGAGCTTTGAATCCTTCAATGGCTACAAATGGATCTCCTTGATGAATTGAGTGCTTGAAAGTGTTATAATTATTATATCCTTGAGATTATATGAATGATTTAATATATATTAGGCTTGCTTCCAATTGTGCTTCTTTTCTTGTCCTTCACACTTAGATTTCACTTAGAGAAAATGAGAGGAGAAAGCTTCCTTATATACCAATCTAAGGAAAAATCTTCTAGATAGGCCTACATAGGAGAATTAAATTCCAATTAGACTTATACCCCTAGAAGTAGACCCATATTAAATATAATTTCAAGAGTCGTTACTTCGGAGACCCAAACAGCCAACCCAAAAGAGGGAATTAAATATTTTTGAAGCCCAACATTCGGAAGTCTCAGGAATCTATAATTTGGACCCTGGGTCAAGGTTGAGGTTGACCTTGACCTAGGTTAGGGTTGAGGTTGACCTTGACCTAGTTTAGGGTTGAGGTTGACCTTGACCTAGGTCAAGGTGGAGGTCGACCTTGACCCAGAAAGGTCGACCTTGAACCTGAGGTCAAGAATCTCAGAATCCAGAGCAAAGTGCCAAAAATCAATAGGAAGAAAGTTGAAGATGGGGTAGAATAGAGGAAAAAAGAAAGATCCAATTCAAAGACTCATTTCAAGAATTTGACATGACCCCAAACCACTTACTCAGAGGGCTAAACCAATCCAAAATGGAAATGCTTCCATTTTCTAACGATACAACTTAAAATTCCTCTGGATGCCTAACATGCTTGCACATTCTTCCTTTTTCCATCTAACCACTGATTCTTCCTTTTCATCTATATTTTTTTTCTCATAAAGATTTCCGATATGGTTTTGTATTGTATCCAATTTTAGCTGCATTTTTTTCCTTACCAAGTCTCCAAGTAAAAATTGTACACTTGCATGTTATACTAGAAGTTGTATTAGATTGGGATTTGGCACTTGAAGAATGAATGGATGTGTTGAAGCCCAATTCATCTAAAATAACCTTTTCATATCCACTCACACTTGAATTTAGTTATTTCTTTTCTCCTCCTCTTTCGTGCATTCTAAGCCGCACCATTACTGGTATTGATAGTAACACCATCATTGATATTTATACTAGCATCCACAAAATTCTTAGAAATAGCATCACACAAAATTAAACCAGTATCTGCAACATTCTCTGAAGCAGCATCAATGAGATTTACATTAACATTTGTGACATTCTTAGTAACAACATTACCAGCGGTGGTGGCATTGAAATTTTCAACCAGGTCGATTGTTTTAGTCTGGCTACACTAGTTACCCATTGGATTATTCTCTACAATAGAGGCATCTATCTCAAATAATGCATTGGATGTAAGTGTTGATGTTTTAGCTCCATCTAATGGATCACCAAAGTATGACACTAATTATTTCAGCATTTTGATGGCCTTCATACAAATTTTTTCAGGATTCGTAGTGCTCAACATCTCTCACTAACAAAATATGCAAGAATGAATATGATTCCTACAAAATACATTAATAAATAAAAAGAGGGAAAACAAATAGATAAAAGTTCTTGTAAAAATGCATGTCATGTAAAGAATAACAAAAAAATGGAATAAACTAAGTCCTAATAGCTAAGTTGTTGGAAAATTCTAAAATCAAAATGAGATAAACTAACAACTCAAAATGGAAAAAACTAACATTAATCTTATATCCTTTGTCACTTACCATTAATTTTTCATAGTGAGAGGGTCTTCCAGTGGCTCAACATCTAAAGAATTCCTGAGAAAGTTATGTTGAGAGCCTCTATAAGTGCAGACTGATCCGAACAATATTTAAACTGTAAAATATCAACTTCTCATGTATTTATATAAAAAAAATTTTGGTGAATTGCATTCCATTCTAAAATTGGGAGATAGAAATTTGGAAAATTAGGGCGGGATTGTGATGGTGCAGTTTAAATTTTGAAGGCAAATAAGGAATTGGAATTAAAATTTAATAGTAGTAAGGGCTGAACTGGGTCTAGCCTAAAGAACAAAATAATTCATTCTTGTTGGAAATATGGCCCCTCAAAATTTTAAAAATTATGTGTCAATTTTGGTGAATACACGCGTGTTTATTGGTGGTTTCTTACATTCATGCTAGAATTGTGGGAGAAATTAAAAATAATAAATATTCAAACTGTGTATGAGTTGGTGGTGAAACAACACATATGTAGTATGGCCATTGCAACCAAAGGGTGGCGAGTAAATTGTGCAAGGAAAAAATTGCATGAAAAAGAGGCGGTATGACCACTTCACTTAATAATACTATTTCCCAATTTCCTGACATGTGCGACACCTATTTTTTGTAAATCGACCAATATTCACCATTAAAAAATATGTTGTTGATCTGTAAACCACATGGATCAAACTTGAAAGGAATTTTATGAGGGGCTATTTTATCAAAAATTGTAAGAAAAATAGGAAAGCGATCAGATCTAGGGTTAGGAAGAACAATTGAATGGATACCTAGACCAGAGCTCAACTTGAGCTAGGTTTTTCTCCTTAGGAACCTTAAATTCATCTTTCCATTTAGAATTTGTAGAAAACTCAAATGAATATAACTTATGAATCTCATAGTCACTGAATTCTTCCAAATTGCAATGAACATATGCCCTAATATGTTCTATGTGCAACAAACTATATGAAACAGTCAAGAAGGCTCCTTCTAGATCATCCTCCATTGATTTGTAAGGGATTCTTAAATTCTCTCCTAAGTCTCTCAATTATATAAACTATCTAAGGTTTATCTATGCTTGAAAGTGAAAGATTTCAAAATGACTTGGTAAAATACCTCTTTTTCAATGAAGCAGGGTTTGATATCCAAATCACCTCCAACGACTTTGCTTACACTAAAATCACCTTCAAGAGCTCTCCACATGCTTCTTATTAAGGCACAATGTGATGAATGAAGTGATAAAATTCCTTTTTGACCTTTCGTACATCTAAATTTTAGATGAAATCAATGTTCCATACCCTAAATTCATTTGATGTTTAGTTTCCAAACTAACATGCAAAAATATCTCTCTATGAACCTCTCAAATCGGCATGGATTCATTTGCAGTTACTTCAAACATGTTTGTAACACCTTGATACATTTTAATTCAATATTTTCATCTAGGTATCACCGCACATAAGGAGTTTTTGTCAAGTTTTCATGAAACCCTCCCCTACGCCAAAGACCTTAGCTTAATTTCCAGAAGCATTTTCCATAGAAAATTCAGGTGTGGACTCATGATGTTTATTTCTATCACCTTTATTTACACATAACTTGTTCATCTCCGTCCTGATCTCATCTACATAAATTTTTTTTTCCCTTGTCATTATTTTGAATGTTATTTTTATTCACCAGACCTCTCCTATTCATGTTTACTTTATGCTTCTATAAAATTTTGCAATGTGTCTACGATTATTAGATTTGTAGCACAACACATTTGATTGAACATACCTATAATTTACTTTGTTCTCTCTTGATCAAAATTTCTCAACTATGTGTCCAATTTTTTTACAAGTTAAACATCTAACATTCCCTGTATTACAAGTATTATTCACAACAGTTCTACATTCACTTGATTAATGACCATATTTACTACATTTAAATCATTGACTATAAAATGGTATAGAATTCACCCTATTTCTACCTTGTGCAGCCCTATGAATAGATTTATTGCACACAAAGTATATACCATTGGAATTATAAGGATTAGGTTGTCTTATCAGAGACCTATTAGGTTTTCCATTATTATTATCTGATAATGGATTGGTTTGACCAAATCTAGAAATTTCACCTTTCTTTAACCCAATATCTTGTGTTTCACCTTTCATCTTTTGACTCTTAAGTACCGCATCAAGCTTAGCCAAGATAGTCATGAATTTTTGCTTCTATTAATTTTTAGTAGCAAGTTCATTCTCAAGAGCTTCAATCTCCTTTCTAAATTCTCCATCATTATATCTATCTTTCTTAATAAGATAATCTTCATACTTCTTCCTTCCTTCAATTTATTCCTTTAGTACCGTCACCCTAGTTTCCATCTAACATTTTGAATTTTCACATTATTTTTTCTTCATCTTCAAGGACTGATCAAGGTTCTCCTCATTCTTTTTCCTCTCTTAAATCTCTTGAGTTAGCTTCATCACCAAGTTTTTTCTTTCTACTTTAGCTTCTCAACAAGTTTATTTCTGTTATCCATGGATTTGTTCAAGTTCCCTTTTGATTTTTTAATAAATTTTTCATCTTCCTCAAGTCTCTTCTTCAATTCCAGGACTTCGTCTTTTGACTGATTAAGATTATCAAGTGCAACAGGGAGTTATTAAACACTATATGAATCCATTGAATCACCCATCGGGATCTTCCTCAAGCTGCTAGACTTGCTTCAAGGAACTAAGCTCTAATACCAATTGTGAGTATTAAGGAACATTGAGATGGGGGATGAATCAGTGTTCTATAATTTTTAACCTTGTTAAGCTAATTCTTTAACTGAAAACCACGTGAAATGAAAATTAAATTACAAAATCCTGAAACAATCATCCACAACACCATATATCAATGATTTTTATCGTGAAAACCCTATTAGGGAAACAATTATAGTGGGGATAGAACCCATAAATACATTTAGGAACATTATCTAGAACTCACTACTCAATTAGAAACAATCTTACTTCCTATATGATTATTAAAAAAATCATAGATAGATTGAACTAATACGTAGCATCTACAAATGCCAAAGCAGTTCCAATTAAGCATGATATATTGAATCAATAGACTTCATGCTATATTTTTTATATGATATTAATCATACCTCAAATAAACATGCTTTACACAACAAAATCCACTATGCATGCCTAAATGAATGACCTAATCAATATTATTTATCTGTTACCAAGCATTCATCATCCACAAGTCAGCCTAAGGAACATTTCATAAAATAATGAAACAAGTATACTTAGTTGCCTACATCTATATGAAAAAATCAATGTGAATAAAAAATAATTTACCACACATAATCCACAGTTCATCCAATCATCCTCAAACTCAAAAACACATGACTAAAATCAATCGGATATAACCACATAAAGATATATTATACCTTGTTGTTGTTCTTCACTTTATAACAAAAAAATGTCACACAAATCTTCATTCTTATGAAAAACATATTATTAGATATTGTGAATGTGTGATATGATAAAACATACCTTTATAATTCTTCCTCTAGGTTTGCACCTCAAAATATTGAACTAGGTGTACTCACAAGACCATATAACAAAAACTATGAAGTGCCTTGATAACTGCCAGACATAGCGGAATCTGCATTTTGACTACCAGTTTGATCAAATAAATTTGTGCAAAAACATGTGCAATAAATTTAGTTTCCATCAATGAAAACTTCTAATCCCTCTGAGTAGTGTCTCTTGTCAACAACTTTCACAGCTAGATATTTCGTGCACTCTTCAATATTTTTAGCATTAAAGAGACATGTTTTAAGCACCTACTGACTCTCATGCTCAAGAAATTTGACTATTGATAATTGTATGTACCTGGTTCTCTATTTTCAGTAGATCTTTCCCTCTTGCTAACTTTATCCAAATTCCTCACCATGGAGCAATTCAGCTAGAGACAGGGGCAAGCATGTGGATTTAAATGGGCTCCTATGAGATTTTGAGCCTAGCATGCCGATGAAGAATGTAACACACTCCCTGGGAAGGCATCCATGGAAGTTTTAGATTCAGGCAAATAGCTTGGGTAGAATAGAATAGAGGAATATTATTTATAATGCGCATTGGCGTGTGCAAAGAAAATAAAAAGCTTAAGGTACTTATCCTACATTCAGGGTGCAAGTAAGTCCATAATTTTTTTTATATCTTGACCCATGACTTAAAGGAATCCAAAAGGAAATAACCTATTGGTAGAGAGACTATGTGTGAGGCATTCATATGGTGAACAAATAGCAGTAAAAAAAGGTGAGTGAAATGGGATCCACGGTCAAGGATATTTTTGAGAAAGTACCAAGTCTGTAGGATTTTAGGAATAGAAGGCAAAAGGTGGGATTTATGAAAGCCAATTAGGGTGTACCACGTAGACAAGAATAAGCCTTTAGAAATTGTGGGGAAGGAAGATGATTTCCTAAATCTTAAAAAATGTAGGAGTGGGTCCAAAAAAGATAGATGAGAGTCATTCGTAATCTTACCGTCTGACACACCAAGGATGAAAAGGATGCCATGATCACGAGGTGATTCCACATAGTAGAGTGGGACCGGTAAATAAAGTGATGAAGTGAAGCCATGTAGCCATCTTGAGTCAAACAAAGAGAAGTGTCAACATGTGGTGGCCCATGCCAACGAGAGATATTATCAAGCTTCCAGGTGGAAGAATCTTCTAAACCTACAATCTAACACATAAAGAGATGACAAGGATCATGCAATAAAGAGAAGATGATGTGTGTCATATAAGCACATAAAGAATGAAATGGGCCCAAAATGGATAGATGAAAACATGTCATCATCCCATGATCTAACAGAGTGAAGAAAGAGAAACAAGTGTGATAATGAAGTGATGCAACATGTCTAAGTTATCGTAGAGGTAAAGTAGAGAACCAGATAGGTGGCAGGAGCTCATGATCTGGTGTTCTGACACAAAGTTAGATGACGAAGACTATGGGATAGTGAGGGAGTGACGTGTAGCCTAGGGGAGAAGAAGAAGACAAAGTAAGTTTAGTGAGACAGGTGTCAGATGTTCATGATCCCACAGTCTTATACACAGAGGACAGAGAGTTGCGGGATAACAAAAGAGCAATACATAGAAAGGTGGGCTCAGACAGATCAACACCAGGGTGATAGATAAAGCACTGGATGAGTGATGTGTGGCAGTCAAGCGGTTTGAAAGTGCTTAAGAGGAGATTAAAGGATAAACAAATCCAACGGCTATAGAGATCTCACTAAGAAAGGTGCAAGGTAAATAAAAGTTGTGAGATCATGTGTGTCTGGGGAAAGGTAGGCTCAAAGCAATGGTAAAGAGATAAATGTGACCCACTGACTGAATAAGATGAAGCTACATAGTCCTGAGGTGGGGTCAAGGTGAAGACTAAAGTTATGAAATCGGCCTAAAATAAGATTTTAATGCCCACATTATGGTTAAAAGGTGGTTGATTAAGTTATAAGGGTTGCTTTAGCTTTTTTTAAATGATGCAAAAGTTGGTCAAGTAAAGTTAAAGAGATCATTAGAATTTTGGCAAACAATGGGAAAGGTGGCGAACTCTATACTAAATGCATGTAGAGGGTCAACAAGGGTTTCAACCGTAGTTCTATGGATTTAAAAACCTCTCTTTTTCTATAATAATCACATGACCTAAAATTTTAAGTTCTAAAATGGTTCCAGTAGCTTGACTCCAGTTGAGAGAATAAATCACTTAATCGACACCAAAGTTGCAAAAGATAACACAGGTGAAAATTAGATTTTTGCATGTTTTGTGGAAAAAAAATTCATTCACATTTATTCTTTTCTCCTACTTTCTATATTTCAGATCCTCATTGGTCTATTTAATCATCCATTTTATGTTGGATGATATCAGTTTTGGCTACTGATCATGCTGTTGATATTCATGTTTTGTCACTGATGTCAACATATATTTCTATGGAGAAGACATACAAGCTACTTAACTGGAAGGAGTGTACAGACACTATACAGATGATTCAGAGTGGTTGAAGTTAGATTTATGCAGAAGGATGTGTGCTGACGTTATTCCTAAGGTCTCTTGGCTCTATGTTACATACTGTGGATGTTACAGTTGATTTAGTGAAGACTAGTTTTCTGGACTGTAGCTTTTATTCTGGACAGAGCAGGTCTTTGTGTTTTAGGTATATCTTTGTGGCGAAGATATTTCAGAGCTTGCAAGCTTGCTGATGTATAACTGACATATGGTAGAGTAATGGGTTGAGTTTGATTGTTTTTTGGATATTGATGATGTTAGTTGTGGCGTGTATTCTCGAGAAGACCTATTTCCTGGCCAAATTCAGACATGTAGCATGTGAAATTAATTGTGAGCATGAATTATGGATCTGAAAGTATATGTGATGGATTGTAAATGATGTATAAGTTTTTTTTAGATACCATGTGTATCCTAGCAAGGGGATATGTAATTATTTTTTTGATGGAAATCCTTAATTGGCCAACCTAGTTAATTATGTATTACAAAAGCTTAACTCTCTGACCTAATGAATTATTGTAAAAGGGTATATATGAATGATAAATTCTTGTGGAATAATGTGAAAGAGATAGATAAGGATAAAAGAGGTGTCAAAGATATAAATATTTTTGAATACTGGATATAAAGAAGAGTTGATACTTCATTGGAACTGACCAAGGAAAGACAGTTGCTATTATACAGTTCATTAGAATGTGTATTTTATTTATGCACTTGATTCAGATTGTAAATCCTTGAGGGTGGATTTAACCTTCTTTGGGAAGTGTGTCTTGGCAATGAGCCTACTATTTTCTTTAACTCCTATCAGGGTCTGTTTCCTAACAAAGACTGTGTACTGTAATGTTGTAACAATCTCCTAATAGGGTTAATATCTTTTAACAAGGATACTATACTCTCAGTACATTATTTATGGTTGTTACTCCCCACCAGGGTTTTACCTTTAACAAGGTTTCCTTGAAAAAAAATATTGTGTTATGGTGTTGGTATTTACTGTGTTATCATTTACATTTGCAGATTTGATTTATAAACTTTTAAGTTTAATAATCTATATTACAACTGATTCACCCCCCCCCTCTTAGTTGTCTTGTGGACTGTTATTCCTAACAATTGGTATCACAGCTATTGGTCCTTAGAAAGGAAGTTTAATAGCTTGAGGTGATCTTGAAGATGACTTACTATAGGAAGGATAGTCCAAAGTTTGATCCTAAAAACTTTGACAGTTGGAAGAACAATATGAGAACACATTTGCTATGTCCAAGAATTGATTACTGGATGATAACAAAGATGGAGGAAAAGGTAGCGACAGAGGATTAATTAGAGAAATAAACTAAAGATCAAAAGAAGTTATTCTCATGCAATATGGTTGCAAGGGAATCCTTAACCAGCGAACTATCAGAAGGAGAATTTACTGAAGTAAAGGACTTGGACTCTGCACATGAAATATGGAAAATACTTGAAGAACTATATGTTGGAGACAAGTTTACAAAGAAAGAAAAGTGACATATCTGGAAGACAAAGATGGAATCACTGAAGATGAGAGAAGATGATAAAATTAGAGCATATGGACAGAGAATTAATGAAGTGGTTACTAGTATTAGGAACTTTGCAGGAACTTAGAGTGAGGAAGAAGTGATTGCAAAGATACTCAGATCATTGACACCTGCATATAGAACCAAGGTTCAGGCTATAGAGGAGATCATACCTTTGACACCGAACTTCACCAGAGAGATTTTGATTGGAAAGCTAACTACATTTGAAGCTGTAGAATTGGGAGATACTTTACGTAAGTTTGAGTAAGCCTTCAAATAAACTATGCACAAAAGAAAAATAATCTTACCTGGAAATGCAAGCACGAGCAGTAGTGACCTAAGAGAAGAACTTGGAGCCTATGTTGATGAATGGGAACAAATATAGGAAGAATAAAGGAAGCTAGATGAAATCGTAGCACTGATTTCCAAAAGAGAAAAGAGAGGTAAGGGTAATTTTGAGGGCAAGTTACCTTTGAAATTTTTTTCATGTAACAAGATCGGTCATTTTGCATCTAGATGTCCTACAAGAATTCCAAAGCACAAACCTAAGTTTTTCAAGTCTAATCTCTCAAAAGATAAGGAATGTTATTATGATAGTGAAGGTATATCTGATGATGAAGATGGTGACTATGATGAAACTAGATTTATTTCTATTATGGATGATGAACCTATGCATGAAGAAAAAGAATTAGTATCCCGAATTGAAAAGAAATCTGAATGGGTCATAGATAGTGGTTGTTCACATCATATGACTGGAGATAAAAATATGTTTGTGAGTTTGAAAAGACATGATGGTGGTGTTGTTAGATTTGGTGACAATACTCCTAAACTTATTATTGGAATTGGATCTATTTACTTGGATGGAAATACTAGCACTAACAATGTATTACTTGTTGATCGACTTAAGCATAATTTTTTGAGTGTTGGGAAGCTAGTGGACAAGGGTTATCAATTGAAATTCATAAATAGAATATGTTCTATCAAGAGTAAAATAGGAGACTTGATAGCATCTGGTACTAAATCTAGAGGTAATGTATTTGAATTGAGCACATCTGAAGCTTCTTGTTTTATTGCAAAGTTCGATGACAGTTGGTTATGGCACATAAGATTTTGTCATGTTAATTTTGATAACATTGTTAAGGAGAGTACGAAAAAATTAGTAGGAGATCTACCTAAAATTTTAAAGCCATCTAAAACTATTTATAGAGAATGTATTACGGGGAAACAGACTAGAAGCACTTTCAAGAGCAAAGCTTATTCAAGAAAAGGGAAATTGGATCTAGTGCATATAGATCTATGTGGTCGTACAAGAACAAGATCATACTATGGTGAAAGATATTTTATACTTTTGTTGATGAATTTTCTAGAATGATGTGGGTTACATATGTGAGAGAGAAATATGAAGCATTTGACAAGTTTAAGTTATTCAAAGCGAAAGTTGAGAATGAATCTGGTTTAAAGATGAAGTGTTTGAGATAAAAAAAAGGAGGGGAGTTTACATTAGAACTATTTAATACATACCATGAAGAAAATGGAATACATAGACAGAATTGAGCTCCTAGAACTCCATAATTGAATGGGATAGTAGAGCAAAGAAACATAACCATATTAGATGCTGCAAGGACTATGTTGCTGGAAGGAAATGTGTCACATGTTCATTGGAGAGAAGTAGTTGGCACTGGTGTGTATACATTAAATAGAATTCAGAATAGAGAAGGAACAAATAAAACTATCTATGAATTATGGTTTGATCATGCACCTACTGTGAAATATTTCAGAATATTTTGTAGTAAATGTTATATGAAAAGAGATGATGAGATAGGCAAGTTGGATGCTAGAAGTGATGAAGGAATCTTTCTTGGTTATTCCACTAAGAGTGAAGCATATAAATGTTTCAATCTGAGAATGGGGAAATTGATTGAAAGCGCCAATGTGAGGATAGATGAAAAGTTTCAAATTCAGGAAAGAATATATGATTGTTTTCAGATAATAGAAACAAGAGAAGTTGTTGCTGAACCTGAAGGACACTTGATGATCAAGAATGAGATTGAAAAAGAAGAACATGCCAAAGATACTGATACATTGAAGACACCAAGGTATGTCAAGATAAACCATCCTGAAGATCAAATTATTGGTGATGCAAGAAAAGGCATGATGACTAGATCTAGAGTTAGAGATGAGATCTGTTTGATTTCTCAAGTTGAACCTAAGACTACTGATGAAGCTTGTAAAGATGAATCTTGGACTAAAGCCATGGAAGAAGAACTAAAACAGATAAAGAAAAACAACACTTGGGAATTGGTTCCAAGACCTAAGAAAAAAAATGTGATTGGCACTAAGTGGGTTTTCAGAAACAAGATGGATGAGGAAGGCACAGTGGTAAGAAACAACACTAGACTGGTATGTAAAGGCTACTCACAACAAGAAGGTATAGACTACAAAGAAACATTTGCACATGTTTCTAGATTGGAAGCTCTGAGACTATTCCTTACTTATGCTGCACATAAAGACTTTAAAGTGTATCACATGAATGTGAAATCAACATTCCTGAATGGTGATCGAGAGGAAGAAGTGTACATTGACAAACCTAATGGTTTTCCTTTGACATATGATGAAAACAATGGTTTTCAGACTGAAGAAGGCATTGTATGGTCTGTAACAAGAACCAAGGGCATGGTATGAAAGAATAGATAAACATCTACTTCATCTTGGTTTCAAAAAAGGTAACGCAGACAGTAATTTGTATTTAAGAACTGATAAAGATGGAATCTTAATTATAGAAGTTTTTGTTGATGATATCATTTTTGGAGGCAATGATAAAATTAGTAAGAAGTTTGCTAAAGAAATGGAGAATGAGTTTGAAATGTCAATGATTGGTGAGATGAAATTTTTTCTTGGTTTGCAAATTAATCAAAGTAAGAATGGAATTTATATATCTTAGACCAAGTATCTTAAAGAAGTGTTGAAGAAATTTGGAATGGAAGATTTTAAACCTGTTGGTACACCCATGGTGATAGGTAACAAACTGACTAAAAGTGATGAGACTCAAAGTCCTTAGAAGACTAAGTAGAGATCAATGATTGGTGGTCTACAATATCTAACACACACTAGACTAGATATTAAAAATGCAGTTGGAATTGTTGCTAGATATCAGGAAGTTCCTAAAGAGACACATTTTGCAGCTGTGAAAGGAATTTTCAGATATTTGAAAGCAACAGTATAATATGAACTATGGTATGAAAAATCTGATGATTTTACATTGCAAGCTTTTACTGATGGTGATTGGGCAGGTAATGTGGAAGACAAGAAGAGTACAAGTGGTGGTGTATTTTTCCTTGGGAAAAGGTTGGTTTCTTGGTTGAGCAAGAAGTAGAACTATATTTATCAATCTACTGCTGAGTCAGAGTATGTTGCTACTACAATAAACTGTACACAAGTCATTTGGATGAAATAAATGCTGAAGGAAATTGGAATAATTTTTTAAGAACCGGTGATTATCCATTGTGATAACACCAATACAATGAATATGTCAAAGAATCATGTAATGCATTCAAAGACTAAACATATTTCCATCAAGTATCATTTCTTGAGGGAGAAGGTAGCAGATAGAGAGATTAAACTAGAGTATATTAGCATCGAGGAACAAATAGCAAACATATTTACTAAATCTTTCCCAAAAGATGCTTTTGACTATATCAGAGGCATTCTTGGGGTGATAGCCCCTCCCAGTGAAGACTAAAATGATGCAGATATGCATCAGTCAAGTGGATCTCAGAGCTATATCATTCTCTGGACTTGATGTATGGATCTACTCCTTCATGGGAGTGATCGCAGGAGAATACTATGGAGGACATTTGGGTGATCTTTCACCTAGCTGATTGGACATGAAGATTTGAAAAATCTACATCTTACATAAGACTATAGATGAGTTATGGCTCCCTTTTCCATTGCTGCCAAAGGGGGAAGAAATCTATGTGAAAATCCCCACTATTTTGGGGACATTTGTGTTGAGGATATTGAGAAGATTGTATTGAGAGAGATTACTTTTGGGTTGATGCATATGGATTTTCCCATATGTTGCCATCGATTCCAAAAGAGGATATTGTTGGATGATATCAATTTTGGTCATTGATCATGCTATTGATATTTATGTTTTGTCACTAATGTCAACATATATTTCTATGGAGAAGACAGACTAGCTACTTAACTGGAAGGAGTGTACGAAAACTGGATTGATGATTCAAAATGATCAAAGTTAGATTTATGTAGAAGGATGTGTTCTAACCTTATTATCAGGTCGCTTGGCTCTATGTTACATACTATGGATGTTACAGTTGATTTAGTGAAGACTGGTTTTCTTGACTATAACTATGATTCTAGACAGAGCAAGTCTCTGTGTTTTGAGTATATCTTGATAGCAAAGATATTTCAGAACTTGCAAGCTTATTGATGGACAGCTAACATATGGTATAGTAATGGGTTGAGTTTGATTTCTATTTGGATATTAATCACGTCAGTTGTGGTGTGTATCCTGGAGAAGACCTATTTCTTCGTCGACTTCAGACATGTAGCATGTGAAATTAATTGTGAGCATGAATTACAGATCTGAAAGTATATGTGATGGATTTTAAATGATGTATAAGTTTTTTTTAGATACCATGTGTATCCTAGCAAGGGGATATGTCATTATTTGTATGATGGAAATCCTTAATTGGCCAACCTAGTTAATTATGTATTACGAAAGCTTAACTCTCTTACCTAATGAATTATTGTAAGAGGGTATATATGAATGATAATTTCTTGTGGAGAAATGTGAAAGAGGGAGATAAGGATAAAAGAGGTGTCAAAGATATAAAGTTTTTTGAGTGTTGGATACAAAGAAGAGTTGATACTTCCTTTGGAGTATTGAATAAGAAATTAGAATCTTTGCAAACCTCCTTTTGAATTCACTTATTTGTATGTAGTTTAGGATTTTATCTTTTCTTGTAATGTATTCATCCTTTGATTAGGAAATATTATGTCTTTGTTGTGCATCTTTGAGTAGGTATAATTAAAATCTTGCATAGGTTACTGTTATGCCTTACATCCCCGTCCCTACATTTTGTGTGAAAAATGTTGGGTCCCCCCTTTTTTTCGTTGCTTTTCTTTTTGTTGCGGCTCTGCCTTGTCTTTTTTCTTTGCTTTTCCTTCTCTGGGGTTTTCTTCCCCGGGGTGTGTTATTTTATTGGTTCATTTTCCCCTCCGGGATCCCGAATCCCGGAGGTTTCCTTTTTGGTGGGAAGCCAGATTCCAGACCCTGGGATTCTTTGTGATGATATTCCTAAGTCTTAGGAACATCATCATAAGGAATCCCCGGGCCCGGAGTCTGGATGTTTGGTCTAACCTGAAATTTCCGGACTGCGGAGGATTACTTTTTACCACGGGTATAAATAGACTCGCCTGTCGTTATCACACTTACCGTGATTAAAATCTTTGAGGCACTTAGAGAAAAAATAGAGCGATTTTCAAAGCAATTAGCAGAGCAGTTACAGAGAGATTTGTAATAATCAGACCTTAACACCTTGTATTGTTCTCAGACATGCGCTAGTGCTCCGTGGTGGTGATCTTGATAGCTTGACGATTCGAGGCTGTTGCAGAGTTCTCCTGGTAATATTTTCCTCCTTCGCCTTCTGCATTTTCAGGTTGGTTCCTCCACTTCCCTCCTCTTCCTTCTTGCTTTCATTTTCTAGCTTTCTTTGTTTTTGCTTGTCTTTTTGTTATTTTCGGTTGCTTTGTTTGTTTCTTTGGCTTTCTGGTTTTGCCGCTTGCTGGCGGCTCGGCTCTGCCAGAAGGTTGTCCGCCTTCTGTACAAATGTAAATAGATGTAAACAGTTGTAAATATTTTGTAGATAGTTTGTAAATGCTCTGAAAATAGTTTATAAATCGTTGTAAGTAGTTTGTAGATATCACGTATATGATGTAAATAACTGTATATTTTGGTTTTGGCTTTGTCTGGTTTTGTCGCGGAGTCATCCGCATGTACCTTGATGTATATTTCTTGTATATATGTACA
>MU228160.1:51518-69277 GCA_018584345.1 Thuja plicata | reverse complement strand
TGATAAATTGGCACTGCCCGCGATAAATTGGGCCACCCAAGAAGATCACACAATTGAGGACTTCACTCAGGCAATTGTCGAGCGAAGTCATACATATTTCAAGCGGGTGTGCCCCGGGAGTGCGCGCGTTGGTCCCCGAACGGCACCAAGAGTAACTTCACCACCGGTATTAAGATCAACGCCAGGGGCCAGGACATCTTTGCCAGCTGGGACTTCTGCACAGGGTGCAGCCAAAGGAAAGGGGGTAGCCTTGACCCCCTCCATGCAGCAGATTCCCATACAAGAACAGCTTCAGCAATCCATAGCGGCCTCCCAACAAATGAGGGAGCAACTATTGACGAAGCTGGCGACTCCCCCGCTCATGTCCGGGCCAATTCGTCCTCCTTCCTCCCCATCACTGGCTGCCTTAATGACAATGGTGACGGGGGTGGATCCCACGGAGGCAGCAGCAATAGCAGATGCGGGGCCGCCTCTAATCACCTGGAGGAAAAGAAAGCATATCACACAGCCAAAGGCAGAACCAGCGCCAAGGGCCTCCCTCCCCAAAGAGGTGGAGATTCTCTCTTCCAGTTCCCCGGAACCGGAGAAAGAGGCAGAACAAATAGAAGACCCATCCAGTCCCCCTCCAGAAGAAGAGTTTGATCTATTTGCAACCGATGAGTTCAGAAATTTGCAAGGAGGAGACACACAAGCAGGGACGGAAGTCCCGGAGAAAGAACAAGAGGCTGCAGATCTCTGGGATCCGGAAGAGGAAGCTGCGGAACAAGAAGATCAGCAAACTGAAGAGCAGAGACCGGAGATTGTCTCTGGGGGTGAGGCAGTACAAGGTCTGGGAATGGGCCAACAACCGCCAAGTGAACCAAAGGCATCCGTTGGGGAACCCAGACCCGGAACTTTGGGAACAATCGTAACCCCAGCCGCCGTGTTCCAAGGGCCACTCCCGGGAGTGACCTTCAGGCACATAATAATAGCGGCCCAAACTTTGAATCTTGGCCAGATACCTCCCATTCTACCCAAAGAGGTGCCAATGATAGAAGAAACCCATCCAGGGGCAGAAATAGATGAGGGAGAAGAGAAACTTGAAGAGGTAATCCTCGAAGAGGCTGACCAGGGTCCAGATTCACCGATCGACATCACGGACCAGGCCGAGGATATAGAGATTGAGGATGTTTCCGAAGAGGAAGTGCTGGCAGAAAAGGAAATACAAGAAGTACCAGCAGGAAAAGCAGAGGGGGTGCGTGTTGAAAAGGAGAAACCACCACCGGACACTGGGAGAGTATCAGAAGAACAGACTCTGGTAGGAAGGCCACCTCTCCCACCTCCATGGCTAGTGGAGAGAAAGAAAAGAAAAGCCCCATCCACTCCAACGGCCCCTATCTCTCTGGCCGAAATGATGGCCTTGGCTCAGGCCCCGCCAAAGACAAAGAAGGCCCGGACAGTTCATACACTTCGAATTGGGTCTGGCATAGAAAAAGTTGTGGTAGTAGCAAGGCCTCCCCCAGATGCCGATGAACTGACTGCGGACCCCGCAGACTATAATATCCCTGAGGTACACTTGGGTAAAAGAGGGAAGCAGGGTGAAGTAGACCTGCTAAAAGAAGCAGCAAGGGCAGTGGAGGCCCGGTATGAGAAAGAGGCCCAAAGGCTCAAAGAAGAAAAGGAGAAGAATTCCAACCTTCTTGGGTTGTTTTATGAGCTGGCCAGACCCATCAGCGCTGTCCCTCCACAGGCCTCCACCTCAGAAGAGTTACCGCAGGGCGACATAGACTCCCTGCGAGTAATGAAGAAGAAAGCCCAAGCAGTTGATGAATGGGCCAATCTACAGATAGGAAACATCCGGCGTTTCCTAGTATCCACTCTCCCGGATCTATACATAGCCCAGCAGGTTATTCGCAGGCAGAAGCACTAATTGAGCAGTGGGAGAGTGATGCTGAGAATTACCAGGCGTGAAAGGCAGAGCTCAAAGAGCTCCTCACCCTGGGAGAAGATATAATTTCTGAATCCAAAATTCTGGGTGAGGAATCGTTTGATTTCGTAAAGACTCAGCACTCCAGACTGGACCTCACATTGGAGGTAACCAAGAAACTGGTGGAGTCCTTACAAGGAAAGGTGAACAAAGTAAAATATTCTTTTAATTTATGTAAATCTTTTGTAATAAAGGCTTCCGGGATGGATCCCTTCAGCGCAGATACTTATACTTCCGAGGAGTCAGTTTTGGGAGGTTTTGATGAAATGGTGGGCTCCCGGTATCAATCTCTGGAAGGAATAGATGGGGCCAAAATGGTTAAGTTGACCAAGGTGGTGCTCAGAGGCCATGATGCCACAAAGATGGTGGACAAGTTTAGAAGTAATGTTCCAAAATTGGGGGAACAAGTTGAGATGGCCAGATTCAGAAGGGCCAGTCTGAAGAAGATTGACGAAGAATGGCACTTTCCGCCTCCTTCAGGCCTTTGGTGATAATAAACAGCCTTGAGCGTTCCCCGGGAACCGGGGAAGTTTGAGCATTCAGTATTCTTTATTCTTTTGGGGACGTAAGTTCCCGGATCCCGAAGTTCCAGATCCACAATTTTGTATTCTTTAAAGTGATCTACGTCCCGGTCCCCGAGGCTGACCGGTCACTTTCAGAGGCGGTTAATTAAGACTGTCAGAGGGTAGTTTGACACATTAAGAGGCATTGGCTCGATAGTTGGTTTCTGACAATGGTATTCTCGAGGCACCGTTCAAAGGTACATCTGGCACATTGGAGACAGGGCGCCGCATTTCCCATTTATGAGGCATGTAGCCTCGATTCTAGAGGGACTTACATTCTTCTTTCTTCTCTCCGGCTCTCTTCTCTAGGCCGATTCTTCTGATGTATATTCTTATCTTCTTCCTCTGACCTGAGAGACCTATTCCATCTCCAGGTCTTTTGTAGGGTAGTGCAGGTAGTATCGGCCCCCAGATATTGTATTTTATTCAGGTGCAGTAAGTTAGGGTTAGGGTTAAAGAGTTGTATAAATAGGCAAATCAGCCCATTTCCAAGGGTCGGCAAAACTGATGATTTTGTTGTCCATAAGAAATAGCAAAGTAATTTCTAGCCTGTTCAGTTGCAGAGCTCAATGCTCTTTTGTTCTGTTCTTAGTAGTTAGATGTTCCCTTGGAGCCACCATTGTATCACGCACCAGTGCTTGCTGGATTGGACATTAATGAAGAAGGAAGGATTCATGGCAATGCTGTCGTTATCATCTATTCTTCTGAGTTAATGGTATTTCATATTTTAACGTTCTGCATGTCCTTTGCTCTGAATGTGTTAAAGTAGATTAACGACCTCTTTATTCCCACTACTGATAAAATGCTAACTGATGGTTATGTATTTCTTCGGTATTTAGTATAGTCTTTCAGAGTATTGTTGATGTTCCAGACTTTTCAGCATGACTATAGTTAGATAAATGTTTCTAACCCTGCAGGATCTTTTTTCCGAGAGAAATGAGTTGAAGTAACTAGCTATCCCCCTCGAAAATAGTCACCTCTCCCAACCGAGCCCCGCACTGTCGTGACCTGACACCCAAGTGCTTGAAGGCCGGGAGGATTTATTTCCCCCGGAAAACCTTTGCAGGCAGAGTTGGCCAATTTCTCCGGAACCCGGTGACAACTTATGACTGTTGGCGGACCCGGTCAGCAAAACCCCGTCAACAGTTACGAGATGTGTTTCCTCAAATTTTCTAAATTTAAATTGATTAATTGTGACGATTTTTTCATCCTCCTATCCTATTGTAGATAAGAAACTAAGAAACCTCTTCATAAAGCACTGATATGAAAGTTTTTTAGTCATCAAATATGTGTCATATGTTTTAATTTTGTCTTCTCTTAAAGGAGTCTCTAGGAATCAAAGCTTCATCCTGGTTCCATCACCCTTGGCGTATCACCTTTTAGATTAGTTTTATGCAATTTTATCTTTCTTCTTCTTTTTTTCCCTTTCCTCCAAAATTTACTTTGATTTCAAGGATCTTCATAGGTGATATATCAAATAGGAACCAACCTAGAATCTAACGTTTCTTTCCATGTTTAGGCAATCCCACTACGGAGGAAAGTTCCCATGTTGATCTAAAGTGTTAAGTTCTGTAGAGAATTTGATAAGGGTACAATTTCAATAGTTAACACTTTTGGCATTTCTAGTGGGAGACAAGTCAAAATATTTCAAAGATTCTTTCTATTTGGATATGCTAGCAACAAGTTGCAACCCTAGAAGAGGTCAATATTCAGCCTATCTGGTGACTCTTCTTAAAGGAAGAAAGACTAATTTATTTTTTAGCATTTTCTATGAGAAAAATATAGATATAAAGTTTAATTTCTTATGAATATCTACAATTAGAACCTCCTAGAAGAAGCTAGAGGATCCTTGCAAAGAATCAACCATCAAATAGAGGTAGATCTGATACTCTTGATCTTCAAGATACTACAAGCCATTCAACAAGTCCTACTTTCTCAAGAGGATCACTAGAACTAGAAGAATCAGTGATCACAACCCTTATATCAGGAATTACAATCAAGTTATAAGGTACAACTTGTATTCATCATCATCAAAATCCAGTTCAGCCTATAGGAATGGCTATGAAATTTACATTTGTACCCTTCTATAAAGGAAGTCCTTTGAATTCCTCCATTCATCATAATGTTGCATTGACATCCCTCAAAGGTGTGCTTGATTTAGATGTAGAGGGTCAAACTAATGCAGTTCATCATATTTGAGACATAGCTAAGTATTCAATGTAAATCACATCACCGAGGAATATGTTGTATACAAGTTGTTGGAATAATCATTGAATGGGAAAGATTTGGAATTGTTTAGTACTCTAGTTGTTGCTTCAATTGACTCATGGGATGTGCTTGGTGAATTTATAACCAAAAATTTTGAAGACAAATCAAATTACTTATATTTGGTGGAGTATCTCACTACAATGAAACATTCTCCTGAATAGAAAATGATGGACTTCAACAGTAGATTTTAGAAATCATGGTATAGAATCCTTGCAATGGTAAGACCTTCAGTTGATCATGCATTTATTTACTACTTAAGAAGTTTTAATAGTGACATTTCAGTCATGATCCAATCTATGGGAGGTACTTCATTTCACCATGCTTTTGAGATAGCAATTAGGGTAAGAATAGTCTTATACAAGCTAGAAAGATATCCCCTAGGAAACATATACCTCATTTCCCAAGATCCAGCCTAATATGCCTTTGTAAATACCTTCATTCAATCCATTGGCTATTTCATCAACCTCACAACCTTTTATAAATCATGAACCAATAGTTTTGGGACCTTCTCAAGAGTTTCTATAGTTAAGAGGTAAACACCAAAAGATGGAGATCTTATTAAAAATTCTTGGTAATGATTTGACAAGCATGAGGAAGCAATATCAAGGCCCCAAGAAACCATATAAGCAGTATCAAAGATCTAATCAGCAATACAAAGGTCAAGGGAAACAATATCAAGGTACTAAACCTCCTTATAAAAGGAATTTTCAAGGGTCCAGGCAAAATAAAAAACAAAGGCCTTATCAGCTTTATGCTCCAACACCTCTTAATGCAACTATTCCAATCAATGATGTTTTCCCTGTTCAAAATAACCTTGCTACAGATTATGTTTGGTGTTACCCTTGTAATCAATCTCATAATCAAGCCACTTGTGAAAATGCGATAATCAATCAAGCATTTATGGTGAAAGGTTCATCAATCTCTCAAATAATTGTAGAAGAAGGTTTAAAAAAGGAGGACCAACCTCTAGTTGATGCCACTTTTATGCACTGGCAAGGTGAGTATTTTTGTGGAATGAGTGGAGTTGATATTTCAATTGTAGAAAACATCTAGAGTAATAAAAGAGCTCTAGATATAGTTCAACCAACAAATAGAAACCAAGGACTTGCAAGTGCTAATATATATAATCCTCCAGTCACCAAGGTCTTACCAAGAACAAATATAGCCTACCAGTTCCAATCCCCCTCATAAGGTACATGCAACTATTTCATTCAATATTCCTTAAAATATGAAGAGGATGAATATTACTATGAATATGTGGGATACTCTATCTCTTCCTGGTGAAGCTGAGGTTTTATCTTTAGCTTTGAATGAAAGACAATGTTCTATTCCTAAATCTATTGATGATCCTTTGAAAGTTCTAAGAATTGACTCTGAAGATAGCAGGAAATGATTGAGTAACAATGTCAAGCCTTATCCATTATATATTTATTTAATTATAGGGGATAATCTTGTTCAAAATTCTATAGTTGATAGTGGAGCAACAAGCTCAGTGATGCCAAAAAATATTAAAGACCAATTAGGCCTTAAATATCAACCCATTGAGAAAGGAGTAGTGTAGTTGGATGGTTCAACTATGAATATAGTATGTGTGATAAAGATTCAAGTCTTATACTCCATGCATCTCCTAATTTTTCCATATTACAAGATATATTTTTTATAGACCTACCTGATAATTTTTCATTATGTTTATCAAGGGATTTCACTACCAAGATAAGAGGTTACTTATCCTTAGATTGCTCACATATGTTATTTAGAACAAGCTACGGATCCAAAGATCAAATTGAGCCTGATGTACCTAATGCCATAAATGCTAATTGTCTTGAATTTGATCATGATGAACACCATTTAGTCCAAGAGCCAAACACTCAAGTAGAAGGTATTCCAGACATCTTATTGGATGAATGGATATTAAAAAAAACCCATGTGAGTCAAAATATGATCATTATAGAGGAAAGTTTAGGGATGTACATGATACATGAACCTGATACAGAGATGCCAAACCTTGTAAAAGGTGCAGATCAAAATTAAGAAGAGAAGAACCAAGTATGGAATCTGTACTTTGATGGATCTACAAGAAAGAAGAGAGTAGGTGGAGGAAAAATGATTGTATCCCCACTAGAAGATAAGTATTATCCCACTTTTTGTTTTTCATTTTCATATACTAGTAACACTGCTAAAAATGAAGGCTTAATTAAAGGTTTGGAATGGGCTAGAAAAATGAATATCAAGTGTATTCAAGTTTTTGGAGATAGTGAACTTGTTGTCAACCAAGTTAGATGTTTTCACATGGTTAATAATGAAAACCTAAAGTAATTAAAGCATTGAATTTGGGATTTATTGGTCACCTTGGAATCTATTTTCCATACAAATGATCAGTTAAAGAAGAACAAAAAAAATCTTGTTGATCCAAGAAGAACATTATGAGGAGCTTGAGATCTTCAAAGGTAAACTATTAAAGGACAGTAAAATCAATTCAGAGAATGAAAAGAAATATTTTATTTAGTTATTTTAAGAATTAAATGATGTGTTTACATGGGAATAGAGTGATCTAAAGGGATTTGATTCACAATTGGTCCAAGACACCATAGAATTAGAATGAAATGCAAAGCTAATTAGTCAAAATAAAAGACTAGTCAACCCCAAACTAAATACTATGATGTAGAAAGAGATGAACAAGCTAATAGAAAGTGATATTATTTACCCCATAAAATATACCTCTTGGGTTTCAAACCCATTTCCTGTAAAAAAATAATGGGGAGTTAATATTATGTGTTGACTTCAAGGATTTGAATAGGGCTTCATTGAAATGATGCCATCCTCTACCATCAATAGAGAAAATCATTCAATTTTTTTCAAGATCTGAAATTTTTTTACTGCATGATGGTTATTCTTGTTATAACCAAATCCTAGAAAAGAAAGAGGATCAATTCAAGACATCTTTTACTACTAAAGGAGTTACCATGGCTTATAAAAGGACGCCTTCTAGTTTGTCCAATCCAGGAGAAAATTTCCAAAAAGGCTATGGATATGGATTTTTCTAGTTTGATTTTACTCTAAAGAATCCAAGGTTCACATAGGCCACTTAAGACAAAATTTTGAGAGGTGTAGGGAATTTGGCATCTCTCTTAATCCCAAAAAATTAGTGTTTGTAGATCATAATGATAGATTAATTAGATATATTGTGTCTAAACATCGTACAATACTAGATCGAGAAAGGGTTCAAGTAATTCTATAGCTACAATTACCTAATAATAAGAAAGGAAATCAAAGTTTTATAGGAAGGATCAACTTTGTTAGAAGGTTACTTCCTTACATTGCACATTTACTAAAGCATTTATCATCCATGTTAAAGAAAAATGCATCTTTCAGTTGGACCAAATAAGGAAAGAATAATTTCCAAGCCATTAGAGAAGGATTTTCATCAGTCCCAACATTGATGAACCCTAACTTTTAGAAAGATTTTACATTATATACATATGGAAGCCTTGAAAAAATATTTTGATTTCTAGTATAACAAAATTATGAGGGCTTTTAGCAGACCATTACAATCTTTAGCAAAGGTCTAGAAGAGTATCACCAGAGGTGTAGTTTTGTAGAGAAAAATGTTTTAGTAGTGATCAAAATCCTTAAGAAGTTCAAACATCTCATCTCTAACAACAAGATTCATTTGATGGTTTCTCATCCTAGTGTTAAGCAATTTCTTCTTACAAAGGATTTGAATGAGAAGAGAGCTGGTTCGATTACCAAGGAAATGTAGTTTCATTTTGATAAACAAGTAACAAAGTTGGCCAGAGGAAAAGGTTTGTAATGCAAATGGTTGAACCTGTCCGAGAAGATGAAAACTCAAAGGTGGCGGTGTTAGTCCAAACTCATGAAGCTAAGGATAAAGAACCATCAAACTGTCTTAAAGAGATAACTCATTTCTTGTAGAGTAGTGAATGACCACCTAATCTAAACAAAGACAAAATATGGTATTTTAGACTCCATTCTATACCTTATGTGTTAATTGCTAGTGTACTTGTTAGGAGGGACCACAATGGAGTACTCTTGAGATGTGTTCTGAATGGTCAAATATAAAGACTATTAATTTCAATATGGGATGGTTGGAGGTTATTATTTAGAGAGAACTATAGCTTGGAAGATCATGAGAGGGGGATATTATTGGCCTACCTTGTTTAACAATGTTCATTCTTGGAAAAGGAACTATTTAAAAATGTACCCTATTTTCAAGAAAGGAAAGATTATCATCACTACTCTTAAAACCTATTCAAGTGGAGTAGCCCTTTATGATATGTGGTGTTGATTTTATAGGAATCATCAATCCAACTTCAAGTGATGGACACAAATACATCCTTACTACAACTAAATATTTTACAAGATGGACTGAAGCAGTGGATTCAAAGGAAGCTAATGAGACGATTGTCCTTCATTTCTATGAGGACATTATAAATGGGTTTTGTTTACCTAATTCAATCATATCAGATACTGCTTTGGCATTTGATGGGTTGAGGGTCACTGATTTGGTTGCCAAGAATGGCATATACCTCAATACCTCTTCAAACTACTATCCATAAGTTAATTGATTGGCTGAGTCTACAAACAAGAATCTTATCAAGATCATTAAGAGGACTATGTAGGATAATCAAAGAGATTGACATTCCAAGTGGAAATATTCTTTATGGGATGATTGAATAATGCCTAAGAAATCAATAGGTAAATCCCCTTATGTCTTGGTGTATGGAAAAGAATCTAGGTTACCCATTTCCATAGAGATTCCAACATTCAACTTAGCAAATCAAATGATGTTGTTTGAAGAGGTTGACCCAATGAGGGTAAGATATTGTAAATTGATTGAGATAGAGAAAACTAGAGATAAAGAAATGAACTTAGAGTATGATCAAATTCAAGCCAAGAAGTTCTTTGACAAGAAAGAAACTCCTAGAGTTTTCAAAGGAGACCTAGTCCTAAGGTTTGATGAATTGAATTACAAGTCAGGAAAGCACATAAAAATTTGATTGCATATGGAGTGGTCCATTATTGACACAAGAGTCCAATGAGAACAATGTATTCTAGCTGTGAACTATGGAAGAAAAATTTCTTCCTATAATTGTGAATGGTATACCACCTAAAGTGTTACTTTATGGTATATGACATATTTAGTGCCTCGTTAGAATAGGTTTCCAGTTTTCAATAAAAGTGCTCCTACACACATACAATATTTATTTAGGCTTTAAACCTTGTGGGTCTTAGATTTTCATCTTTCAATAAAGTGTCTGTTAGGACACATGTTTGCTTAGGTTAAATCCAAATTCTAATTAGTACACTCCCTCCATGATCATTCTGAGATGAAATGTATTATTTATTCTTGAAACATACTTATTATTCTTAATAGCGGAGCTAATCCCATCATTCATGAAATTGTGTTTAGTTTGAAGACCTAGCTATGACATTATTTTATGATTTTTACTTTGCATGAATAGGGTTTCATATTGCTAACGAATCACTACCAAATGGATGGACAAGGCTACTTTTCTTATTTTTAGCAAGAAAGCATCCCTGAAACATTGCCAAAAATGTTACCCAAACTCCTCACCATGGAGCAATTCAGCTAGAGACAAGGGGCGAGAATGTGGATTTAAATGAGCTCCTAATAGAGTTTGAGCCCACCATGCTGATGGAGAACATATCTCAGTCCTTGGGAAGGCTTCCATGGAATCTTCAGACACAAGAAAAGAGGTTGGATGGAATAGAACAAAGGAAGATAAGCTAAAATGCAAGTTGGGGTGCATAGAGAAAAGAAAAAGCTTAAGATACTTATCCCTCATTCACGGTGTGGGTAAGTCCATAATTGTTTTTATATCTTGATGCATAAGGTAAAGGTAGTCAAAAGGCAAGCACCTTTTAGTAGAGAGACTACATGCAAGGTGGTCATATGGCAAACAACTAGTAGTAAAAAAATGTGAATAAAGTGGGACATGTAGTTGAGGATATTTTAGAGAAAGTACCAAGTCTAAAGTATTTTAGGAATAGAAGGGAAGAGGTGAAAATTTTGAGAGATAATAAGGGTGTGCCATGTAGCCAAGAAGAAGTCTTTGGAAATTGTAGGGATGGTAAGCAATTTCCAAAATGTTGACAGATATGGAAGTAGAGCCAAAAAATATAGATGGGATTCATTCAGAATCTTGTGGTCTAACACACCAAGGATGAAAATGATATCAAGATTGGAAGGTGATGCCACATAGAAGAGTGGGACCGGTTGATAAAGTGGTAAAGTGATGCCACATAGCCAGCCTAAGTTAGAAAAGGAGGACATGTGGAATCTTGTTGCTATCCCGCGATCCTAGTGTTGAGAATAGAGAAAGCCTACAGGATAGAAAAGTACAAGAACATGGGAGCCCATGCCAGTGAGAGAGATGACCGAACAATCATGTGGAAGAAGCGTATAATCCCATGATTGAACATAGAGAGATGACAAGGATCATGAGATAGTGAGAAGATGATGCATGGCATAGAAGAATAGAAAGAATGAAATGTTCCTAGATGGACATATGGAAGCATGTCATGATCATGCAATATGACATAGTGAAGAGAGAGAAATGAGAGGGATAATGATGTGATTCCAGATGTCTGAGGCATTTCATAAGTAAAGTGGGATACCAAGATGGGTGTTAGGAGCTTGTGATCCCGTGGTATGACACAGAGGTAGATTACAAGGACCATAGGATAATGAGGAAATGATGGGTGGCCTAGGAGAGAGGAAGAATACATAGTGGGTCCAATGAGATATGTTTCACATGTTCGTGATCTCGTAGTGTAACACATAGAAGAGAGAGAGAAATGGAATGATGAAATGATGACACAGTAAGGTAGCCTCAGAGAAATCAATGACACGGTGATAGATAAACTAATAGAGGAGTGACACATAGCGATCAAGCAGTTTGAAAGTGCTTAAGAGGAGATTAAAGGATAGAGAAATCTAACGATCATCATGATCTTTCCCAGAAAGATGCAAGGTAAATAAAAGTTGTGGTATCATGATATGTTGACATGTTTCTAGACCAAGGTAGGCTCAAAGTGATGGTAAATAGATAAATGAGGCACACCGGCTAAATCAGATGAAGCCACATAGTCCTGAGTTGGGATCAATGTAAAGACTAAATGCACGCACTTGGCCTAAACTAAGAGTTTAAGACCCACATCACAGTCAAAATGTGGTCTATTAAGTTATAAAGGGTCACTTTAAATTTGGTTAAACGAAGCAAAAGGTGCTCACCTAAAGTCAAAGAGATTGTTAGAATTTTTCCAAACAAGAGAAAAGGTGATGAAGTCTATTTTATGAGCATGTAGAGGGTTGACAAGGGTTTCAACTGTAGTTCTATGGCTTTCAAACCCTCTCTTCTTACTTGATAGTCAAATAAGCTAAAATATTAAGTTCTAAAATAGTACCAACAACTCAACTCTAGTTCAGAGAACAAATCACTTAGTCGACACCAAAATTGGAGAAGATAATAGAGGTTAAAATCTTAGTTTCACATGTTTTTGGACCAAAAAATAATCTTTCAAGAACCTTTTTTTCTCCTTCTGTCTATATCTTAGATCTTAATCGATTTCGTTAATTAGCTAGTTTCATGTAGATTTAATCTAATGTAGATTTGGGAATTGGTGATAGTTTGTTTTCCTTTAAAGGGAAGTTTAATGTTTAGAGAAAGGGGTTCCCACATTTTGGAAGGATATCAGGAGAAATTTATTTTTGATCCTCTGGTTTTCTGAGAATCTTTGGAAGCTATTTTAACTAGTATTTGTAGTTATTTCCTTTGGATTATTGAATAAGAAATTAGAGTTTTTTCCAAACGTCCTTCTGAATTCACTTATTTGTATGTAGTTTAGGATTTGATGTTTTCTTGTAATGTATTCATCCTTGGATTAAGAAAGCTTATTTTTCTATTGTGCATCTTTGAGTGGGTAGAATTAAAATATTGCATAGGTTATGAGTTGTGTTTCCTTAAAGTTTCTACATAAATTGTTGAAGTGTGAAGAGTTTTTCATCCTCATAACCTATTGTTGATAATAAATTAAGAAATGTCCTCATAAAGAACTGATATGCAAGGTGTTTTTCATCAAATATGTGTCATATAATTGAAACTAGTCTTCTCTTAAAAGATGTCCTTGTGATCAAATATTCATCCTAGTTACATCACCCTTGGTGTATCACCTTTTAGATTAGTTTATGCAAGTTTATCTTTCTGCATCCTTTTTCCCTTTTCTTCCAAAGATTACTTTTGTTTCAAGGATCTTCGTAGGTGATATATCAAATAGGAACATGACTAGAATCTACAGGTTCTTTCAAAGTTTAGGTAATCTCACTGCCTATTAAAGTTCTCATGTTGCTTTAAAGTGTTAAGTTCTTAAGAGAATTTGATAAGGGTGTCATTTCACTAGTAAACAACTTAAAAATCATTTCCAGATCACTTTCTATCATTATCATTTTGTATGGAGGTATATTATATAAAATATATTCTCCCCCTCCTTTTCCGGAAAACAAAAGCATTCCACATACCTACCCACTGTATCAATCAAGAAATGCTTCTATTTGTACTCAATATTCCCCTACTATAGCTAGTTATGAGAAATTTTATACTTCTCTCTTCACACCCACACCTACACATCCTCCTTGGTATCCTATAAATGATTTACAACAAGCACAAGGGGCTTGTTATGTCTTGTATCAGCATGCTTATCGTCCCCCCAACATAAGAACATGAAAAGCTTGTAAAATCTTAGCACCAAAGAGATAATTCTAAAGTACAAGAATAGTTGTGAGCCATTAAGGAAGGACAAAAATACTACTTATCACAAAAAAAACTTGATTACTAGGCTCACATTCTATAGCATCAAGTTGAGGTGCTAAGAAAATAAAAGGATAAGTTTCTTTCAATTCAAGATCCTATTAGGAACGAGAGAACCAAGAAACTGATTACTATGGAAGAGGTTCAACCCTTTGGTTGTGAGGTTCCATACAAGGAATAGGAGATGCACCAAGAGTAGGAGGAAAATGATGAAAAAGAATGCAAGGAGTATTAGTTGCAATAATAAGGCTCTAGATATAAATGGGATGAAAATTAAAGAGATTATTTATTCCTCTCATTTGATGCTCTTTCTCACTTTGTCAAGCATGAGGTTGAAAATAGAAAGGAGGGATTGATTGAAGATAAATTATGGGATGAAATAAAGGTATTGTATTATAACCTAATCATTGAGTCATCACTTCTTGATCCAAAAGATTGCGTGCAACAAGGGAATCAATATGAGGTCCATGTACCATCAGTGGAGTTATTAGCATCATCCCTTGCAAGCCATTAAGAGATAAAGGAAATATAGATCTCAAGACAATGTCCCATCAGGAATCTGACTCATATTTTCAAGTTTCCTCTAGTCTTGCTCATTTATGAGCATGAAGATGAATAGGTTCACCTTACCCATTGGATACAAGAGGAAACCACTCAAACATGGGTGGGTTTTTTTATTCTCAATCATTTTCAGGCATTACATCAACATATTGGATGCTTGTTAAACCTTCTACTCTTGATGGTTGTCCACAACCATGGAGAACATCAAAAGATAGTTAGGAAGGGAAACAATTTTAACAATCCAACCAATAGCTTTGTTTAATTTCAATTCCATGTAAATCCTTGTACATAGTAGGTTAAAATTTTCCTTGTTTTTTGGGAAAGTGTGGTTGCACATGTTGAATTCTTAAGGGAATGCATGTTTTAGTTTTTATTTTCCATCCAAGTGTATGCTTGAAAAATATTTTTCTATCTTCCCTTGTTTTGTGGAAATTATATTCGTTGCATCTCTATTTTTGTTGCTCTGTGCCCATTATATAAGAATAATGACTACAAAACCAAATATTTTGAGGTTTATTCTCAGCAGGCTGTGATATATTGCAAGTCACCAAAATTAGTAGATGTTATATACTACCACCTTCATATAGAGTATTTTGAAGTTGACCAGAGGTAGTGTAGAAGTAACATATTTAGAAAAAATAAGAAAAATTTAAAAAATCTTGTTTTTTAGTTATTTTATAAGTTTCATAAATGTACATTTTGGGAGGTATTTTGAACATAATTAGGGGTTAAAACTATGACATGTCCTAAAACACGGTATTCCAAAGACATCATGTTAAGGGACTAAAATTAGATCTCTTCAACACCTTTCTAATGGTGTATGTTGTTCTCAGTTCTGAGCAATGAGAAAAAAGATATGACCCTACAAAGTAAAAAAAACTATTAAAAAAAACTCAAAACAATTGTACCAGCATACCACATGTTCATTCTACTGCAAATCTAGTCAATAGACTTGCGGGGCCTACATCCTTATAGATAGGTTGTTATTTTTTTAACTAATGGAAAAATACTAAGGTAGATTTGATCTAAAAATGAAACTGCCATGCCTACACTAAAAGGGACAGATCAGTGTGACCAGGGTTATAAATTTATTGCCTCACAATGGTGAGGAGGTTTAAAAAAGAATTGGTGGCACCCATGCTGCACGTACATAAGGAAATTGATGCAGAGATAAGAATGTGAAGATAGCTATAATAACTACCATAATGAGAGCTCCATATGGTATACTTGTAGAGCCCATGTTTGTTTGAATTTTCAAGATTTGGTTCAAGGAATTCTTCCAATATAATCCTATGGGAACATTCTAATAGAGGATTCTGATTTTTTCAGACAAAAATCTTTAGGTTCTAGAGTCTTTTGTTCATTAATTTGAAGAAAACATAGAAATGGATATTTTATGTTCTTCAATGCTATGATAGTATTCAAATAATCAATTAAGGAGACCTATTGGACTATGCCCAGTTTATTTTTACTACGGTTTTTTCTCTAGTTTTGTGAATAAACTTAAGGTCCAAGTCATTCTAGAGGGACATAGCTATCATTTGTTATTTGAAGCTAGTATAATTTTATTATAAAGAAAAAATATACTAAACCATATTTTATACTCTTTCAATGTTTGTAATCTAAGGTAATACAATGTCATTTTGTGAATGAAATTCTCATAGAATTGTTGTATTAGTGAGGTAATATGAACACCTCTTTCAGATCTTAATGGATGGTTCTCATTAACAAATCTGAATATTTTGCACTATGTCTCTCAAAATTTTGGGTCTTCTTCTCTATCAAACATTGAAGAGTATGTGGTGTTTTGTCCCTAATTTTCTAGGAGTTTCTTGTTCGTGTTATTTCTGAAAAGAGGCTCGAAGGGTTGTGAAATGTTTTATGAATTAACTTAGGTTATTTGTTTCCCAGTTTTTGCTTTCTTTCCTTTCCCAAATATACCAATATGAAGAGCCAACTTCTAAAATCTTCTAGTTTTTTTTATAGGGTGCAATTTTTCCAACCCCTATGAAGCTCCCTGATTGCCCTTATTTAGGCATGAACCTCTTAGGGATCAATAGTAACCATAGATTATTTTATTTGGGTGAGGATAGTGATGCAAGAAGATTTGGGTCCATTGGTGATCCTACAATACTAAAAAATATATTATCTTTTATTTTCTATGATTCTAGTCTATTATGGTTTGTTCAACCATCACAAGTGACTTTCAAAAGTCACTAAGAGGTGCAGAGTTCTAAAATTTAAAAGTTTGTTGGAAAGGGAGTTGAAACACGAAGCATTCTTAAATGGCTTTTTATGGGATTTTGGCTTAATTTTTAGTATGCCATTTCTTGTAGAAAAGTTATAATACAATTTTTTTACTAAAGATGAAGGTGAGAACTCATAATATTCAAGTTTTTAGAGAAATTGGAGGATACTCACAAATTCAAAGTTAAAATCAAAAAGTGCCATGTGTAAACTTTTATGTGCATCTTTGTGACGCTTATGAGCATCCTTTGTTCTATCCAGTATGCTTAATACTAAATAGGTAAAATATTTATTCCTATGTTGAAAATGATATAAATGTATAGGTACTCTAGATTCAAATAATAAAGAAAAATTTGAAGTGATTAAAAAATTAATGTCTAATACAACCTAAAATCTTACAAATTGGTTATTTTCAAGAAGGGCAGATAAAATTGCTAAAGAACAGAAAAGAGAAGCTTCTTGAAGTGGAGACGAGCCATTAGGTAAGGAAATGAATAGTTGGATGCCACTTTGAGGCTAAATTAAAAAGAAAATTCAACACATAATTAGAAAGAGGCACTATGTAGAAACTGGACATTTCTATATATGAGGTTTAGAAGAGTCAAAATTGGAAAAAGCCTACAAAGACTAAGCATGTTGGTTGCATAAATAGTATGAGTAAATGAATTTTCCATATAGAAAAACAATGAAATCAATGAAATCAATGAATGTAAAGGTGTAGTTTTCTCTTTATGAGATAATTTTTTTGCATATTTTTAATTGAGTAAAACTAATGAGTATTGTTTTCTAGTAGCATTCTTTCATTGTAAAATTTGTGTAAGAAGTATTGAGTTGGTTTCTTGTCTAGGTTTAAGTTGCGGTTTGTCTGTATTAGATAGTATATCTTTTATAGTTCCTCTAATCAATAGATTTTTGGTGGGAAACATATTTGAAAAATTCTAATTTGGTTATAAAAGAAAGTAAGATATTTATTTTAATAGTTCCACGTCTGCTTTAATTTTGTTGAATAAAAAATTTCTACTTTTTTTTTATTATGTACAAAAGTAGAAGGTATTATAAACAAACCCAAATGGAAAATTGCATGAGTAGAATCCAAATGGTTTCTATGTTCCTATCCATGGAATAGTTTTTTTTCAAACTAATCATCCTCAATGGGCTTAAATTAACAAAAAAAATAGTTAGATATCCAATTATCATAACATTTTATACAAATTAAAATGTATTTTAATTATTAGTTGATGCGTTTGTATGTGTGTGTGTCTATATATATATATATATATATATATATATATATACACACACACA
>MU228160.1:17988-49903 GCA_018584345.1 Thuja plicata | reverse complement strand
TATATATATATCTGTGTGTGTATGTGTATGTGTATGTGTATTCTCTTTTTTTTATACATATAACATTCATCATTTATAAAAATTCAAATTTGAGGTCAAATAAATAAATACACTACTTTCAACATTTGTGAATAAGCAAACCTTTTTGCAATATAAAACTAGAATTTTTTGATATAAGTATTATATTGTGTAAGAACTATAAACATTGATACTAATATATAACTTAGGAAGATAATCCATAAAAACACACTAACATTTATATACTCAAATAAATACATGGCACATATAAATAAGTGTAACATATTAAATTGTCAAACATTTAAAGAGTCAAATGTATATCATACAATCAAAACTATATAATATAAAATATAAAGTGTCAAATTTAAAGGATATACTGTGAACCCAATTTTTTCATTTCAAAACCCATCCATCCTCTCACAAAAAGACTTAGGTGCTAAATCTCCTTCTTGTATATGCTCACTTATAATAGTGCTCTTTTTGTTTTCCAATTTGAATGTTATGCTATTACTATTACCATTGTGTTACACCACTATTTATTGTTGTATTTGAATATTTTTAACTATTAGATTAATGGTTCTATTTTCTTGTTTGTATTATGATAAAACTTAATGTTGGATTATTTGTTTTAATACATTTTTTCAAAATGTGGCAATGCATGATTATTGTAGTGAACGAGATAGATTCAAGGTTGATGAAAGGATAAATAATAGACTATTCAAAGATGAGCATGAAGTTATGGTCCTCAAAGTAGAATGAATACTAGCTATACTTATGATGTTCCTAGTGTATTGTTGTACATAAGTTAAATCAAGAGATATGGAAAAGTATCCATCTCTTGAGTGATAATAGAATTGATATAATTGTTAGACCTTTTGAAAAATATATGAATAAAAAGAAATGGATTGGTGTGGACATATAATTCATCTCTAGGAGCTCAAATATAAAAAAAATGTGTGAGAAATGGATGATCTATTGACATTCTTAAAATTGTCATGACTGTTATATGATATATGTTGGGACTTTATCATGTTTTCTGAGTCTTGCTAAAAAACTTTGTTCAAAGTTTTGTTTTATGCCCTGGAAATCAAGGTATGTTCCAAAGTACCCTAAAAGTTTCCTACAAATGTTTTTTCTTCCAATAAAAGTGAACAAAAGTGGTTGAAAACCCTAAACCCTAGGTCATTCATGATTTACCTTGCAAATAAACCCTAGCCCTTGTGACCATGTTCTAATTTGAAGTTACTTTTGTCGAGTAAGTTAAGGCATTTTAGGTCATGTGCCTTTTTAGTCACTCATTTTATCTCTTGATCTTGCAATCATAAATGAATATTCCTTATAGTCTGGAGACTTGGTGCAAGCTTCTATCTCTTAATATCGAGAAGAAAGGAATATCCTCTTAGTCATTCAAAGATTAAGCATGGGCGGTTGACCTTGATCTGATCGTGCAGTTGGCCCTTGAAAACAACTGTTGATGCAGATTTGATCATGTGGACAATGTCAGATCTCATGACTTACTCCAGTTACAAGAAATCTTCAATGATTTAGAGATAGCTTAGTTGCATAATCTCGTGATCCAACCTGAGGTCAAGGAAAATTTTATGTTTTTCTTTGTCGTGTGATCTCCAAATGAAATCAGAGAAGTGATTTATTCATAGATTCAGAGACAATTGTTCATCTTTTTCAAGATGAGTGGCTGGAATGTAATCTTTAGACAAATACCAAGATCAAGTTTTTCTTCAACGATTAAGCGATAGCCATAGATCTTGTTATATCCTTGGCTTGATTGCGTGGTCTGAACACGATCTCCCAATTAAATCATGAGTTAGCAAATCTTTCTAGGACATGGAGATTAAGCTTGTTGTGTAATCTCAAGATAAACCTTTGGTTGAAATAAAATTTTGGTGAAGTTTATCATGAGATTACGTGACTGGAAGAAACGAACTACTCAGTGTTAAAAGGTAAACCAAAGCCAAGTTAGATTTAAAATGATTGGCCAGCGCGTCATCTCAGAACAAAGATAGAGTTAAGAAAACCATCTAGAGACCTAGTGAGGACCATAGATCAAGATATCATCCTGTGGTTGGCGCTAGATCTCAAGATATAACCAAAGTTAGTTGAAACATTCAGAGACATGGCGATAACACAGTCGCACAATCTCTAGATAGACTTTGGCCTAAGAGTAATGTAAAATTAGGAGGATTTTTTCTTGCAGCATTATAAGGAAATAAGGTAAAAAGGATGGGTTATTAAAGAGGAAATATTTTGACAGGGTATAAGTAATCCATTGAGCTCTGAAAAAGTAAGAAAAGAAAGCCAATAAAATTTATTTTAAAGTCTTTTCATATATAATAAGGTTTTAAAACTGAAAAATCACTCATGACTTTTCCAATTGGGCTTTTCAAATTTGATTACTTGTCAACTTCAAGCGCCACAGCTAGGAAAAAATTGATGTCAAGATATGTAGAGTTATTGCAGAAATGATTGAGAAACTGTTTCTAGGTACTCGACTGGACTGGTACATTTAAATTTCAATGATAAATAGATGCAGCCATTGTACATTTTTGAATACCAACTTTCAAAGTATAGAGTAGAGAAATTTTATAAGATTTCAAAGTTTTTAGAGTGAAGAAATTGCTTAAGTTTCAGAGAAAATTTGTGCTTAAGAGAAGAATTGTTCATAGGATAATTTAGAGCCAGTAAAGATGAGCCAAGTAGGACCAAGTGGGGTTTCAAATAGTGGAGGAAAAAAGGATGTAGAAGAAGAGCATAAATTAAAGAGGAACTACTCAGAGGAATTTGTTTCTTTGCTCCCTCAGAACAACCAGAACAAAAAGGTAAATGATGAATTATTTTCTGATGACATATCAAATTGTACAGATCCCAACACTCCCGGGTACTCTGGTTTCCATTTATTAAATTACTTTTATAAGAATAAGGATAGGAAAATTATTGTGTCAAACCCTTGGACACTAGGTCTAGCAAAGATTATTATCCCAGATGTCTTCATAGATCTAGACTTACTAATAGAATTGGCCAGAAGGTATCATCCTCTTTCTAGAATTATCAAAAAAAGAGATGAGACAACTTTAGTGAATTTGGATAGGTCTTCCTTCATGAAATCCTTTCGAATATACCATCCCTCTACTACAAATATTGATTTAACCAAGTTGAAGAATAATTATGTTAGAGAGGATGCCACTATCAGCAAGTTGATCGAGGATAGCTCCCCTACATAATTATGGTGCACCGTATCAATACAAGGATTTTAACTTCTATGTGAAGTATCTTTATTATGAGATATTTAGGGTGTTGGGAATGGATGGGGATAGTGAGAGGGTGCCTGTAGAATTATTGATGATCATTGTGGACATTTAGAACTCATATGCAAATACTGACTTTGACTACATTCAGTATGTCATTGAAAAGGTACATCAAGGCCCATAGATATCCATAAGAAATAAAACCCTAAGTTCATGAATTATTATATATTAATGCATTCGATTATGTATTTCAATATTAACAACATGGACACACAAAAATTGAGGCCAAAGATGCAGTTCCAAGGCCAACCAAACCCTGTACAACTCTACATTAGGGTTTGGAACTATATTTCCATTGAAAATGAATACTGTAGTTTTGAGAATTGGATTGTACCTCCAATTATAGAATTGATGGATCTCAATGTGACTAGGTTTCCAGTCAAGGCACTTCAACTTCTTAGACCTTGTCAATATGTTAACAAATGGCTACAGTATCACAATTGGGGAGATTTATACTATGAGAAAACCTTTACTTTGATTAGGGTTTATGGATTTTCGTAGCCCCCAAACATAATTCAAAAGTATGTTCCTCGAAGATTAGTTGTAATTGGGTTTATCTTGCAGGTGATGTCGACAGATAAAGAGCACTTGGCTTCCCACAGAAAGGGTACTTTCACACCTAGGCAGTTCAAGGTTTATAACTTTGCCTTTGGTAATAGAGGCATGGAAGCTGTGGAAAAATGGATAGGGAAGTAAAATATGAGAGTGGCCTTGTGTAGGTTTGTAGATCCCAAAGGTTTCATTAAAAGTTCTAAAATTTTGCTAACCCCAAGAATCCCTATTATCAATGAGCATGAGGAATGTATCGAAGACGTCCTTATCAGAAGTATTCTGGAAGATGAAGACGTAGCCTCTAGAGTTACCCAATATTAGGACTTGATTCACTTGGAGAAGGAGATGAAGAAGGTATGGATTCCTTTTGGAGGAATTTTCCTAGAAGTGCCTTATTTGGCTAAAATTTAAAAGATGATTGAGTCATATAATATTTTGTATAACCAATTAGAAGGCCAAATTGAAGATAAAAAGAGAGGCCCAGAAATGAATTCATCCTCTAAATATGAAGAGGATAGTAAGGGAGGATATCTAGTGAATATCCCTCCATCCATGAACCAGCCACCTACAGTAGAGCAGCTTTTAAGAGTGGATCTTGCAAAGGTTCTTGATACAAAGGTGATCGATGATCCCCAAAGGAAGAAACAAAGAGTAGAACATGGGGAAAATTCTCAGGAGGAAACACAGGAAAAGAAAAAGGATAGGGTGAGTGCCTTGATCATTGGTGATAGGAAGTACCACTATCAACTTAGAAAGAATATTGGATAAGGAAAGAAAAAAAGAAAAAGATGTTCAAGAAGAAGTGGAATTGCCTCTCAAGTTGTGTCAAGATGAAAGAGAACTTAATAAAGAACATTTCCTTAGTGATGATGCATTCATCAAGACAAAGGAGTTCAAGAACTTCCTAATCTAGAGGAAGCAACAAGGAATTGGGGCTCAATTACAATTGACAAAGGGTGGCTCTGCACAAAGTGAAGATTTACAAGTCCTACAAGCCTATGATCCTGAGGAGAGACTATAACAGTGGAGGAGTACAAACAAATAGTAAAATATAATGGAGTGTTACTTTTGTTTGGGTTGGATTTGGCTTCTACATTTATAATTGAACAGATCAAGAAACATCCAAATGCTAAATTATCTTCTGAGAGGCAAGTGGGGGAAATGATAAGAGGCAGTGGATATGACAATTGTTGTGGTGAAGGATAGAGAGGTATGCTTGATTAAGTTCAAAGAATTATAGGGGGAAATAGAAACTTTGAAAAATAAATTAGAAGAGCCCCCCAAAGCTGCTCCTCCTCAAATCAAAGAAATTGCATCTGTTCAGACAGATACCAGTGAGGATTTTCCACTTGGAACAAAAAAAGTTCATAAGGATGAGAATGAGGTGGATTTAGTTGCATTATTGAATATCCTAAATCATAGGATTAATCTCCTAAATGGTAAATTAGAGCTGGTACACAAGGCATAAATTAGGTTTCCTGATTTGGACAAAGAAGTAAAGGAAGAAATAATAATTTTAGATCCTCTATTCAGTACATGGTCAGGTAGGGGGTCCCTTTTTTATAGGCTAGAAGCACTGCAGCCACATAAGATGGATATCCCTAAGATACTTTGTCAAATGGGGGATATGATGGAACAAGTTAGAAAATCATTTTCCTTTTTCAAAGGAAAAGCTAATCAGATCCAAGAAAAGGTCAGCATGTTTGGCCCTGATTTTAGTAAGTTTAGTCCCCCCCATTAAAAGTGAATATGAAGAAGTTAAATTTATGGAAGAATGGAGAGCATAATTTGATACTTTGTTGCCTAAAAAAGTGGCATTCCTAATAGAGGATAGTGTCCTACATATGGATATATTCAATAAAGCCTCTAATGAAGCTTTCAAAGCATAAACAAAATTTACTAAGTTTCTTACAGATGTTAAGGCTATTAATGATGCCAGGTGGGAGAGGTCGTTGAAACAAGTGCATAGTTTACAAGCTTTTTATTGGCCTTCACAGGATGAAGTTACAGAGTGGGAAAACATCACTAAGCCCAGGAAAAATAAAGCAGCAACTATTTATTTAGATGTGATGGACGAGGAGTAAAGTGGCACCTAACACCTAATCTATGAGCATAGGGAGGGTAATCATTAGAAAGACTAGTATAATTTACCCTGTTAAGGAAGCCACTAGGTCTCACAACAACCTCAAGAGGTTACCCTGAGTATCTGCGAATGAAGGTGGTAACTGCCAAAGATTTGGAATGATTGCAAATCACCTACTTAGGTGTTTCTTCCCACTGACTAAAGATGTAATTGCATTTTCATCTTCTAGTACTTTTAAATTTTTCCTAGCCATCCTAAGATTGTTGCATCCTTTCTCTCTAAGGATTCCAAGATGGATAGTTCTCTATATATATAGAAATTTGTAACATATTGTAAAGGATGATAAATTCAATACTGCGAGGTAAACTTCTAAATTTTGTCTAGTTTCAAGATTTTTGTCTCTCTGAATGTATTGAATTTGAAGTATATTAATAGAATAAAAATGAAGTTTTGTGTTTCACATCAATGATGTCTTCTTCTATTTATTTTTATGCTCTTGTATTTTTAATTTGTAAGGCAGATTAGATATACTCGTTATAAGGTAACTGTTCAACTATTTGTGAGTTTCTTTCAAGGAGGGAGTAAATCTTATGAGTAGTTCTAGAGGGATAGATATTAGTGTGAGAATTTGATACATGGGTGTGGAAGAGAGATGGTTGTTTGTAAGGCACTCCATCTGAGTTTCATGTGTATTTCAATTAACTAATTTCTATGAGTGTATATCTCAATTGACTCTTTTCCCTAGATTAGGCACTGGTCTAGGTTTTGATAAGTATTTATCATCATCAATCTTAAATTAAAATAATATTTCTATTTCTATTATTAAGAACATACATTTTTACCAATTGCATTGAATAATACAATTCATTTTTCTGATTCATTGGAGAGAGAATCATTAGGTTAGCCTTCCTAAGTCTAAAACTCTAAAAAAATGAAGGATCGGAATCCTGGTTTCACTGTTATTTTCCTTTGCCAAGTTCATGGTCTCGCTTGTTAAGTGAGCTATATAACATTGGTTTTGTTAATTTGCAAGATGTGATATTAGTTTTTGTAGTCAAAGGCAAGAGACAAATCAATGTAACCATTAATCCACTATTAAAGTTACTGTGAAGCAGAAAAATAAAAAAGGTACACCACTTGAGTCTGTGGTGCACAAACAAGGAGGTCATTAATTATACTTTTACTTGTGTGAATCAAAGTTGGGAATCAAAGAGTAAAGCATAACTACTATATTGAGATTCTACAAGAAAAATCTCTAACAAAATGGAAAATATACTGGGGAAAGAGATGGAAAAATCTTATTGAACTTTCAAACAATCTTTGGTTTTTTAGGTGTTGAATTAAATTACACTTGAGCTAGCCCATCAGAGTCGCACTAACAAAATGAAGACTCTACTAGGGGAGTTTGAATTAAACTATGTTTAGTCTGTTCTTGTTATTCTAGTGCAGCATTTTCTCAAAATCTATTGGTCCAGTCTGAGTTAACAAAGAGATTGGAGAGTAGTGGGTTTTAGCAATTTGGTTTCAAAGTTCATAGGGAATAATCCTTTTATTACTCTATTTCTGGTTCAATTCTTAAAAAATTTCCCATCCTTGTTGTGGGTGGCAACTCTAGATCTGTGCATTGCAGTGAGATTTGCATATTCAAATACTGAATATACTTTTCTAATTAAAGATGATTTGGCAAAGAAACACCAGGTATTAATATATATCAAATCCAAAGAAGGATATTGGAGAAAATATCCATATACTTGGAAGGAGATAGTGGTCTAAGAGAGGTGGACCAAATCATAATTCCCCCAATACTTCAAACGGGAGAATGGAAACACCTATCCCTTAAAGAGTGTCCTCTTCATCTCAAAGTGCTAAGAAATAAAGGCCAGTGGATCCATTTAGAGCTAACATATCATTTGATCCTTTCAGAGATGGAGAGATGACAGATGCAAGATTCTTCCCTATAGAAGAAACTCTAGAACAACCAGGAGAGACATCTATTGCTGAGACAACATCTTATGATTTTGATAAGCTAAGAGAAGATATTCTGGCTTTGAGAATAAAGAAGCATGAGAAAGAATCAGAGATAGCTGATTGAAGAAAAATTTGTGAACAAGAACTATATGACTTGTTAACTGAAAGAGAAGAACTCTTGGCAGAGACAAGAAGAAATGAGCTTAAGGCTAAAAGTGTAAATGAGGAGGTTAAAGGTCTAGACACGGATTTGTTTGGTGACCTTGAGGCCTTGAGGAAACAAGCTGGAAATAAAAGCTCAAACTTTACCGAATGTGAGTTTGAAGGAGAAGGACCTGTCAGAAGACAATCACACCCACATGAGATTGATCAAAATACAAATCTGAAGAAAAGTTATAAGGATGTCTCTGACAAGGGAAAGTAGAAAGCTACTGGCATAAGTATCAATTATCCAAAGCAAAGTAAAGATGTCTTGTCAATTGGTATGTCCCAAATGGACATATAAATTGAGAAAGAAGAAAAATCCAAAGAAGATCTAGCCAAGCAGCTAGAAAAGTTGGAATTAGAGGCTGGTGTAGCTGTTATGAAGATGAGGATAGCTTTCTTGTATGCAACTACCAATACTACTGCAAGTAGCTCTATTCCTATCACTAGTGGAACATTGCAACAGAACCCACAAGGTGGTTTAGGTAAAAATGTTCAAGCGTCTGGTCCTAATGTAAGTGCTCAAATGTATGGTAATAATCCAAATGTTCAAGCTTCTGGCCCCAAGAAGAATGTTCCTCCACCTACTCAGAATCAAGGAGGTATAGCTGGTTCAAGTGAGAACAACAATACACTTGGAAACTTCCAAAGAAGACATGTCCACTTAGAAAGATACCAACCTTTTTTCTTTGATGGAATCCCTGGTCATCCAAATTTTATCCCCAATGAGGCAAGAGATCGAATCCCCAATTTCATAGGAAATAATGTCATAACCTATGAAGAACATTTAAAATCTTTCACAAAGAAGATTATTGATTTTGCAATAAAATGTGAAGATGTCGTTATGAAGCTTTTTGTTCAGTCTTTAATGGAAGATGCAAGGGATTGGTTTAAAAACTTTCCTAGGTGTACTATAACATCTTGGGATGAGTTTGTTAGGTATTTTATAGAATAGTACATAGAGCATGTTAACTCAGGGTATATGTTGAATTAATTTAATAACATCAAGAAGTTACCAAATGAGATCATGTATGATTTCAACAATAGGTTCCAAAAGGCATTGAATAAATTGTTGCAAGCGCTGAGGTTAGATGAGAAAGCCCATATGACTACCTATTTTAATGCTTTTGATGGTAAAATATCCTATTTTCATAGAGATAAGAACCCTCATACCTTGAGAGAGGTTTATAAAATATTCATAGACATTGAAAGAAATAGGCAAGCCTCAGGTAAAATAGGGAAGAGAGAGGACAATAAAATCTAGAAGGAGACAAGGCGGAAAATAAGTAAACCTATGAAAGAGGATGATAGGGTTGATAAATTGGTGAATGCAGTGAAAGACCTTACTGCAAAAATGGATAAGAATGACAAAGGTTATCATGATAAAAAGTATTAGTACCCAAGGTATGATAGACAACCAAATCTTAGGGATATGCCTTATAGAACAAACTGGAAAGATGGTAAGCTAATCCCTGACAATCAAGAAAACTAGAAAAAAGACACCCCTGATCCTTTAAAGAGGAATAGCACCAATAATGTGGAAACTACCCCCTGGTGTGTTTTCTATACCATGCCTCATTATTCCCACCAATGTTTTGTAGCTCAAGCCCTAATTGATCAAATGAAGGAGGGAACAAAACAGACAAATTCAGAATAAGAGGGCCCTACTGTTAATATATTTTTTGTGAGGAAACCTTATCCATGGTTTATAGTAGTCAATCTCATGAAAATGTAAATGATAGGGATGGGTAGTACTAACAATACTTGGAGTACCAGTCATTAGTGGTCTCTAATCCAGATGACAGGGATAGATCTATACCACAAATGACTATCAATGCAATTGGTGATCATAAGGAGAATTCTAATTTTAGATTACCAAGTGATGAAGAGAAGAGATCCTTGACTATAGCAGGAGTAAATTAGCCAAAGAGTGCTTACAATCTGAGAAACAGAAGGGTAGATCCTAGACAAGTCGAACTAGCTTTTGTATTCATTAAAGAAGATGCCCCATAAAGTGCTATAGAAACTCCTTTTGAGGATAAAAAGGAAAAGAAAACTCCCAAGAAAGTAGAATCCTCTTCTTCCCAAAAAGATAAAGAGGAAGTGAAAGAAGAAGCACAAATTGTTGTGGACAAGAAAACAAACTTAAGAAAACAACTGATGTGGTTTCGGAGTTATCTGCATTTGACATGAATCATGCTCTAACTCAAATGAAAGTTTCAGTTCCTTTGTTGGAAATGTTAAAAATAAAGGAACACAAAGAAGCTAATATGTCAATCTTCCAAGTTATTGAGAATGTTCCCATTGCTAACAAGAAGGAAAATAACAAGAATTAAAATAAAAAGAAGGAAGTTTCTTTTGAGCCAGAATCCCCTATACTATATGTGGGTAACATGATTACCCAAGAACCATCTCAAGTGGACCCATTTTATGTTACTTTACTGATCAACAATAAAATTGTAAAGAATTGCATGATTGATTGTGGTGTTGCTTCCAATGTCATGCCCTTTGAAGTAATGAAGCAGTTGAGAATGAGTGTGGACACTTTCTATGGAATATACTACACCATGGAGGACAAAGAAGTCCCTATGGTAGAAAATTTTATGGGAGTTGAGGTGAAATTTTTTGTTTTTCCTAAGGCCACATACAAGATGGATGTGGTTGTTGTTGATACTTAGCCCCATTATGGCATGTTGTTGTCAAGATAGTGGGTTACAAAAGTAGGGGGCATGTGCAATTAGATCTATCCTATGCAACAATCCCTATAAATAGAAATGGAGTAAAGATATACAGAGAGCCATGGGAACCAGGCACTTTTGAAAAGGTTCCAAGTGAAATGTTAAATTTTTGTTTTGAGGTAGACATGGAAAAATTCATGGTGGAGATGATCTTGCTCGAGTCAAAAACACTGACCTACTAGTGGAAGAATTGTTCACACAATAGAATGGTTTCTGGTAGATGTATTGTGATGGAGCATGTTTGAAGGAAGGATCAGGAGATGGTATTCTCTTCATTTATCCATCATGTCCCACATTCAAATATTATTTCTTATTATATTTCTTGTGTACAAATAATACTGGCAAGTATGAAGCCCTATGTCTAGGGTTAAACATTTCACCAAAACATGGTATTAAATGTTTGAAATTTTTTGGAGACTTTGAGTTGGTAGTAGCCCAAGTTAGGTCTAAATATGCTATGAGAAATGATAGGTTAAAACTATACAAGCATACAGTATGGGATCAGATAGAAATCTTTCATGATTTTAATATCAATTGGATTGAGAGATAAAAGAATAGCATGACTTATTTTTTGGCCAATGTTGCATTAAAAAATGATGATTTTACTCTGACTAGGGTATCAATTATGGAGGTCAAGAACAAACCTATAGTACCTAATAATGTATATAATTGGAAAGTATTTGAGGATGACAAAGATATCCTCAGATTTGTACAATCTCTAGATCATTTTGATAGTCAGCATGTTGATTACAATGTATTAGTTGAAGTAGTGGATGGTAAGGACATGGTTCTTGGAAACGAAGTGGTCTAATTGAATTCAAATCAGATACCATAAGGGTTAGTTGAATTAGAAGCATTATTTCATGACCAAGATAATTTTATGTCAAAGAAAAGAAATGCCAATATTGATGATCTTGAAGAGGTGAACCTTGGATCGGAGGCAAAGCCAAAGAATGTGTACATTGGGAAGAACTTAGATCCCCCTATAAGGAAAAATATAATAAATTTTTTAAGGAAACACAAGTAGGTGTTTGCGTGGTCTTATGAGGATTTGAAAGCTTATAGAGAAGACCTATTTCAACATGTGATACCTTTGAAGCTAGAGGTTAACTATTCAAACAAAAGTAGAGGCCCATTAATCCATTGTTCTCCCCGAAGATGCAACAAGAAATGATTAAATTGTGAGAAGGAGGTATCATACAGCCCATAAGATAATAGACTTGGGTATCTAACTTGGTCCCAGTCAGGAAGAAAAATGGGGACATAAAGCTATGTGTGGACTTTAGAAATTTGAACTTGGAATCTCTAAAGATAATTACTCTTTTCCTAATATGGAGGAAACGTTGCACAAAGTCATTGGTTGTGACTTACTATCTATGATAGATGGCATTTCAGGATACAATCAAGTACTTGTTAAAGAATCAGAGCAATTCAAGACTGCATTCACAACCCCTTGGGGAACACAAGTGTACCTTAGGATGCCTTTTTGCTTAATCAATACAGGAGAAAATCTCCAGTGAGCTATGGATGTTGCATTCAAAGATTTTGTTGACTTATTTATGGTTATTTATTAGGATTACTTGAAAACATATTCTAAGGAATCTAAGGATCATTGTGATCACCTTGAAATGATATTCATTAAAGCTATTGAATACGGAGTGTCCTTAAATCCAAAGAAGTGTCAATTTGTAGTGACAAAGTGAAAGATAATAAGGAACATTGTGTAAAAAGAAGGATTAAGGATTGACCTTGAGAGGTTAGAAGAAATACAAAAGGTCCTCACTCCCAAGAATTTAAAAGGAGTGCAATCTTTCTTTGGAAAGATAAATTTTGTTAGGAGATTCATTATAAATTTTTGTGAAATTGTTAAACCAATAATAAAATTCCTCAAGAAAAAAGTTAATTTCCAATGGGATAGTGAAGCACAAGTTGCCTTTCATAGGATCAAAAAATAAATTCAGGAAGCCTTGTCTTGAAATCTCCTGATTACGGTAAGCCCTTTTCACTCTTTTATTTTGCATCTTTCCATATAATAGTTTATGTACTACTGCAAAAAGATGGTGAAGGACATGAACACCCTATTACCTTTTATAGTAAGTCACTTCAATATATTGGACGATATCAGATTTGGATACTATTCATACTATTGATATTCATGTTTTGTCACCAATGTCAACATATGTTTCTGTGAGGAAGACATACTAGTTAATTGACTGACAGAAGTGTACGGACATTGTATGGATGTTTTAGAATGATCGAAGACAAGGATATGAAGTAATATGTGTGATGACCTTATCCCTAAGGTTTCTTGACTTGGGGTTACATATTCATGATGTTATAGTTGTTTCTATGAAGGCTAATTTCTTGACTGTGACAGTAATGCTTGATAGAGCAGGTCTCTGTATTTCATTTATATCTTATAGACAAAGGTGTTTAAGCACATGCACACTTATGGGATGACTGAAGAAACATTGAAGAATTTTTTTTACTGATCGATAGTTGTGAAATTACTGGTGACATCAGTTGTCTCGTGTATTTTGGAGGACACCGATATTGGTGGCCGACTTCAGACAGGAAGCGTGTATTATGAATTATTAGCATAGATTGTGGATCTTGGAGCATAAGTGATGGATTATATTTTAGGTTTACTTATAGGTACCATGTGTTTCTTAGAAAAGGGTTAAAAAAGATTTGCAAATTGGGAAATCCTAATTGGCCAACCTAATTAATTATTTGTGTATTAGGAAAGCTTAATTGGCCGACTTAATGAATTATCGTAATATGGTATATATGACTGATCTTTTCCTTTGGAAAGATGTGGTAGAGATTGAAAAGGAATATAAGTGTAAGCTACAAGGATTTTTTAGCTGGTGATGTAGAGAAGACTTTTTGATAAGAGTACTTCATTGGAACTGACCAAGCAAAGATAGTTTCTATCAGACAGTTCACTGGATTGTATATTTCCTATATACACTTGTTTGGATTGTAAATCCTTGAGGGTGGTGATGAAGATATCTCCTCTAACTAGGAAAATTTTCTCTGGTGTGGCCATAGGTGTCTTCTCTACACCCAAATTGGATAAATAGAGTTCTCTACACCTTCAAAAGGGTTCCTACAAAAACTACAAGATGCACTATCCTCCTAAAGGATACTAATTCTTCTTTCAAGAAAGTAACTTATACTTGTTTTTAACATAAAATAGGAACCTATATATTGTTGGGGATGGAAAGGTTCCAAACAATTCAGATTTATCTAAAAGAGATGATTTGTAACCTTTAAGAATGTCTAAGAAATTAGACAACAATTCTAGCTTTAGGCATTCTTGGCTTGTAGCCCTATTGAGCAAGTTTTTAGGACTTAGATTAAAAAATTCCTAAAGGACCTATGAAAAAAAGATTATACACAGACACCATTTATAGAGTTATATCAAACCCAAAAAGAATAGACTCCCAAACAGAAAGGAAAGTACCTAATGCTTACTGTTGCACGAGGCCTAATTAGGCCTAGAAGGGTTGATTTCTTCTAGAAGTCTTCACGAGTAGAACTCCTATAAAAAGAAACCATTTGGAATGGTTAAAGGCACCCCTTAGATTCTACAATCCACCATTATATTGATTTTACCCACCCCAGAAGTGATGCTTCTACTTCATTCTTCTCTGGCCTCAACTAAGCACATAAAGATGCTTGGCCTAGGGCTTGCTAGTAAAAATAGTGGATCCATTCCCCTTCTCCCCAGCCTTTGTAATCCTATATTAAATTAACCCTACTTGAATTTACCTGAGGGACAAGAAATTCCCATGGTAGAAAGGCAAGTTAGGGCATGATTTCTGAAAACTGCCTATTTAGGAAGGGTTTTTGTGCACCCGAGAGAGTTTTTCTTATAACTTTTGATCCTGATCTTAGAAACACTTCAAACCAATTGCATCTACTTCTTAACTCATCCTAGATTTCAATTCATCCACTCATTGGTTTCTTCAAATCCATACAAGTCTTTAAACATTGAGTTTGCAGACAAAAATGAGGTAAAATAGGGAATTTTTATTGATTTCAAAAACAAATTACACCATCCTTCTCTTCCACCCCCCTGAAAGGGATTATGAAGAATTTTCCCAATGGATACAACTAATTTTTTAAGGTTGTGAATGTTGGGAATCATTTAAAAAATTATTACCAACTTTTTACAAAAGTTGCTTTGACAATATTTCTAGAAACGAGCAACTTTTTGCATTTCTTGCAAAAGTGCATCTTTCCCTTAACAAGACCTAAGTATAGGATCCTAGGGATCAAAATTAATTTAAAACATGATAAAAAAATCCTAAGAAGACACCTAGACTATACTATACTCAAATCATGCCAAATAACAATAGTCAAAGCACCAGGTTTATAAAGACACCAAGGGTGACTAGGCCTTACAAAGTGGCTTATTGAAAACTCTTGAAATGGTATTGATGACCCTTAGGCATGGAGGCCCTTAGGTGAATCCTTTGAATAAGCTAAGAATATGATTTTTGTGAAGAGTGGGTGGAAGGTTCTCCTACACCATACTCCCTTGTTTTGAAAACTGAAGTTCCACTTGAGAACAGTTGTTGAACGGAAGTTCCATGCTTGTGAATACACTCTTCATTCATTCATGTGGCATAAATGTCAAGTAGCCCCTTCCATTTAACCAAGTAGTCCGTGTAGGTCTTCTTCCTGGTTTTTTTGACAACTTTGGAGTCAAGAATATTTTCCAATTGTAATGGCTGGCTTGGTGGCAAGTCCTTTATCCATTCTGCCTATGTATCTTCATCATGCTGCAAAGAATTATTAGATCTTGCATCACCCTTAAAAGGAGTGAGATCACAAATGTTAAAGATAGGAGAAATAGAAATATTTGGGGGTAAAGAAATTTCATAAGCATTGTCCCCAAATTTATGAAGTTTTTGATAGGGACCAATCTTCCTCATTTGTATTTTAGTGTGCCCCCTAGGTAGCCTTGCCTTGTTCAGGTATTCCCATACTTGATCTCCTTCTTTGAAAGTCACATATCTCTTCTTATATGCTTTTTCCTTGTACTTTGAAATGTTTTGATTCAATGTATCCCTGACTTTATCATGAATATGTTTGATCCATACAGACAACTCTTCACCTGGTATGTTGGTTTTAAAGTCACTTGGTAAGTCTCTCAACTCCATGAATCCTCTTGGATGAATTCCATTGTTCACTTGGAATGGTGTCTTCCAGGTTGATCTGTTGACTGAATCATTGAAAGCAAATTCTTCTTGAGGGAGGATAGCATCCCAAGATTGTCCATACTATTTGGTTAGACACCTTAGAAGGTTGCCTAGTGATATGTTTACAACTTCAGTCTGTCCATCTGTTTGTGGATGGTATGTAGAACTGAAAGACAAATTTGTCCCCAAGTTTTTCCAAAGGGTTCTCCAAAAATGCCCTTGGAATTTCACATCTCTGTCCCAGATAATGGATGATGGCAATCCATGAATCCTGACCATCTCTTCAAAGAACAAGTTAGAAACTTTACAAGGAACAAAGTGAGCCTTTTTACTAAATCTGTCAACAATAAAAAACATGTTTTCAAATCCCTATTTAGTTCTTGGAAGTCCTAGGAAAAATTCCATACTCACACTATCCCGTGGTAATTTTGGAATTGGGAGTGGTTGATAGAGACCCTAATTGGTCGTAACTCCTTTGGCTTTTAGAAAATAGTGCATGTCTCCACAAATTTTGTGACATTAGTGGGGAGTTTAGGCCAACGATAGTTTCAAATTATAAAGATCCCAACACTCATGGGTGCTTTGGTTTCCATTTATTCAATTACTTTCATAAGAATAAGGATAGGAAAATTATTTTGTCAAACCCCTGGACACTAGGTTTATCAAAGTTGATTGTCCCAAATGTCCTCTTAGGTGTAGAATTACTAATAGAATTGGCTAGAAGGTATGATCCTCTTTCTATAATTATCAGGAAAAGTGATTCAAGATAGCCTTAGTGACTTTGGATAGGTCTTCCTTCATGAAAGCCTTTAGAATATACCATCCCTCAACTACAGAGATTGATTTAACCAAGTTGAAGAATAAGTATGTTAGAGAGGACACCATTTTTGACAAGTTGATCTAGGCTCATGTGCCCAGATCTAATAGAAATTACATACCTCCCCTACAAAATTCTGGTCCACCGTATCAATACAAGGATTCAAAATTCTATGTGAAGTATCTTGCTTATGGGTTGTGTAGGGTGCTGGGAATGGATAAGGGCACTGAGAGGGCACCTACAGAATTACTGATGATCATCCTAGACATTCAGAACTCACATGCCAATACTAACTTTGACTACATTCAGTATGTCATTGACAAGATACATTAAGGCCTCATAGATATCCTTAAGAAAGCCACTCCTAAGTTCATGCATTATTCTATCTGAATGCAGTTGATTCTGTATTTCAATATTAAGAACATGGAGACAAAAAATTTGAGACCAAAGATGCAGTTCCAAGGCCTACCAAGCCTTGTACAACTCTGGAATAGGGTTTAGAATTATAGTTCCATTGAAAATGAATACTGTGGTTTTGAGAATTGGATTCTACATCCAATTCTAGACTTGATGGGTCTCAATGAGATAAGGTTTCCAGTCAAGGCACTTCAACTTCTTAGACCTTGTAATTATGTGAACAAATGGTCAATGGATCACAATTGGGGAGATTTGTACTATGAGAAAATCTTTACTTTTATTAGGGTTTATGGATGTTCCCAGCCCTCACACATAAATCCAAAGTATGTACCTCCAAGATTAGTTGTAATGGAATTTATCTGGAAGCTGATGTGAACAAATAAAGAGCACTTGGTTTCTCACATAAACCATTGGGAAGAGAGCCATAGATGCTGTGAATAAATGGATAGGGTAGTACAAGATGAACATGACCTTGGGTAGGTATGTAGATCCTGAAGGTTTCATTAAAAGTGCTAAAAATTTTCTAACCCCAAGCATCCCTATTATCAAGGTGCATGAGGAATGTCTCAAAGAAGACCTTATCAGAAATATTCTAGAAGATGAAGAGGTAGCCTCCAGTGTTACCCAATATCAGGACTTGATTCACTTGGAGAAGGAGATGAAGAAGGTAGGGATTCCTTTTGGAGGATTTTTCCCAAAAGTCCCTTTTTTGGCTAGAATTTCAAAGATGATTGAGTCATACAATACTTTGTATAACCAATTAGAAGGCCAAATTTAAGATGAACAGAGAGGCCGTGAAAAGCATAAATCCTATGAATATGTAGAGGATAGTGAGAGAGGATATACAATGAATATCCCTCCTCCTATAAACTAGCCACCTGCTATAGAGCAGAGTTTAGAAGTGGATCTTACAAAGGTTCCTGGTATAGAGGTGATGGATGATCCCCTAAGGAAGAAACCAAGAGCAGAACATGGGGAAACTTTTTAGGAGGAAACACAAGAAAAGAAAAAGGAAAGGGTGAGTGCCTTGATCATTAGTGACAGGTAGTACAACCATAAACTCAGAAAGAAGATCAGAGAAGGGAAGAAAAAAAGAAAAATATGTTCAATAAGAAGTGGAGTTGCCACTTCATTTGTGTTAAGATGAAAGAGAAGTCCATCAAAAACACTTCCTAAGTGATGATGCATTCATCAAGACAAAGGAGTTCAAGAAATTCCTAATCTGGAGGAAGCAACAAGAAATTGGGGCTCAATTACAACTGATAGAGGGTGGCTCTGCATAAAGTGAAGCTTTATAATCCCTACAAGCATATGATCCTAAGGTAGAGACTATAACAGCTGAGGAGGCCAGGAAACTAGTAAAATATAATGGAATGTTACTTGTGCCTGGGTAGGATTTGGCTTCTACGTTTATAATTGACCAGATCATGAAATAATCAAATATTAAATTGTCTTCTAAGACCCAAGTGGGAGAAATGATAAGAGGCTATGGATATGACCCCAAATCTCAAACTTTAGCAATGTGGTATTTAGATCCAAGGACACAAAAGCCATCTCTAGTTAGTATTGAAGAAAATATGGATAGAGATAACATTATATGGTCTATCCATAACACTTCGGATTTAGAGATCTCCCAAGCTGTTATCCACTTTACACACCTCGATGAGGAAAAAATAGAGAAACTATAAAATAGATACAAAAAACTCTTTGATGATTCAATTGACGTGGTGAAGGATAGAGAGGTGTGCTCGATTAAGATCAAAGCATTGCAGGGGGAAATAGAAACTTTGAACAAGAAATTAGAAGAAGCCCAAAAACCTTCTCCTCCTCAAGTAAAAGAAGTTGCACCTGTTTAGATAGGTACCAGTGAGAATTTTCCACTTGGAACAGAGCAATTTGATAAGGATGAGAATGAGGTTGCTTTAGTTGCATTATTGAATATCCTACAAGATAAGATTAATGTCTTAAAAGGTAAATTGGACCTGGTACACAAGGCATACATTAGGTTGCCTGATTTGGATAGAGAAGTAAAGGAACAAATAACAGTGTTTGATCCTCTATTCAATACATGGTCAAGTAGGGGGTCCCTTTTTGATAGGTTAGAATCATTACAGCCGCACAAGATGAATTTCCCTGAGATAGTTTGTCAAATGGGGGAGATGATGGAGCAAGTTATCACATCATTGTCCTTTTTGAAAGGAAAACTAAATAGATCCAACCAAAGGTCAGCATGTTCGGCCCTAATTTTAGTAATTTTATTCCCCCCATTAAAAGATAAGATAAAGATGTTAAATCTTTGGAAGAATGGAGAGCAAAATTCAATACTTTGTTTCCTAAAAAAGAGGCATTCCTGACAGAGGACATTGTCCTAGATATGGATATATTCAATAAAGCCTTGGATGAATCTTTCAAAGAGGAAACAGCCTTTACTAATACAGATGTTAAGGCTATCATTGATGCCAGTGGGAGAGGCAGTTGAAACAAGTGTAGAATTTACAAGCTTTCAATTGGCCTTCATAAGCTAAAGTTACAAAGTGGGACAACATCACTAAGCCCAAGAAGAAGAAAGCAACAACTATTAAATTAGATGTGATGGATGAGGAGTAAAGTGGCACCTTGCACCTGATCAATGAGCACAGGGAGGGTAATCATCAGAAAGACTAGTGTAAGTTAGCCTATATTGGCAGTCACTAGGTCTCACAAAAACCTCAAGAGGTTATCCAAAATATCTGCGGACAAAGGTGCCAACTGCCAAAGATTTGGAATCATTGCAAATCAGCTACTCAAGCATTTCTTACTCACTGACTAAAGATGTAACACCATTTTTGTCTTCTAGTACTTTTAGGTTTTGCCTAGCCATCTGAAGCTTGTTGCATCCTTTCTATCTAAGGATTCCAAGATGGCTAATGCTCTCTATATATAGCAAGTTGTAACATATTGTAAAGGATGATGAATTCAATACTATGAGGCAGACTTCTGAATTTTGTCTTGTTTAAAGCTTTTTGTCTCTCTAAATGTATTGAAACATAAGTATATTAATAGAATACAAATGGAGTTTCTTGTTTCACATCAATGATGTCTTTTTGTGTTTTTGTTTATGCTCTTGTATATTTAATTTGTAAGGCATTTTAGATATACTGGTTATAAGGTAATAGTGCAACTATTTGTGAGTTTCTTTCAAGGAGAGAGTAAATCTTATGAGTAGTTCCAAAGGGCTAGGTATTAGTATGAGAATTTGATACATGGGTGTGGGAGTGAGATGGTGGTTTGTAAGGCACTCCATCTGAGTTTCATGTGAGTTTCAATTAATTAATTTTTGTGAATGTATATCTCAATTGACGCTTTGCCCTAGATTAGGCATTGCTCTAGGTTTTGATAAGTACTATTCATCATCAATCTTAAATTCAAACAATCTTTATATTTCTGTTATTAATAACATACATGTTTATCGATTGTATTCAAGAATACAATTCATTTTGTTGTTTCCTTGGAGAGAGAATCATTAGGTTAGCCTTCCTGAGTCTAGAACTCTAAAACGAAGAAGGATGAGGATCCTTGTTTCACTATTATTTGCCCTTGCCAAGTTCATGGTCTAGCTTGTTAAGCTCTGCATAAGATTGGTTTTGTTTATTTACAAGATATGCTATCAATTGTTGTAGTAAAAGGCAAGAGACAAATCAGTGTAACCATTAATCCACTGTTAAAGTTTTTGTGAAGTAATAAACTACAAAAGGTACACCCGCCTGAGTCTGTGGAGCTCAAAGAAGAAGAAGGACAAATCCTCGTTAATTAGACTTTTACTTGTGTGAATCAAAAGTTGAGAATCAAAAAGTCAAGCATAACTGCTATATTGAGATTCTACAAGAAAAGGCTCTAACAATATCAACATCACATACTAAATAAATAATGAGAGAAGCTTGGCCACCCTAAGATTTTCTCCCAAGCCAATTTCTCCAACTTTGCTGACATCGCTGTAGATAGTTCTTTCTTCTGACAAAAAAACATGTTATTTTATAACGTTGAGTCCAACTAAATCATAGGATGTTTAAAATTCTTACATTTGAACTCCACACCACCTGTCAACTAGTGCATTAATATTTCAGAGAAGAATATCTTTGAAAATAAGTTTGAAATGCTTGCTTAGTTTATTCAATCTGCATTGCATCTGCAATTGCAATTTATTTTATTCTCACAATTGCAAAAAGATGCGGGAAGACTTATGTATTTGGCAGTAGTAAATTAGACTTTAGATGAAATTAAACTGAAAAAACTCAGGTCCTTTGGCTGTCCCCTCATTGCACGTCACAATCAGCCGGCTTTTTATTTACATTTCTTATGACAGTTGATTATATTCTGGCTCCAATATCAATGAATGGCTGGATTCTTTTATTTTATTGACATTTTTTTTATGCCTGTTGATTGGCATAGATTATATTCTGGCTCCAATATCGATGAGTGGCTAGATTCTTTCATTTTATTGACATTTTTAATGCCAGTTTATTATGTTCTACCTTCAATATCAATGTATAATTGGATTCTTTTAGTTTTTATCATCTTAGGTCATGCAACGTCTTAGAAACCAATGCTCTTTCTTTATTTGGCAGCTGTAAATTAGTCTTTAGATAAACAAAACAGAAAAATCATTTGAGTGTCTCGTTATTGCACGTCATACTCAGCCAGTCGATTCTACTCTGGCTTCATCGCATATTATCAATTATTTTATTTTATAGCTTCGTGTCAATGATTGCCTGGATTTTATAATCAGCTTCAGCGGTGTGACGCCTTAGAAAGTGACTTTCCCTACTTAATCTGCGTTACATCCTTGAAATCATCCACAACTCTTTTATCTTAAACGCTCCATCACAAATAATAAAGATAAAACGGAGAATATGTATCAATGCAACATCTTAGAAACCAATGCTCTTTCTTTATCCATGAAATACATCGCCCTATTTTCCCTATAAATCCATGAAATTGCTTTTGATGAATGCAACGCAAAGGAAGTCGACTCAATTCATATTAAGATGGCAGCTTACACGCGTCTTGCAGCAGGATTTTTATTTTTCTTTCTTTCTGTCCTACTACTAAGCACTATGCTTACTCAAGCATCTGACCCCACTTCAACATTTAAAGGTGAGTGTAAAAATCTATAGCTGTTATAGTTAATCAAATATTAAATTTTTTCACAATCTTTGAAATTAGTCTGAAACCGATTTTAAATTTGATTATGTGGTAGTATTTCAGATCATAAAACTTATTTTTTCCAATCATCCTATCTGATACACTGTTATAAGATAAGACCGTGTGAGTATTTTTCTCATCAATATTTCAGATCATAAAACTCTCCTTTTTTTAAATCATAATATACTTTTTCTCATAAATTGTGTGATAAATTTCTTGGGGTCATTATTTCAGATCACAAAATTCTTATTTTTAATCATACTATATTGTTTTCAAAATAAAACTGTTTTTAATCATAGTATATTATTTCTGGATTAGTGCCATATTTTTTTTCATTAAAATTTCTGAAACTTTTTTTAAGTCACTTCTATTATATGTACTGATAGATGACATAATGTTATCATTGTTGCAGGAAAATTGGGAGTAGTACATGAAAGAATTGCATATCCACAATTTTGCATTCGTTGTTGCACTGATTTCGGTTGCGGGATGTGTTGTAGTCGAGGGTGTTGTCAATGATCCATGATCACACTCCATGACAATGATGATAGAATGTTTTTATTCCCTTCATTTTGTATCAGACCCATATTTTATTCATTTTGTTTTATGCACTGCACTCCATAATCCACCATCACAATGATAGAAAGTTTTTACTCTCTTTATTATTATATTATATATATTGCACTCCATGATCCATTATCTTAATTAGAACATGATTCTCTTCACTTTATAATATTATCATTGTAATAGGTAAATTGAAAGTGGCACATGAAAGAATTGCATGCCCACAATCATTTTCTTGTTGTGATGACGGGTTTTTCTATTCATGTTGTCATTTGTAAAGATATGTAGATTTTCTATAAAAATAAATTTTTAGTAGGGCCGTCAAAAAAAATTGTGGGCACTTGCAAAGGAGGATTTTACTGGCTCTTTAATGTCAAGAAGCTCATTCCTTAAAATATGATTTGAAGTAGCTTGTGTAGATGTTGTTTGTTTTAATTAGAAAAAAAAATGTGCTCATCTAGGAATCAGATGGTACTATCTATTTAATTTGTTGCAAGGAGATTTCTTGGTATTCAAATTATGAAGTTTCAATAGCAATCGATATGGGTATGTTTAAAATAGTTAATAAATTAAATGATAAAAATATTTTTTGTTAATAATGTTTTACAAAAAATTCATAAAAATATTTCATAGATAATTAAAAAATTTATACTAAGAATAATTTTTAATACCAATATTTATTGTTAAGTTGCAAATATAGCAAATAAATTTGATGATATCAATAAGTTTAGTAAATAATATTATATAAATATATATTGAATTAAGTTAGGCATATATAAATTTGTAATTATTTAAATATGACTTTTTCTAATTAAATATGAAATAAAATATTTTTTCATAATAAATTATGGAGAAATAAAATATGTATTAAAACTAATCTAGACATTTAAATAGATCTATTAATTTTTATCAATTATTTGTTCAATAAAAGTGACTGAAGACACTGAACTTTTACTAATATAAAAGAGAGTTAATACAAAGGGAACATCCTAAACCAATAGTAGGATGAGAAGATGAAAAAAAGTGTATGAATCTCAACTATTATAGAGGAAAAAATCAGACCCAAATGATCGAAAATGATAACCACCCGCAAACCCCCAAATTCAAGTAAACTAGTTTGCATAAACTATAACAAGTAATATTAATTTTCTTGTGACAATATATTATACATAAAATATCCACATGAAGAGCTTGGAAACCATTGAAATATGACATAATTGAAAACCAGTTTCTAGTGCAAGTATTAGGTGGTGAAGCTAACCACCCAAGTCATGAAAAGACACTAAGCCTAGAGTGCCTGACTCTAAAAGAGAGTGATCCGACTAGAAGTGAAAAAGATCACTTAAAATATTATCATGAACAAGAGGTGAAGAATAAAAATCTCTTTCATTTGCAGGACCCAAGGACTACACTAGAGGAAAATTTAGAGCATCAATACCATCATAATCTTGAGAGTGATCCAATAGAGTGTATATAGAAAAGAATCATTCAAATGTAACAAAAGAAATCCCAATATCAATATGTTGAAGCAACCCATTAATCTCTACCACATGGCCCAACAAAGGACAATCCTAGAAGAAAATTTTAATAGAAGACTACTAATCTTGAAGGCGATTGTCAGACATAAATTTTGAAAAATTAATAAAAACTCTAATGTGAAGGAACCCATTACATGGTTTATGAGAATTTAGATAATAAAAAGACTAGCATATCTTTGCGTAAGGAAGAATTCAAAAATTTAACAAAAATTGTCTAATAAAATAATTAAACAAGCAATAAATACATTAGAATGGTGTGGAATCATGATGAAACCTCTCTAAACAAAGTAGAAGAGTTTGAATTATACCATCCTTTACCCAAAAAAGTTTGAATAATATCTCATCAATTTCGAGAGTCTAAAATTAAATGTCATACACAAAAATAAAAGATATATTTACTCATGTATTGTCTTAAAATGGAAGTATTTCCATCTTGGTAGGTTTAGCAACCTCATTTAGTGTATTTACATGATAGATTTGTATTTAGGATGCATCTGCACTTTGTAATTCTTTGTTTCTCGGTGAAATTAGGGTAAGGATCTTGAGGATTCTCCTTGATTTCCTTCTTTGTGGCTCTATTTTCTAGGTAGGACCTATATAATGGTCCTCCTAGCCTTAATCACACTTCTTCTAGGCCCATGTACCCTTTTCCAGCACTCTGTTCTATTTTCCCATCATCCCAAGTCACTGGCCAACCTAGAAACTTCATTGGCACTCTATGTTGACTAGCCTGAAACCTCAGGTGAGGGTCGAGGTCGACCTTGACCTTTGTCGGGTTTTGGTTCCCGCTTTCATGTTTGGATCACAGCAGGGCCCTAAATTCAAAATTGGCCCCCAGATTCGAATGCGAAAGGGTTTTAATCCAAAATTTAATTAATGAATTTCCTCCTTAGTTGGCTATTGTGATTGGACCATAGTTTAAGGTGAAATTTGAATTAGGATCCCTCACATTTCCCTACGAGGCTTACCTTGAAATCTCTATATAAGAACTCTCCTTTGCCTTCATTAGACATGATGATGAGATGAGGACGTAAGAATGGAAGAGGACGATATAGGAGGACAAGATATGATGATGCCTTGATGCAAGAAAGTATTTTGTGGACATTCATTGGAGGAAGAAAGATTTCTTCAATCCTTCCTTCTTTGATCTACTATTTTCAACATTCAAAAGATACAATCATGGAGTAGAAACTATAGATTGTGAGTTTGGTAGGAGTACTTTAGTGTTGGGGGCTTGGTATGATTTCTTTATTATATTTAAATATATGTATTTTTCTCTCATTTTAATTCATGCTAGGGTTTATATCTAAACGATTAGATCTTGGCATTGCACATTCAAATCTCTTCCTAAGAGAAACACACCAAAATGGGGGTTTGACTAAGGAAAAACACTATATAACCACCCCAAAAAACCATTTTTTGATATCTACAGTCATTGTTATGGGATTTGTAGAGCAGATATGGATACCCTTTTCGAAAAAAATTTGAGATCCATGAACATAATTTCCATCAGATTAGTGCACGTCAAGGTAGACCTGGCTCAGAAAAGAAAAAATATTTCTAGGTTTTCTCTGTCTCTGTGTTTTCGTTCCAAATTCGGTTGCAAAATTTCTAGAAACTTGACACAGACACCTGAAAAAAGGTAGTTCTAGATCTGCTATGTTATGAGATATGTATTTCATTCTACCTGATTTCATTATTGTTTGCAAACATTTCCATATTTATATTCCTTATCATTAGAATTTAATGTATGTGTTTAATAGAGGTATAGAGTCTCTTTGATGTGCAAACCCCCATTATTCAAAACCCTATCCATATTTCCAACCATACATTAAATTTGTGAACCCATTTACGACAACTCTTTCTTTTTGGTGTTATATTTGCATTTTATGTTATATCTTACATGGATATAAAATTAGATTCCTTTAATTCTCTTGCATTTATATTTTAAAAATAAAAAAAAAAAAATCAAAAAATTTCTTTAAAAATACAAAAACATTTAGTTTTTTCATGCTTGTAGTGCTACTTTGTGTTCAACAGGTATGATTCTTTTTTTGAATACTTTGCTGAGGATTTTATTGCAAAAGAGGATAGGTCCCCTATTGAATTACATGGAAGTGAGGATGAAAATTGTTTGAATAAGATCTCCGCTGATCCTATTTCTATTTCATCCTCCTCTACAACCTCTTCAATTGACCTTTACTATAGGGTGTGTGCATGGTTACCTTCATGTTCCACTATTTGAAACATTGATGCACCTAGAATGTTATATCCTAAACCTTTGTTGACAGTAAAAGGATGTCTTCGAATAACAATTAATAGTAAACCTAGAGATCCTTTAGATTTCTTTTATATCACAAATTCCATTTCACATCCTTATCGCACATAGAATAACCCTCAGCCTATTGTTCTGGTTTCTTTACCTCCTTCTTAACCTATGCTTCCTCAGGTACCTAACTTTCCATCTTACTTTAAGGAGTATTACTTAGTTGAAAAATTACGTTCTACTCCCACTAAGATATCTTAATGGGAATTTCTTCAAACTTCCTTGACATATCATGAGGCATTGCAAAAGGATTTATGTACCCTTCCTGCTTCACCTCGTAACAAATAGAATATTAATTCCTTTTTGGAGTGCATGCATACTATTCCTTCTCTACGTCCTTTTTGTGTTTACCGATAATGATTTATGTTCTATTGAGGTGCATAATCAATATGATGCTCTTATGGTTGTTGTTTCTATTAATCGGAGTATCATTCTTAGAACATTAATAATTGACAATAGATATGGGCTTAATGTTTTGAGCATGGATATGCTTAAGGAAATTAAGGCTGATCTTACAACTACTCAACCTGAAATGTCCCTATTCGTGGATTTGATAATATTTCAAAGAGAACTTTGGGCATTATTATGCTACCTATTAAGGTTGGTCCAATTATTCTCAATACACCTATTCATGTTATACCTGGATGTCTAAATTATAAGCTTCTTTTAGGAATACTTTGGTTACATACTCTGCATGTAGTTCCTTCTACTCTTCATCGCAAGGTTAGGTTCATTTATAGCAATTGGATGTATACCCTACATGCAGATGATGCGTCGAGTCCTTGCTTAAATGTGGAATATGATAAAGTTTCCAAACCTCTCCAACCAAGTAAAGAACCTGAAAGGCCACATGAGATTAAACAAATTGAAGATCCATCTTATTATTTGACTGGGGATGATTGGGGAACGTTAGACTTTAATCCTTCTTTTATTGGAGAATATAAAGATTCTAATTTGGAATTCATGAAACAAAAAACTGGGTTTGAAAGCAAGTTTTTATTCCCTCCCCACTTTCTGCGGAATTAAAAAGTAACATTGTTGCTGCCTCGATTGAAGAAACAATTGAAAAAATAAAACCATATTTCTATGACATTGTGATATATGCGGATCCTTTGACTCAATCTGATATGGATGATAGATATGGTTGTGGTTATCATCTTGTCAAGAAATCAGGATTTAATAGGAAAGGATGTGGTAAATACGAAAAAGGTATACAAGTATTTTTGGAGCACAAAATTTATGATTATACATATGGATTGAGGTTCAATCCTTACAAACAACCATTGGCTTTTCCTCTCAATGTTATTCATACATGTGGTGGAAATTTGAAGTTGGTTAATCTGCTCCTCATTGACATGGATCATAAACCTATCTTGGATGTTTTTTTTTTCTGAAGATGAAGCCTTAGCGGATTTTTTAGAAGCTTATGAGGATCTACTGATGTTTCATCACAAAAGATGAAAGCCCCATTCTCTAAATACATAAGCTTATTTTGGAGAACGTGATGAACAAGATATTTCTCCTTTACCAATGGATTCTCTGATACAAAGTAATTTTCTAATAACTGAGACTATTGAGGTTCAAGTGGATGCAAATGAATCTAAGAAGATCGTAAAAATTAGGAAGTGTTTGAATACATATGAACGTGATCAGTTGGTTTTCCTTTTACTTTAAGTTATTGATATTTTTGCTTAGAAATATTTGGATATGTCGGGTATAGATCCTAATATTGTTACTTACAATATTGTTCTCAAAGCAAATGCTAAACCTGTGAAGAAGAAAATCTGAAAGTTGAATCCAGTCCTTGCCTTATTAGTTAAGGCTGAAATCAAAAAATTATTGGATGCTGGATTCATCCGCTCTATTGATTACTTAGATTTGGTTTCAAAGATTGTGGTAATTTCAAAAGGAGAAAATAAGTTAAGAATGTGTACTAACTTCCGAGATTTAAATAAGGCATCCTTAAAAGATGATTTCTCGTTACCTAATATTGATAGGATTGTGGATTCAACAACGGGTCATGCTCTATTATCTTTCATGGATGGCTTTTTGTGCTATAATCAAATCTTTATTCCTACTGAAGATCAACTTAAGACAACATTTATAACAACTTAGGGAAAATTTTGTAGGGTCATGATGCCTTTTGGATTAAGAAATGTGGGAGCAAGTTATCACCAGGACATGATTTTGATTTTTCATGATTACATTCATAAGATTCTTGAGGATTATGTGGATGATATCTTGGAAAAATCTATACAAAGAGGAGGTCATGTTAGTATTTTATGACAAATATTTGAAATGGTTAGAAGTTACAGTATGAGATTGAATCCTATGAAACGTGCCTTTGGAGTTGATTCCAATAAATTATTGGGGTTTATAATCTCTAAGAGAGGCATAGAGGTAGATATTGAAAAGATTGATGCTATTGTTAATATGCATTCTCCCAAGAACATTTCTCAGTTCAAAAGTTTACAAGGAAAAATTCAAGCTATTCCTCGCTTTGTTTCAAACTTAGTTGATAGAATTGTTCCTTTTACTTCCTTTCTTAGAAAGGATACCACTTTCTCTTGGAATTATGAATGTAAAGAATCCTTTGATAAATTTAAGGAGTATCTCACCAAGCCTCCTATTTTGCAACCTACTTAATTTGATAAACCCTTTTTATCTGTATACTTCAGCCACTCAGTATGCAGTGTGTGTTGTCGGCTCAGCATGATAGTGAAGGTAAGGAAAGGCATGTGTACTACATTAGTCAGACTTTACTTGATTACAAAAAAAGATATACAGATTTGGAAAAACAATGCTTAGCTTTAGTTTATGCTTGTCAGAAACTCAGGCATTACTGATTAAATGTTGAAGTCAATGTGATTGTTAAATTTGATCCTTTGAAACATCTTTTCTCAAATACTGATCTCTCTGACCATCTTGCAAAGTGGGTGATGTTACTTACGGAATTTGATCTTATTTCATTTCTCAAAAGTCAATTAAAGGACAAAATTTAATAGATTATTTGGCAGAATCTCCTTGTCCTCATTTCCATACATGCTTTACTTCAATAGAATTCCCCGATGAAAAAATTCTAGCTATTAAACAAGATGATATTTGGGAATTATATTTTGACAAGTCTAGATGTAATAAAGTTTCTGGTGTTGGGATTATCTTCATCCCTGCTATGAAAAAAATGATTCCTATGCCATATAAATTAACTTTTCCTTGTACTAAAAATATTGCATATTATGAAGCTCTTATAGCTGGCTTACGAGAAACTCCATCCCTTAACATTAAAAACTTTTAAATTTATGGAGATTTATAATTAATTATGGAATAGATTAAAGAGGTTATTAGACTAAGAATGATAAAATGACTCAATATAGAGATTTGGCTCTTGATGTTCTTGCACAATTCTTTTCTTATATGATTCAAACTTTACCTAGAAAAGATAATCGACATGCAAACGCCATGGAAAGCACAACTTCTTTGGTTTTTCTTGAGAATAATGTTGAAGACTTTCAATTTACTATACATCCTCTTAAAAACTCTGCAATTTCCAATAAGATTACCTCTGATTATTTCAATTTGCATTTGGATGAATGGTATTTTCATATCTTTCAGCTTTTAATAAATGGTACTTTTCTTGAATCGACATCAAGGAACATGGCTAATCATATTAGGAATCTTGCAGCACGTTATATTATTTTAGGAGATATGCTTTACAAATACTCTTATGATGGTTTACTATTAAAATATCTTGGTAGAATCAAAATTCTAATAGCTTTGGCAGAAGCTCCAACTGGTTCTTGTGGAGGACATTTTGGTTGAAAATCTTTAGTCAGCAGCATAGTAATTTGATTCATGCTCCTGCTCGTGAGCTTCGTAATCAAGTTTCTCTATGGCCTTTTCGTATTTGGGGTTTTGATCTTAATGGAAAAATCTCACCGGTTTCTTCTCAAGGACATACGTACATCCCAATGGCTACAGATTACTTTAAGAAGAGGGTGGAACTTGTCCCTCTCCATTCAACTACTATGGAAGTTATTTGTGATTTCATTCTTAACAATATTAGAACACAATTTGGTATTCCTTCGATGATAGTTTTGTATAATGGTACCTCTTTCAAGAATAAGGAAGTCACAAAATTCTTGGATAAATATCAAATTCAGCATAGATTTTTGACTACCTATTATCCTCAATATAATGGTCAAGCTAAAGCATCAAATAAATTCTTTGAAAATATTCTGAGGAAAATAGTTAATAAGCATGTGAAAGATTGGCATACCCAGCTTACTTATGCTTTATGGATTTATAGGAGTAGTGTTCGTACTTCCATAGGTACTTCTCCTTATAATCTTGTCTATGGTACTGATGCTATTATGCCTTTGGAATTGGAAATACCTTCTTTATGTGTTTCATTTCATGGGATAATTGACAAAGATACATTTTGAGAACAACGATTACAAGAATTACAAATGTTAGATGAACAACAAATAAATAATTTGGAACATATAAAGGCTTATCATTAATCACTTCAAAATCAACATAATCATAAGGTAATCAAACGATCATTCTCAGTGGGTGATTTAGTGTTATATGAGAATCAAAGAAATGTGAATGCATAACCTGGTGAAAAAGGAAAGTTTAGCCCTAATTGGCTTGGACCATTTTTTATAATTGAGGACTTTGGTTCAGGTTCTTAAAAATTTGCTTATATGGATGGTGTGCCTTTTAAGGAACCTATCAATATTATGCATCTAAAATATTATTATCCCTAGTACATCATTCTTTCCTTGTGTAGTTATGTATTCCTTATTAAATAGTTATGCTTGTTTTATAGTTTACGTGATTTTAGCATTGATTACATTTGAATACATTTATACATGTTCTTTTTTTTTTATCTTAAGTTTTATGTTATTGGTGAAAATATAGTAATCAATAACAAAAATAAATAGAAAAGAGACTTTTTCATATATATATAT
>MU228160.1:6029-17760 GCA_018584345.1 Thuja plicata | reverse complement strand
CCTCTCCTCTCTCTCTCTCTCTCTAAAAAACCTTAGCTCTCGCTGGACACAAGAAAAGAGGTCTGCATGCCTGCCGAGATCTATGTGACCAATGGGAAACTCTTGCTCGTTGGCTGGTAGTCGGTGGGACAGGCATGTATCCTTCAAAACCTCAGACATGAAGCTCCTCCACTCTACGATGCTGGCTGCAAAATTAGAATATATTTATCTTTTGGTACTTTTTCTTCAAAAATTAAGTTAAATATTTAAATAAAATACATGTTTTATACCTAGATCTCCCTCCTAGATATCATTGGAGGGTTTGGGTGGTGGGGGAATGGAGTGACTACTCTCTCTATGCTTGCTAGGTCTGGGTCTTGAAGGTGGTGTCTCAGTGTGGGCGTGTGGAGGACATCGTGATCTTAGTGGTGTTGCATGAACAATATGCTCATCCATACCACTAGCTAGGGGTATCCTACTTTCTCTCCTAAACATTGAAAATTGTAAGAATGTGGAGCTATGTGCTCTCTTCCCTTATTTATAAATACAAATTAGGGTTTTTGTTAGGGTTTATTTATGTTAAATTCAAATTTCCCTTCAAATGCTTTTAGATAAACATTCACTCTTTTCATCATAACTTGAGTTCTCTAGCTTCGTTTTCCATGTGGTCTGCGATGTTGGAATCATGATTCACATACCTAACTCCTTGAATCAGTTTAGGAATTTTAGGAAGCCTTCTAACTGGTTGAGGAAAATCTTTTTCAACAAATTGCATATCCAATGTATACGGATATCCTTATCACCCTTTAGAAGTAGTAAGATGAAACACAGGGGCATAAGGGGATCTATGCAATTCTCAATTTAATCTTAGTAAGTCTTAGGTGGTTTAAGTATTTTCATCACCTTGTGTACTGCAGGTTGCGGGTACTAATGGTGTATTGCAGGATCTCTACATTGAGGACATGGCTATATGCTTTTTTATTTATTATGATGTTTTCTTATTTTAGCTTGCATATTCACGTAGTGTCATATCTAAGCTAAAGTGGGGGCTAAATGTATCATCTTAAAATGGAAGGAATTCAATCTTGGTAGGTTTAGCACCGACATTTAGCATATTTAGATGATACATTTGCATTTAGGATGCATTTGAACTTGGTAATTCTTCATTTCTAGGTGAAATTAGGGTTTGGATCTCAAGGATTCTCCTTGATTTCATTCTTTGTGGCTCTATTTTATAGGTAGGACCTATGTGTTGGTCTTCCTAGCCTTCATCACACTTCTTCTAGCCCCCTGTAACCTTTCCCAACACTTTATTCTATTTTCCCATCATCCTAGGTCTCTAGCCAACCTAGAAACTTCACTGGCACTCTAAGTTGACTAGCCTAAAAACTCAGGTCAGGGTTGAGGTCAACCATAACCTAGGTCAGGGTCGAGGATGAAATTGAGCTAGGTCAAAGTTGAGGTTGACCTTTACCTTTGTTGGGTTTATGTTCCCACTTTCAAGTTTGGATCATACAGGGGCCCTAAATTAAAAATTAGCCCTCGGATCTGAATGCTGAAGGTTTTTTATCCAAAATTTAATTAATGAATTTCCTCCTTAGATGGCTATTGTGATTGAACCATAATTAAAGGTGAAATTTGAATTAGGGGCCCTCACATTGCCCTGGTAGGCTTACCTTGAAATCTCTACATAAGCACTCTCTTTTGCCTTCTTTTGACATGATGATGAGATGAGGATGCAAGAGTGCAAGAGGAGGATATAGGAGGACAAGATATGATGATGCCTTGATGAAAGAAAGTATTTTGTGGAAAATTTATTGTGGACATTCATTGGAGTAAGTAAGATTTCATCAATCCTTCCTTCTTCGTTGATCTACTATTTTCAACATTGAAGCATTCAAGAGATACAATCATGAGGTAGCAACTATAGATTTTGAGTTTTTTCGGATTAATTTATCCTTGGGAGCTTGGTATGGTTTCTTTATCATATTAAAATCTATGCATTTCTCTCTAATTTTAATTCATGTTAGGGTTTCGAATGAGAGGATTATATCTTGGCATTGCACATTCAAAGCTCTTCCTACGAGAAGCACACACACATATTCTATTACATCTGGTGATTTGAGGAGGTAGAAACCACCAAAATGGGGGTTTGACTAAGGAAAACCCCTATATAGCCACCCCAAAACACCATTTTAAGATATCTATAGTTGTTGTTTTGGGATTTGCAGAGCAGATTTGGATACCCTTTTCGGAAAACTTTCAGGATCTATGAACATAATTTCCATCAGAGTAGTGCAGGTCAAGGTCAACATAAAGGGGCACAATTGTGGCCCCGTATTTTGGTCAAGGTTAACCTGGCTCACAAAAGAAAATGATTTTTGGTTTTTTTCCATCTCTGTGTTTCCATTGCAGATCTGGTTGTTAAATTTCTGGAAACTCGACACAAACACCAGAAAATAGGTATTTCCCGATCTGCTATGTTATGAGGTATGTATTTCATTCTACCTGATTTCATTATTCTTTGCAAACATTTTCAGATTTATATTCCTTTTCATTATAATTTTATGTATGTGGTTAATAGAGGTATAGGGTCTCTTTTATGTGCAAACCCCCATTGTTCTAAACCCTATCCATATTTCCCACCATACAATTCCAGGAAAGTAAGAGAAATAAAAAATCATATGACTCCTACATAGAGAAGAATACAAATGATCCAAAATTTTGAATGAAACATTAGAGATAATTAAATGAAGATCATGTTGAATAGACTGAATATTTGAGAGGGGGTGATTAAATTATTCACAAACACTTTCTAAAACTTTTACTATGTGGGTAAAATCACAAACCATATAAAAGATAATCACAGCTATATCAATATTAAATTTTGTTCTACAAAAAAAATTCTTCTACCTTAAATTCATTGTCGGTAGTCTAAAATTAATGTCATACAAGAAAATAAAAGACATGTTTATTCCAATAAAGTGAGCAATAAAAAAAAGATATGACTCATGCTAAAACAATAATGCCAACGATCCAAAGTATTGAATAAAATATTGGAGATCATTTAATGAATATCATATTGAACATACCAAATAACAAAGTGGGGTTGAATCGGCTATTCACAAACAATTTCTAAAACTTTTACTATGTCATAAACTCACAAACCATATAAATGATAATTATAGCCATATCAATATTAACTTTTGTTCTACTAGAAGAGGATAACGTCAACGAAATTTATGAAAATAAACTAAAACAAATGAACTAAAGGATAAACAATACTGATGCGACTCTCAAGAAGATCATGGAACACAGTCACAAGATGTTTTCTTCTATAGCTCAGAACATGAAAGCCATGGTGGTGAGTGTGGAAAATATATAGCAAGAAAAATCTATTGTTGACCTTGATCAGATGAAAGAGATGTCTGTGGGTCAGATTGAGGGTCCAAGTAAAAGAATCAGAGCCATCTTGAAGAAGAAGAATACCCCTCTACCCTTGGACATCATGGAACTAAAGATGGTGGCTCAGAGAATGCGTCAACTTGAGTATGATTTTTCTGAGACCTTATAAAATATGGGTTAACTTTGCTTGTTTCCTATTGTTTTCTATTGTACTGCCAATTTTTTCTTGGTCGTTTGTTGGGGATGTGTTGGTTCTGTCATGTTGTTATTTTATGTATTTTCTTTTATAATTATGGTTGTTACATATTGGTTCTCTTCATTTTTATATCTATTGTAATTGATTTATAAAGGGTTTTAGGTCCATTGAAAACATGTTTTTTCCTTAATAAAAAACTATTGTTCTACCATTAACAACATCAACCAATTATAACAAAAGTAAAAATGAAAGAACTGAACTACTAACACAAAGAACACCAAAATTTATGTGGAAACCCAAACTAGGAAAAACCACATAGAAACTAATTCTCATGAAATGAAACATCGGTTATAGTGACACCAGTCAAGGTGATTTATACAAGGGCTCATAGCCAGTTTTCTCACTGTCATCCAGGCTAACTACCCTAAAATATGAAAGGCTCACTGCCAATTATAGAGAGGCTTACATGAAGAATATAAGAAATTAAGGAAATAATCAACCACTTAATTTGCTGGCACTAATGTTGCTATATCGGTCTGCTAACACAAAGAACACCAAAATTTATGTGGAAACCCAAACTAGGAAAAACCACATAGAAACTAATTCTCATGAAATGAAACATTGGTTATAGTGACACTAGTCAAGGTGATTTATACAAGGGCTCATTGATAGTTTTCTCACTATCATTCGGGCTAACTACCCTAAAATATTAAAGGCTCATTGCCAATTACAAATAGGCTTACATGAAGAATATAAGAAATGAAGGAAAGAATCCACCACTTAATTTTCTTGTACTGATGTTGTTATATCAGTCTGCTATAGATTGCATAAACTCACATATACATTAACACATAGATATTTCCTTATTAGATTCACATATTAATCGCATACAAGGAGCCACACTAAAAACTTATAATAAGACTTCCTTTATAAGGAATAATTGAAATAACCAAGTCGATATAAATTAATTTGAAATAGGTCGAATTAAAACATTCATGCGGTGGTATGGAATAAAACATGGACCACCTCATACAATACAACATACCTGAGAACATTACACAATCTTTGAGATCTTCGGTACAAATAAATAGGATCTAAATTCTACAATTGCATCGACCAAAATGCAATGAGTGCATCCAAGATAGGCCTGATCCAAACCAAATGATCCACTATATGTTTCATACTCAAAGTGACCATCACTAACAGGAACATCTTCCAGTGAACACTTTTATCAATACAGCAAAGATACCAGTATACACATCAAATGATAAATCAAATCAACCCAATTATGGGTATATTAATATCAATGACAACCATTAATAACAACATGAATAACACAATTTTCAAATTCTAAAAATTGCCCCCTTTTTCATTGGTGCAACATTTATCAATAACAAAGAAAAAAAACTCTCTATCAAACGATATCAACAGTAAGTTGTTCTCCAACTGTTCTTCAACTAGTCTTCTCCCTTTTTGACAATAATTACGAAGGGAAAAACTACACCTTATTGAGTCACTCTTCTCCCCACAAGAGGACTCCCAAAGCATTGATCAAAAAAATATTAAGCATGTAATTCATTGGACCAATGCACATATGTGTCCATCTAGTGAACATTGGGAAGAGGCAAAACATCCAGCTTCCCCCTGAGATACTCAAAAGTATCATTGCACAAAGGTTTTATAAATATTTATGATATTCGCTTCTTTGTAGGCACATACTCAAGCTTCACTTCCTTCTCTAAGACCTTCTATCTCAAGAAATGATACAAGATAGATATGTGTTTTGTTTTGGAATGCTACATTAGATTGTTTGAAATGTTTATAACACTAGTATTTCCACACATTATTAATATCAATTCACCAAAAGTTATATTGATATCCTTTAGGGTTTGTTTCATCCACAATACCTAATTAAAACATGAGGATATTGTAATGTATTATAATTTAGTAGTTGATAATGTTACAAAATCTTCTATCTTGCGTTGACCAAGCAACCAATTATGAGAAAAGAATGTAAGCTCCACCACTAGTACTTATAAGATTATCCACACAACCCACCCAATTAGCATCAATATTATCTATTAGCATGAAATCAAACCTTTTGGATACCATAATCAAAATAATTATGTTCCCTTCAAATATCTGAAAAAATCCTCTTTACTACCATAACATGTGATTCTTTTAGTTGTTATTGAAATTTGGCTTCCAAACAACTACATACATGTGATATATGGTCTAGTAGTAGTAAGATACAAGATTCCTCCAATCATTGATATATACTTACTTGAATCTTATTTTAGTGAATCATCTTCCCTAGTCACCTTACAGTCAATAACAATAGGGGTACATACTGGGTTAGAATTCTCCAAACCAAACTTATTCAATAATTTCTTGACATACGTGGAATGAGGAATAAAAATTCCTTTTCTATTCTAATTTACCTGTAACCCAAAAAAAAATTAAACTCACCAATCATGGAATCTCAAACGCAATCTGCATTTCCTCTGCAAATTTCCTTGACAAGTCATTTTTTGCTCCAAAAATAATATCATCAACATAGACCATAATGATTAAAAATTGATCAAAATAAATCATGTAATACATTTTATTATATTATAAACCCTTCTTAAATCCTTACTTAATCAAATATGTATCCAGTCTACCATACCAAGCTCTCAGTGCCTACTTCAACCCATACAATTGCTTCTTCAATCTTCACACTACATTTGGGTTCTCTGTTGATCTAAATCCTACTATCTGTTCAATGTAAACTTCTTATTTCAGTTCTCCAATTAGGAAGGCCTCAATCCTTACAATATACAAATGGTAAGAATATTCTAATCGCCTCAATCTGAGCAACATGGGAATAATTCTCATCAAAACCTATACCCTCAATCTGAGTGTAACCTTTCAAAACTAACATTTCCTTGTTCCTTATCACTTTCCCATTTCATCCATCCTGTTACAGTAAACATAATTTTTACCAATGACATTCTTATTGGCTTCTCTAGGCACAAGTTCCCAAGTCTAATTCTTTTCAATTTGATCAAGTTCTTCCTTCATTTCTTTTACCTAGTTGTGATCATTATATGCTTCTTCTACTTATTTAGGACCAGTCTTTGAAATTAAACACAATATAACTTGCTCTTGTGGTTTTCTACTTCTAGTAATAACTCCTTTATCCTTATCAAAAATGATGAAATTAGTCAAAAATCCTTTTTAGATTTGATCATGTGGTAGTTTATTCTTTATTATTTTCGATCAAAAAAGTTTATTTTTCAATCATGTTACAATGTTAATAGACAAGACTATGTGACAGTATTTTTCTCATCAATATTTTATATCTTACAAGTCTCTTTTTAAAAAAAATCATAATATACTTTTTCAAATAAATTGTGGAATAAATTTCAACATTATTTCAGATCACAAAATTCTCTCTTTTTTTTAAAGCAAAAAATGGATAAGCCATTAGATTTTATTATATTGAGATAATATTTACACTGCTTCAAAGGCTCAAGAGGGAAAGAAGTAGGAAAGAAAACCCTCTATCCTCACCCATACAAGTAAAAGTTTACAACCAATTCATTAAAACTGTTTAGGCTGCTAAGGAAATTTCTTAATGCATTTTCTATACCCAAAAGCAAGTCTATAGATCAGAAATGAAGAGCATAAATATTACATTAGTATCATCTTATGGATTAAAGGGAAATGAAAAACCTACTGAAGCTATGTCCCAAAATGCTAAAACATTTTACCATCTTTAAACGAGAAGATCCCCATCAAAACATTTCACATATGCCAAAATTACTTGATGCCCACTTTATCTTTTCCTTTTACTGACGCCCTACTGACATGTGAGGTTTCCGAAGATGCTGGAGTCATGGTAGTAGGTGGAGATGACACTATCCATAAACACTAGCACAATGGAAATTCTTTCAAACAATAGAAATGCATTCGCCACTATTCCACTCGATAAAATGTTCATAAACTTGACAATTTTTCTCCTCAAGTGTTGGAGATCACGTCCCTCCAGTGCCAGATTCAGAATATCATACAAGCGCGTAATCTCATTTTTATTATCTAAGTCATCTAGACGAAAGATCTCCAACCCAGGGCTTTGATGTACACAACTGATACCTTTTGATTGCCATGTGAAGCTCCCCTTTTGATGTGAATTCTGGTTTCAGCAGCTTATTGGCCATTTGAAAAAGAACTTTATAGTCTTGAAGCATGTCATACAAATTTTACAAGAAAATAGAGACAACCTTGGTATGTAAGAGGTGCCTTGGGGTATCCAGTAGTAGGATACCATCACCAAAAATGCCTTGGATTACATCGATGACATGACCCAGGAGTGTCTTAAAAGAAACTTTCATATGTCTCCCCAAGTATGGTCCTGACACTGGGTGTTCCTATTCCTTGATTTGCAAAGAGATTGTGATATTTAGCTCTTTGTAATCTATACTCGCCCATGCTAAAGCCAATTAGGATGATAACTGGGTGGTCCCACAATAGTGTGTCCCACTTTTTTGAACATCCTAATTTTTGCTGAAATTGCACATTTTTAAAAAAATATGATGATTTAAGCCTTGAGAGGTCCCATTTGAAGGAGTAAATTCAAAATGTCTAGATAAAAGCCTCTTGGATCAAAATCCCTTTGGTATAATCCCTCTACTCCTCACTCACACATGTAATCAAGTCTCCTTTGAACCCATTAAAATGCTGACAAAAAATCGCTTTGACATTAACTTTTTGTAGGATCAAATAAATTCATTTGAAAAACCCAAATACAGGATGATAGTACTCCGAGAAATATTTCCAACGATTATGAGTTATATATAGATAGATAGATAGAGAGAGAGAGAGAGAGAGAGAGAGTTTAGTGAGACTTTTCTATTTAAGTTTTACTAAACATAGGTTATCTGACCATTTAGTGACTTCTCTGTTCGATGCTTCTAGAAAAATAGTAAATTAGGGAAAAAAAATTATGAAAAATATCTAGGAAATAGGTATTTATGTTACCTTTCTATCAAAAAAATAATAAATGAATTTTGATATATAGCGATAGAGTTAGAGCGATCCAAGTGAACCTATGTCCAAATTATAATTAATGTCACTTCATAACTCAATAAACTATTAAATATTCAACCAAATTGAATGAAACCAAATGGATTGCCTAGATATTTTTGTTACAAACCTAAATTCAAAATAATTACATTCTTATTAGTTTTATAAAAAAAAATTATGTTGATCAAAGTGAGTGTCACTCCTGAAAAAATCCTGATTTTTTACAAAAATAATTTTTGAAGGAGAAGGAAAAATGGATACAAATACATTCCAATTTTTTTAAAATATATTTATTTATAAACTAGAAAAAAAATCATAAAAGTCACTAGTTTACATCATCTTCAAATTATTAATGGTTTTACGACAATAGATGTCCGAAAGCAAAGTTTTTTTATTAGAATGTTCATTTCAGTGTCAAAGTTGGCCAAAAAGTGGGACACAGTTTTGTGAGATCACCCAACTATAGTAGGTATATCCAAGAGCAAGACGTAGATAGGGAATTAAATAGTACGTGATGGTTGTAGTTCTCATGATGAGAAAGAAAACGTGAAGGGGCCTCGATCTGTATGCCACACACACTATAGATTAGGAGATTCTCGGGACCCTATGCTATTATTAGTGAAAATTTTTATCTACGATACTACCTTCTACAAATCGTCCTTTATGGGACACTCAATCTACCTTTCCAAGTGAAACCTCTCCTCCACACATCATCACTCTTAAAATCCCATTTCAGTTAATGAAAAATTGGCCATTTCTCCAGATTTAGAGTGTGTGGAAGTGATATGATCATTATTCATTCATCCCTCCATTTATACTTGGCATGCTATCCATATAATAAGCCTGACAGTGGGCATCGTACAATGATGAACTTTTGATAAATTCCTACCAAAAATTGTAGCCACCTCATGTCATTCGCTTGAGTTGCTGACAACATTCCTCCCTCAAGAAGTCTAGCATTTGGTTCCACTGTACCTGCACATAGTCTGATTCCTGATCCACCTCAGCTCCCTTGACACCCAGGTTAGCTAACCAATCCGCTAGTTTGTTCACCTCCCTATACCATGGTGACAAGGTGTACGAAGTGAAAACCGAGAGGAGTTTAATTATAATATGCCTATTTTCAAAATTAAACTTTTTTATCATGGTATATTATTTCTGGATTAGTGTGATAATTTGTTTCCTTAATATTTTAGAAATTTTTTAAATGTCACTTCTATTATATCTACTGAGAGATGAAGGAGTGTTATCATTGTTTCAGGAAAATTGGGAGTAGTACATGAAAGAATTGCATATCCATAATTTTACACTCGTTGTTGCATTGATCTCCATTATAGGATCTATTGTAATCCAAACTTTTGTCCATGATGCATGATCACACTCCAGGATAATGATGATTGAATGTTTTTATTCCCTTCATTTTGTATCACACCCATCATTCTAATTAGAACATTATTCTATTTACTTTATAATATTATCTTTATACTTGGTAAATTGAAAGTGACACGTGATACACAAACATACCCACAATCATTTGCTTGTTGTGATGATGGGTGTTTCTATTTGTGTTGTCATTTTTAAAGATATGTCAATTTTCTATCATAGTATTTTTTTGTAGAGCATTCAGGAAAAAAAAAAAAAAAAACTATGTGCACCTACAAAGGCTATTGTCTCTTTAATGTCAAGAAGCTCATTTCTTAAAATATGATTTGAAGCAACTTGTGTGAATGTTGTTTTTTTTATCTAGAAAAAAATTGTGCTCATCTAGCATCGAGGAGGGTATTATTTCTCGCTATTCAAATTGTGAAGTTTCAATAGAAATGGATGTGGCTATGTTTAAAATAGTAAATAAATTTAATGATAAAAATAAGTTTTGTGAATAATCTTATATAAAAAAATTATATAAATATTTCAAACATAATTAATAAATTTGATACAAAGACCCACAAAAATAAAATAAAAATAAAAATTGATACTAAGTGTATCGTCTCAAAATGGAAGAAGTTCCATGTTAAGAGTGTTTATCCCTCCTTAGGGGGTGTTTTGGTCCATTATCATGTTGTCCTCGTATTATGCCCCTTTTCCATCTTTTGTGCCTATTTAGGACCCTCATTGGGCCTCTCTGGGCATTATTTTTCCCACCTGGCATATTTTCTGGGTGTCTTAACCCCCTGGGTGAAGGTCGACCTCAACCTTGACCTAGGTTAAGGTCAGCCTCGACCTCGACCCTGACCCAAGTCCCCCTTTTCTATTGGAAAGTGTGCCCCATGCGGAGGAAAACTCAGAAGTTTATTTTTCCCACTTCTCGGTTGGCTGTTTTGGGCTTCATAGTGGTTAATCTTAAAAAAAATATTTAATATAGGTCCACTTCTAGGAGTACGATCCTAATTGAAATTTAATTCTCCTATGTTGGCCTCTCTAGAATTTGTTTCCGTACACTTGTATATAAGGAAGCCTTCTCCTCTCATTTTGGAGATATGAAAAAAGAAGACGATAATAAAGGAATAGGAGGACCATCTATGCATAATCTTTTCAAGAATTCATTTTTCTAAATAATTTCAAGCTTCCAAGTGTTCAATCAAGGTTTTCAAGTCTTCTTCTCAAGCATTCAAGTTCTCCATTGAAGATCAAGGATTCAAGCATTGAAACCCTAGATCTAGTCATCATGGTGTGATCTTCCTTCAATATCCTTTGTGCATCCTCAAGATTCATTCATTCTTCCTTCAAGGTGGATTCCAAGCATATAATCATAGAGGTTTTGATTTACATTTATAGTTATTAATGTTGAGTCTAAGCTTTCATATTAACATACTTGTTTATATTTGAAATACAATTGCATATCTATTGAATATCATAGCTTCGTTGTTAGATCTACTTCTACTACTTGCTAGAATTCTCCATTTCAGTTTTGATTTCAAGGTTAGTTCCTAAAATTAGGGTTTGACTAAGGTAAACCCCTCCCGCAACAAACAAAACCATGTTTAGTGTAGGTACAGGTACGGAATAGAAAATTATAGAGCGGATTCAGATACCCTTTTTGAAAAAAATTTGGGATCCACGAATAAAATTTTTGACGGAGCAGCG
>MU228159.1:1625192-1640790 GCA_018584345.1 Thuja plicata | reverse complement strand
GGGGGGGGGGGGTGAATTAGAGTGATGTATTTTAAAATCTTTGACTTGAATGCACAATAAAGAAATGTGACCTTGAGACAATTTAAAAGATTTGTTTATGTAGGAGGACACTTAAATTTGTTTTGAATGATATGCAAGTGAATAACATTAACATTTTATATTAAAAGCATCATGTAATTGTTCCATTAATGTACGAACAATCTTGTTTATGCTTTGGAAAAAATAATTCAACAAAGAGGTCTAAAAAATTCAACTTTGCAAATTTGAACAATAACAGATTTGAACACTTTGAACTATGTACACCTTTTTTGAGAAAACTAAAAGTATCAGAGCATTGGCAGAAAGACCACATTAATATGTAACAGAATGAGAAACAAAAGACCTCACATAACACATATATTTCCTAAGTGGAAAAACCCTCATGGGGTATAAAAAAATACTCAAAACCTGTCTCTTTATTCAACCCAAAAGATCAAATCTTTACAATGGTGGAGTATCAACTCTACACCTCAAACCAATCCTCAAAAATCAAATTAGATTGCCAAGTCCTTGTGAATGCAATCAGATTTGCAGTCACAAACCCTTGATAGTGTACAAGGAAAGATGTGCATTGAATCCCATTATCATATATATGAAAATAATCTCTGTATGTAAATCAGAGAAGTGATATATTCTCAACCCCTTCACAATATTATTTTCAATGTTACCAATTACAATACACACTGTATGTAATAGTGTCGCAAGAAAATTTCTCCAACTGAAAATAGAATTCTCTTTTCTAAAAACCAGAGACTACAGAGTCTTTTTCAACCTTTTGCAAGTTTTCAAATATAACAATAATACCCTTCAATGCTGCCCTACTCTTGTTTTCCAATCTCACTAAAAAATGGCTTAAATCCATGAGTTTATAGAGCAAGATACCAATAGAACCCTTGAATCAAGCTATCAAACCCCAGTTTTATCCAACACTCGAGCTAGGGTCTTTCATACAAAGATATCAAGATACAGTTATTAGAATGAAAATGATTTTCTTTTCCAACTATAATGTCTTTCACTTTCATTTTTGAAAACAAGAAAATTGAAAAATGATTCCCTTCAAAACTGAAAATAATAAATAGAAAATGAAGTGATTTCTTCTTTCATTTTAAAATGAATAGAAAAAAAAAATGATCTCTTCAAAATTTACTTTTCATTTACCAACCCTTTTCTTCAAAAGACCAAGGCAAGATATTACCTCTATTATGGTGGTTCAAACTATAAATAGAATCCCATAAAAATCTCTGTTATATCCGCTTCCAGCTCATGGAGAGTCCACCAAAAAACTCGCCACTCCTCATTGTCTTGCATATCTGAAAACCAACATTCAAACCTAACTAGAACACTTTCAACCTGTAACAAAAATCTTATCATGGCGGCTAGGGTTCGGGTCTATTTTTCAAAATGAAAAATAACAACTTTTGTTTGCCCTATTTTTCTTTTTGCCCACTGATGAACACTTTGTCAAATTAAACTTCCATTTCATACCAGGGTAAGGCATAAAAAAATGTGAATGACCAACATAAAACTGTGCCTAATCAAATTTAAGGGTATGTTGTCTATCTCAGATCTCGTGAGCTATTAACCTATTCAGTTGACTGCTCAAAATATGATTTCATCAAATTCTAAGTCATAGTATATGTTTGTCCACGTGTGCCATTACATTATGTAAACTGTTTGCAACCAACTGTCTAAACGAATTCACTGCATATGTGAACCTGATAACATATGGTAAACTTACACTAATTTAAAATGAAATCCAACAATATGAACTCTAGTCGGTTTAAGTGCAATATAAAATGCACTTTGTGAATAAAGAAATATTGCCATGCAATACCAATAAACTCGAGCACAAGAGTGTGTAAAATATAAATGAAGCTTGAGCACAAGGGAATATGTGCTAATTAAACAATAACCTTTACCTTGTAATGTAACCACCAAGGAAACATGTGCTAATTATATTTGTTTACCCCATTTATCCACTTTTCTCACAATTAATTAAATTTATTTAATTAATTGACTTATTACCAAAAATGTGGGGAATTAATAATTTTAAATTATTCAAATTCCCTCATTTAATAATTTATGACATGATCCCTAATTTAGATTCCATCCCACTAATTTAGCCCCCATTCCCCTTTTCACTCCTTACACTTTACAAAATATTTTATTTATTTTTTAAAACTTAACAAAAATATGATATTGTTGCAAATGATCAGATATATGTTATTTAATGATATCTTTTTGCTTTTTTTTTAATTTTTTTTTATTTATCATGGTTGCATATACTAACACCCAACACAAGAAAAAAGTCAACAACAATTTTTGCATTTTTGGAAAATGAAAAACACATTTTTTTTTCACATCGACGCTTTTTGGCCCCTCGTGATCCTTTACATACACTATAGGAGGTAGCGAATCTTATTTTATCATCATTTTGTGAAGTTTGTTCTCATTGGAGATATCTGGAGGTTTCCCCCCTCAAAGTGGCCTATTAATTTATGTATTTGTACTATCCTAAATTGTAAGCACCTAAAATTAGATGCTCAATTAGGTCCCATTTTAGCATGTATTGTCTCTTGCATTAATTTTTGGTACTCCAAAACTGTATTGCTTATATTTATAGCATCCTATCTGCATTATCGACTTCCAAAACCAATTTCCCCAATTTTTTTAGGGAATAGGTTGGCCCACCCGACCTATTTCCTAGCTTTTCCATCAAAATTTAAAATGGGGGTTTGTCTCAATGGTTAAGTGGGAATTCCAGAATCCCATCGAACTCCTCTAATTTTTGAGCCCCAAGATGGTGTGAGATTTATATAAACAATGTATCTCTCCTAATTGTGGTATCCAAGTTCAAGATTTGCAATCCATAATCGATATTTCATGGTCAAGTTCAAGATTTGAGGAACAAGATCAAGAGTTTAAGAGCCATTGTCAAGGTCCAAGCATTCTTAAGCATCCTTCAAGCATTGTAAGGCAATCTTCTCCATGGATCAAGATTCTTTCACTCATTGAAGGCCAAGTAAAGGATTCTTGAAGGCCAAGTAAAGGATTCTACCTGTAAACACTAAAAAATGATCAACACATGTGGTGCCAGTTTTTAACATCTTGTTGTTACCTTGAAAAATTATTGTGCCACTATTCTAATCATCCCTCTATGTCACACATTTACTTTTTATAATTCGTCGACATTGTGTAATTCTTCATTAATTAAATAATTAAAACTATTGAATTAATAACTCATTTTTGTCCTTTAATTTGCATCATATCAATTCACCCTTAACCACATGTCTGGTTAAAAGATCCAGTTACTTGATTAGTCCTTTAGGGATGAATAACCATTATTTCGGTCCCTTATCCTAATGTCTCATGTCTTTTTAAATAAATTATATTTATTTACCCCCTTTTCCCACAATTAATTAAATTTATTTAATTAATTGACTAATTACCTTAAATCTAGATAATTAATAAATTTAAATTCCCTCATTTAATAATTTTTGTAAATGCCTTCGGGTCACTGTAGTATCAAGGATTATATGGGGTTTTCGTTTTCCCATAGTCTTTTTGTAATGCCTTATGGCCTATGTAATAGTTAGGGTTAGGGCCCCATTTCATGGATTATTATCTTTTTGTAAATAGCCTCTGGCTAACTGGGGATCTTATGTTAGTTAATTTTCATGTATTTGAGCAATGATCAGAGTTTTTCTTTTTGGTTCTTTTCTCCGGGAGCTCTTTGAACCAGTTTAATATATATATATATATATATATATATAAAGTGGCACTGCCACCTTTTTCAATTTTTTTTTTTAATAACATGGCCCCTAATTTGGCTTCCATCCCACTAATTTAGCCTCCATTCTACTTTTCACTTCTTACACTTTCCCCTAATTCAATCCTCCTAATTTGTCTTGTTTCATAATTCCACTTTTACTCTTATGATACATTCCCTTAATTTATCCTTACACATTCCCCTAATTTATTCCCATTAATTTCTCCTTCCCAAACCTCTAACCAATTTGTCATAAATTTTCATTTTTTAAATGCACCAATCAATTTGTCATAAACTTGTCATTTGCCATTTTTGAGTTCTCAAATGCAATCATAACCATTAATTTGTCCTTAATCTTGACCATCGATTCAAATTTCAAAAATCTATAAATTGGACTCTCATTCCTCATTCTTGCAACCATGATTTTTGAGTATTCTCACCATCATTATGTCCATACTTGCTTTAATTTTGTAGGTGCACTTGTCTAATTGAGAGCAACATATCATTTTAGAGAAGAAAGAAAATTCAATGAGGCTTCATCAAAGGAGCATTGGTGTTTTGGTTTGATTTCTTTCATGTTATTATGCTTTGTTTTGATGATATTATTGGTGTGATTCAAAATAGTTTACTTTATGTTTTAAGCTTTCGTGGTTAGCTTTATCATGTATGTTTCTAACTTCCTATTTTCCTAGTCGACGCTACCATGAAGGAAGAAGATTGTAACATTTTCATTCATCCCCATAAGTCCACCCATCTAAGAATTCAAGTATTGAACTCTTCAATTTATTCTTATTTGTGCCAAACTATAACATCCATTATGAAAGTATTTACATTTCATGATTTCCTTTTAGGTATAATACACTTCATGCTTCATATCTTGCCACTTCTCTATGTTAGAATGCTTTCCTTTATTTAATTTAATTTCAAGTTTGATTCCAACCAGGATTTGACTGAGTAAAAACCCTCTCTGCACAATAATTTTCTTCTTTTCTATGTGTAGGAATATGTGACATTCACACCAGATCAAATATGGGAAGTTCAAGAGCATGCAAATAGTCTGCAACTAAAACTAGTCAAAAGTGCAGGGAACATGTCAGCCTAGGTGACCTTGTCACCCTTAAATAGCTTCAAATAAATTTTACAAGTTTTTGACATATTCTGGACCATGTTTCTGGCATCTGCACTAGTCTATCTTATTTATTTTTATTTTGTGCACCCCAAAAATCATCTTTTCCTCCTTTCTAGTCCTCTATCTTACATTACTCAATCATATTCTCCTAAACAACCCTCTATTTAGTGAATGATCATTGCACCCACTTAGTGCTTGGACCCTTCTAATCTTATTGGGTTATCTCTCCTTCCTACTATGTAATAGGAAATAGGATATACCCATATATCACATGCCATATTTTTCTTATTGTATAATATTATACATAATTGTTAGCATATTTGATATTATCTTTCTCATTTGTGCAAGTTATTTCATTACATTGACCTCATGGAACACTACTAGAGTGAAAGCTAGTTTTGGTATCATCAAAGTGACCATGAGATGATTCACAACTAGCTAAGAAACTAAAATATTATAGCATCTAGGAATTTTCATCACCAAAGGATAAGATGCTACCTTCTATTTATTTAAATTAGTATTCATAAAAGCATCTTTAGATTGTATCACTATTAGGAGTGCTCCAAAAGTGGTAAAAAAGTGAGCGAGAGTTGTGTAGAAAAATATTAAACTTAAACAGAGTATCATAATGAGATAATTGGATGCATGATCTAATTTTCAAAAAACCCTATACTAATATAGGACATTGACCAGAATATATTGTAAATCATGTTTTTTATTGGACTATATTGACTTGGATCTGGTCTAGAGAAATAAACCCCACTAATCATTATATGAATGCCAATTGTTAAAAACTCTATTGAACAAATAAAAATATAACTAATTATTTTAAGAAATATGGATGCAAAAACTATTAATTATGTTTTTCTCAAACTCAAAATAGGCCAAGAGTTGTAGATTAAGTAGAAAAAGGAAGGTCTCTAATAGAGTCTTCTAGTTTGTGAGACCACAAACATACCAACCCAAATAAATCAAGTACAATGCAAGTAACTTTTCCAACCTAACAATTCACTAACACATCATAGGCTGTAAAAGGTGAATGGATTGCTAGGGGTAAATGTCTAAAATACCTAGAGGATTTTTTAATGTATCTTAGATTATATGGATGCACAAGCTCATATATAAAGGCTTTTCGATGACATGATTTTGGAGGGATATTCCTTCTCCGTTCATTAGAAGCTCTATAGGTAATTATGCTCATCCTTAAACATAAAATATTTTATGATATTTTTAAAATCCTTGGTATTATGTTTCTATGATAGAAATGGAAAAAAAGCTCAAAGATGTTACAAATATGTATAGTAAGTTTCAGTGATGTTAAGCTTGTTGTCATTGATATCAACTATGGTTCAAAAGGAGTTTTCTTAAAGTGTGTTACTGTAGGCTTTTACTTCCTAGATGGGTTAATTATATTTCCCTTTATTTCTAGGATTTCCTCCACATATTTTTAATCTTGCTTAGGTGTCAATGTAGGTGTCTCCACCTACCAAATGTAGTTGGCTGCATTTACTAAATGTAGTTGGCTCCATTTACTAAATGTAGGTGCCTTCACCTACTAAATGTAGTTGACTACATTTACTAAATGTAGTCGGTTGCATTTACTAAATGTAGGTGCCTCCACCTCTCCTTTGCCTATATAAACAAGCTTCCTTATTTGTATTGGGATATAGAAATTGGAGATATTGTATATTCTAGGATAACATAGATTTCCCTTGATGCTATTATGCCTCTGAGCATTTACATCAAGTTTATCTAGTATTGTTATTCTGTTCATTTTATTTCCAGTTATTGATCTAACACTTTCAATTGGATTTTGAGTTATATTTGTTTTAATAGATTCTAACATAGTATCAGAGCTATTCTTGAAATTTTAGATTACTTAGAGGTCTTGTCAAGTCTTGTTCTTATTTCTCTTGCATTTCGTGCGATCTGGAGAACAACAAAGATTTATGAAGATCCATTAAGTCTCTTTATGCATATATGTGGTTTTTCTTGATATGTTGATTGCAGTGCTTTGAAGAATTTGAAGAGAAATTCTGACCGCTCCATCATGTCCAGAAGGCTTGAGAAAGTCAAGATTGGCTTTCATTTCATCCAATTTGGAGATCATTTGAAAAAGTTGCAAAAAAGAGGTTTTTTCTCAGATCTGTAAGACAACTTGCAAATGGAGCATTTTCGGACAAAAAGAACACCACCATCATGTCCAGAAGGCCTCGCAAATGAATTTTGATATAAAAAATTTTGTATCTTGGTGTCAGGAGAATCTGTGGCAAATTTGTTTTTGCCCAAACATAATCGTTGGCAAACTTAGGCATTTCCAAAAAAAAAAAATTGCAGAGCCAACCTTGGCTGGCCTTAGCCAACCGCAATTGACCTTGGCCAACATCTACATGGCTGATACAACAGCCTGACTGACACTGCAGTTGACACAATAGCCCGATCGACACCGCAACTGACACAGCCGCTCAGCCGACACCGCCGCCCGACCGACACAACCACTCAGCTGAGACCGCCACTCAGCCAACCTCCAACAGTCAGTAAACCACCAAAGTTAACTGCCAGTGGTTAGAAAACTACCAGCAGTGTCCTCCAAATCGCCAACCTCGCTCTAGCCTCCCAAAAAGGGTATTTTCTTCAAACAAGCATAACTTTTTCTCCTGGAGTCATATGTTTTTAAACAAAATATTGACAGAAAGCTGGAGATGAGCTCTTCGCTTTAAAGGAGGTTTGGGTCAAAATTTTTATCATTTTACCTAGTGTTTTGTAGGTTGAAGTTTGGTATTCTATTTTCTTCATTTGGCCATAACTTTCACCCCGGTTCTCCATTTTTCAAAAATGAGATATCGCCGAAAAGCTGGTGAAGAATCCTACACAAATTCAGGGTTCTTTTTTCCATATTTTATCTCAGGTTCACTCTGTACTATAAATATAAATTTCATCCTTTTGTGAGCCTATTGAAGATTGTAACTCGGAAAAGAGATTTGTAATTGCACTAAATTATAAAGTGCCAACATTGAAACACTTTGGGGGGGGGGGGGGAATTTTCTTGATCTAGTATAGGGGGGTTATCTTGTGTGGTCTCTTACAGTCTCTTTTTGTGTGATTAATCTCTCTTGCATTTCACACAACAATCTTAATTTCTGTAGTAAAATGGATTAATCAATAATTCCATTACTCACACCCTATAACTACTATGAGTGGAAGTCTAAATTGACAATCTATCTTAAGAAGTTAGGGTTATATAGAGTAGCAATGAGCATCAAAATTGAACCATTACTACTTGTGGAAAATCCTAAATGGTTTAACAAATGTGATGAAGCATATGGTACTTTGTGCATGGCTGTATCTCCTGATCTTCTCTTTCATGTTGACTCCGCCATAAGTCCAAATGATGTATGGACAACATTAGAAGGATTGTTTGGTAAACATGATGAATTAAGGGGGCATTAATTAGAGAATGAATTGATAGGATTAAATCCATGTAACTTTGACACTATTCAAGACTTCTTCACAAAGTTGAAGGCTTTAAGATTGAAACTCAAAGCATGTGGGATTGATAAGAAAGATTCACAACTAGTCTTAAGTGTTCTTTCAAAACTTGGTTCAAACTATTCGGTTTTTGTTTCTACATTCTATGCCACTAAAAGTGCCTTAGGAACCAATTATAAAATGCCCTCTCTTGATGAGTTTGACAATGAACACATAAAAGAGAAAGATAAATTGATTCATATGGACACATTGAAGCCCTCTAAATCTCATGCCTTGGCTACAAATCAAGGCACTAAAGAACAAAGAGGACCTTCTAATCAAGCAAAGAAACAACAAAACCAAGCTGGAGAAAAGAAGCCATAAAAGAAAGTTGTTACCACAAACATGCCAAATCAAGCATCTTCTTCAAATGGTGATAAGCCTAAGAGGGAGAGAACAATGTGTACCTACTGTAAGAAACTTGGACATGATGAACAAAAATGTCTAAAGAAGCAAATTGATCACTTGTCGCATCTTCTCACGAAGAACAATATCAAAGTGCTTGATTATATCAAGACAAGTTCATCACAAGAGTCTACAAAGGAAACTAGTAAAGGGAAAGGCAAGGGTAAGGATCTAGTTTTTGTTTCTTCACAACCACATTCATGGATCATTGATTCAGGTGATTCGCACCACATGGCTTCATCAAAAGCAATTTTTTCCGCCTTGGAGTCATGTTCTTTTCCATCTATTCTTTTGGGTGTTGACACTCCTACTGAAGTACATGGGAGAGGATCTGTTGACGTAAGTGAAGGAACATTTCATGATGTCCTATGTGTTCCCTCTTTGTCAGCTAATCTCCTATCTATTTATTAGATCACTCATATAGGCTCTGGAAAGAAAGTTGAATTTACTCTAGGCATAGTGGTAATCAGTGAGATCGACAATGGGTCTACAATTGCAGTGGGAAAAGCTGATCATCAGTCCAGACTATATCACTTCTCTCACTTTGTTCCTGATTCTCCTTCACTTGCACTACTTACTCACTTAGATGAAGTAAGTCATTTGTGTCATCAACGGTTTGGCCACTTGAACTATCGCTACCTGAAAAAGCTCAGTCAACAAGACATGGCTATAGGATTTCCTTCTATTAGATTCTCTAATGGAGTATTTCAAGGATGCATTCTTGACAAGCATCCTGAAGAAAATTTTGATAAAGGCAAAGCACGGAGAGCCACACAACTCTTGGAGTTAGTACACAGTGATTTGGCAGGACCATTTCCTCATCCTTCTTTTAGCAAAGACAAATATGTTTTAACCTTCATTGATGATCTCTCTTGGTATACTTTTGTATATTTCCTCAAACAAAAGTCTGAAGTCTTTGAATTCTTTCAAGAATTCAAAGCTTTTGCAGAGAAACAAACAGGGAAAACTATCAAGGTTTTATGTACCGATAATGGGAGGGAGTATGTCAATCAAAGATTTGAACAATTCTGCATCTCTTAAGGAATTAATCTTCAAAATTTGGTTCCCTACACTCCATAAAAAAATGGAGTTGCAAAAAAAATGGAGTTGCAGAAAGAAATAATTGAACCTTAAAGGAAATGGCTAACTGTATGATTCACTCCAAGTCATTGTCACCTTAATATTGGGTAGAGGCCATAAATTGTGCATGTTATATACAGAATCGGGTTCCTCATCAAGCTATCAAGGAAGAAACTCCTTTTCAAGCTTGGACCGTTTGGAAACCCACAGTCAAACACTTTTGAGTGTTTGGGTCTTCAGCATGGGCCCACATTCCAGCAGAGAAATACAAGGCTACGGATCCTCAAAGTAGGCCTTTCTTATTTGTCAAATATCTAGACAATGTCAAAGGCTATAGGCTTCTCCATCCTACCACACATGAGGTTTTCATCAAGAGAAGTGTTCATTTTGAGGAAGATCCCTCAAGATCTTCTACCACTTCTCCAGCCTTCATTCCTATGGAGACATAGCGAAAACATGATGATAGTTCTTCTGAGGATTTTAATCCTCCTAATCACAATGAAGAGTCTTCCTCTTCTGATGACAATGATGCGAATAAATCTACCTCTTCTCTTAGTCACCATTTAGAGGGTGCCAACCATCCCCTAGCTTCTCCATATTCTCCAGCCACTGGGCCACTTTGGGCTCGTCATACATTAGAGTTAGCAGGTGATTGGGTTGGTGATCCTTCAAATGCAAGAAGAACACAGTCACAATTTGAACAAGCTCCACATCTCTATATTGCTACAACTTCTGATCCATAATCCTTTTGGGAAACTTCTGGTATCCCCGAGTGGGATGCTACTATACAAGAAGAGTTTAGTTCCTTAGAGAGGAACCATAGTTGGGATTTATTCCCTCTTCCTAAGAGAAGAAAACTTGTTCTATGCAAGTGGATCTATCAAACAAAATTTGCTACAGATGGGTCAGTTGATACTTGCATAAGGCTCACCTGGTTGCTAAAGGATTCTCCCAAGTTCATGGTATTGATTACTCTGAGACTTTTTCCTCAGTTTCCAAAATGAATTCCATCTAACTTGTCCTTGCCATTGCTGCATCCCATCATTGGGAAGTTCATCAGATGGATGTGAAGAGTGCTTTTCTTCATGGTGACCTTCAGGAGGAGATATATATGGAGAAACCACAAGGATTCATCCAAGATCCTTCACTTTTTTTTTGCCTACAGAAGTCTCTTTATGGCCTTAAATAGGCCCCTCAAGCTTGGTATGCCAAGATGGACTCCTTCCTTCTCTCAGTTGGGTTCGCTCGGTGCCATTCTGATCCAAATGTCCATTTTTTGCAGCAGGATGATACTCTCACTTCCTTGTCCTCTATGTTGATGACTTGTTGATCACAGGAAGCCACTCATCCCACATCATGGTAGTCAAAACTGCCCTTTATGATCAGTTCTTAATGTTTGACTTAGGCCCTCTCCACTACTTCTTATGGATTGAGATCACTAAGTCACCTTTTGGTATCTTCATTGGACATCCTAAGTATTCTCTTGATATGCTCTCTTGATTTCAGATGGATGACTGTAAGTCTGCACTGAATCCATTTCTATCAGGAGTCAAACTTGAGGCTTCTTGTTCTTCACCCTTGGTCGATGCTACCTTGTATCATCAATTGGTTGGTAGCCTCATATATTTGACTCACACTAGGCCTGATATTTCATATGATGTGGGCATAGTCTCCAGGTTCATGCAAGAACCACATGAGTTGCATTGGAAAGAAACTAAGAGGATTCTTCAATATATCAAGAGTACTCACAGTTATGGGATTCATTATATAGCAGGTGTGGATATTGACTTGATACGATACACAAATTCAGATTGGGTAGGCGATTCTCAAGATCAGAAGTCTACTTCGGGGTATTGCTTCTCTCTTGGTTCAGGTCCAATTTCTTGGTCAAGCAAGAAGTAGGATGCTATTGCTCTTTCATCCACTGAGACTGAGTATGGAAGAGAAGTTAATGTAGCTACTAAGATCATTTGGCTTCAGAACATCTTCACTAAGTTTGGCATTCCTTTTCGCAAGCCAACAGTCAACTTTTGTGATAATCAAAGTGCCATTCAGATTTCTCACAATCCAGTCCATCACCAGCGGACCAAGCACATTGAGATTCATATGCACTACATTTGGGAGTTGATTCATGAGCAGGTTCTTGATCTTCAGTACTGTTAGACATCCAATCAGACTACCGACATCTTCACCAAACCCTTCACTGAGAGCAAGTTCATTCGTCTACGTACTTTGCTTGGGGTGCGACAAGTGTCTACTTCTACTAGAGCTTTTCAACTTCTTATTTACTCTCTTTTGGAGAGGAGTTTTTTCCCACTGGTTTTTCTTCCTTTCTTTGGTTATGAGAGGTTGTATTATAGTTGTACAAGGGTACCTATCATGGCTCTTGTGCCAGGACCCTTCTTCTCTACATCCACCTAAGCTGTGCTTCAGGGGGGGTGTTAGTGTAGGATTTTATTTCCTAGATGGGTTAATTATATTTCCCTTTATTTCTAGCATTTCCTCCACATGTTTTTAATCTTTCTTAGGTGTGAATGTAGGTGCCTCCACCTACCAAATGTAGTTGGCTACATTTATTGAATGTAGTTGGATCGATTTACTAAATGTAGGTGCCTTCACCTACCAAATGTAGTTGACTGCATTTACTAAATGTAGTTGGCTGCATTTACTAAATGTAGGTGCCTCCACCTCTCCTTTTCCTATATAAATATGCTTCCTTACTTGTATTGGGATATAGAGATTGAAGATATTGTATATGCTAGGTTACTATAGATTTCCCTTGATGCTATTATGCCTCTGAGCATTTACATCAAGTTTATCTAGTATTGTTATTATGTTCATTTTGTTTCCAGTTATTGATCTAACACTTTCAATTGAATTTTGGGTTATATCTGTTTTAACATATTCTAACAAAGTGTTCACCTAAAGTGTTCATATATGTTCTAGAGTAATGTAATGATAATTGTGAACACATGTATTGACATAGATAAATAAATATTGATAAAGATGATTGAAAAAGGTGTATCTAGATGTCTTAGGTCTTATCTTGAGTTTTTGAGAAGGTTTTAGGTATTTCTCATGAAGATGGATAAGGGTGACTATTATGGAAAATGGTCTATTAGATTCTAGTTTATTTTCTAGTCTGTATCTTGGAACATTGATATATTTCATCTTGTAGTTGGACTATGTAGTTGGTACATATCAAAGGTTGGTACATCTCAGGTTTCATGGTCTTATTTTATTTGCAAAAAAAAGATATGTTGTTCTGAGTCTTGACATGACAATGATATAGTAAAATTTTGAAGGAATGCTTTGCATTCCTCTAACTTCAGGTGATATGGTGTTTAGGTTCTTAGATATTGTTTTTTTGGTATTAATTGATGACATATTTTGCATTTGAAGCTATCAAGGAGGCATGCATTACATTGTATATTTGTTTGGATGATGTGCTTTTACAATCTTATTCTTTGAAGCCAAGTCAATATGTTTTTGTTCATAAGGTGGAGTGCGATGATAATGACATTGATTTTGGACAATGAGGAAGGTGTGAAAACATGGTGTGATGCCTCACACGTCTTATTTCTCTTCCACACACTTTGGAGATTCATTTTGGGGCCGAATCTTTATGTGTTACACACTACATTTTATTAGGTTAATATAATGAATTTTATTTTGTGTTGTAGTTGATGTATAAATGTGGATTTACTTTGAGATGAATGTATAACTGATGTATTATTGTGTATGATATATTGTAAAGTATGAAGGTACAAATGGGCATACAAGTAGAGATGAAATCACTACTAATGTATGATCAGTGAAATAAACAAAAAACTATAACTAGCATCTTAGATAATGTGCATATACTCAATTCAATTAGTATAATTCCCCGTAATCATTTTTATTGTGTATTTCCTTGAAGAAAGTGATCTTAGTATTTTGTAAGTTCTTTTATCTTACCATAAGGTTGTGTGCCTTCTAGTCTACAAGTCTAAATCAGGAGCATTGAGCTCCTTGGCATCTAGCTTGAAACATTTTAATCTAGTTTTCATATAGTGAGTTCAATTCTCACTATAGTTTTTCCCACATTAGGTTTTCCAAGCAAAAATCCTAGTTTAATGTGTGCTACTGTTTCTATTTCTATTATTTTCTTCTACACATAGGTTGAATGGAATAAAAATTCAATAATTGGTTAATTTTTTTATACATGTTGATTCACCCCCCTCAACATCCATAAGTGTTCAAAAATTGGTGTTAGAGACAGGTTCCTAAAGAAACAATATAAAAATTGAGGTAGGTGTAGGATTTAACCATTATGTTTGAATTTGAGAAATATTTGGATATTATGGAGAGACAAGGTTGTGACATTGATGTTATTGTAGAACTTGAAGGAGAATTCAAGTCCACACTTGCTGAAATGGATGAATTTAAAGAAAAATAGAAGAAGGAAGAGGAATTTGTTACTCATCTAAAGAAGTAGATTGAAGAATGAAATAACACCACTAAAAATATTGAGGCAAATTTTAAAATCAAATCCAAAGAATGTTTGAAGCTTGAAGAAGATATTTTTACGATGAGGAAGGAATTAAAAGAAGCAAAATAACATATCAAGCTTGATGATTACACTAAAATTGATTACGATATTTTGATAGTGAAGAAGGAATTGAAATATAACAAAAGAAAAAATTGAGAAGAACTTGAAATTTAAGGGTAGAAATGATCTACTTTATGAGATGCTTGTTTTTTAGAAATCTTCTGGGGACAAAAAAAAAACTTGGATTTCAAAAAGGAGAAATCAATAAGATTCTAAAAAAAATATGACATGGAAAGGAAAATTGGTCAATGATGAATTTGTCAAGGAAAAGTGGCCACATGAAAAAAAAGAGTCAAAATTTTACAAAACCCATGCGAGTTATTTGAAATTCAAAACATTTAGGCCTTGTAAAACTGAGCCTAATTTTTTATTATAAAAAAACTTGTATTTCTTCATAACTCATACGGGTTATGAAGAACTAGAAAAATTTCTTCATAATCCGTGTAGGTTAATATGAAGAACTAGAAAAATATCTTCATAACCTGTGCGAGTTATGAAGAACTGAAAAAATTGCTTCACAACCCATGCGAGTTATGAAGAACTAAAAACATTTCTTCACAACCCATGTGGGTTATGAAGAACTAAAAAACGTTCTTCATAACCGACACAGGTTATGAAGAGCTACAAGTTTTTTGAAAACCTTAGCAAAAAAAAAAAAATTATCATCATTTTAAAATATAATCAATAACACTAAAATAACTTCAAGAAAAATCCAAAAAGAAAGATAAACCAATCATCTGAAATCAAATGTGACAAAATATGAAAATCTATAGATGATACTATTGCAGAAAAGACATGAAAAAAAATAGTAGGCCCTTGGAACAAGTTGCAATTCTATTATTTGTCCGTTGAGAATAATATATTTATCTCAATGGAATGTGTACGCGTTCCATTGAGCTAAAAAGTTAAACGTTCATATTTCCTCATAATGTGTGTGGGTACTATAGAACTAAAACTTATGCAAGATTTTAGTTAGATACATAACCTGCACATGAGTTATATATATATATATATATATATATATATATATAGAGAGAGAGAGAGAGAGAGAGAGATG
>MU228159.1:1584495-1618553 GCA_018584345.1 Thuja plicata | reverse complement strand
TATATATATATATATGCATACACACACACACATATGTTGTGTATGGTAAGTTTACAAGCATACAATTTTATTTCTTCATAACCTGTGCGGGTTTTGGAGAACTAAAAATGATGCTTTTAGTTATACATAACCCACACGGGTTATGTAGAAATTGGAAGGGTACATTTTTTTTGTATAACCCATGTGGGTTATTTAGCACATAGGAACCTGTATGCATTATGGCTTGGTAAGAGGCTTGGAAAATGACCCTAAGGCTTGCAAGCTCATTTTCCTTCCATTTTTGTCCCTTTACACATTTTTTAATCTTCCAAGATGATTTTTCGACTTCGTTGTCATCAGGTTTACAAATGATCAAGTGGGTATCTCTTAAATTACCACCATAATCTCACACATCTTCTCAGATTTCTAACCATATAAAGTTTTCTATTTTTGAACAACATTAGCATAGTAAGCTTTAATTTTCTAAATACCAGTGGCTTGACAACCCTCAGAGACATATGTCTACTATTTTTTTAATAAATTTTGATCTACTTGAGAAAATTAAAAAAAATTACATATTAATTTTCTACACTTGATTCTATACACTTTTAAAACAAAGTTTGCATTTTATATTATTTTGATGCAAGTTATGTCAAACCCATGAATAGGTACCAGATTTTCAGGATGCGATCACTTCAAAAAATCATAAAAAATAAAATACTAAATAGAAAATTACAAAACAATACACAACTTCTAGATATCACTCTTACCTATCAGCCTACCAAAGGGATTTGCAAAATTCTAAATCTACCTATATGTTTTGTGAAACACACGAAAACAACTATGTTATGTTTTTCTAAAAAAATCAGGAACAATTTTCCGTGCGCGGCAGGTTTGACCCTCCTAATCTTGTCTATTTTTTAAAAACTTTAGTAGTTTAGAAACTATATTTTGATTAATAAAATTATTATTCTTTATACATCTTCTAATTTTTAGTGCATGACCCTGAAATTTCTCTTTGAAGTTCAGGTTTACCTAATTTCATAAAAAAGTGGCCACTTAGACTCCCCTTTTTATTCACCATCTTGGTGCACTTACCCACTAGATTATTTTAAGTTAGATTCATAGAGATTTTATTTATTTGTATCATCCAAAAATAATAATGAAGAAGGTGATTACTAGAGGTTTTTATGAGATTGTTCTCCTCCAAGACTCTTCCATCTTTGAGGGTTGCAAAGAACGATGTGGTTTTATAGCTTACTGGTGCACAATAAAATGGAAGGGATTTTAATGTAGATGACATAATTGATCCATAAGTCAACTATGCTACCATGGGTTTGGAATACACAATCTAGCTACTACCATAATTGTGATGGTTTTGCCACCACCACCCCTATTTATACAAGGCATCAAATCATGGTTTCTTGAGAAAGGTTTGACATATGCGAGTTCCTCTAACAACAAATTTTGAATAATACGGAGAGAATAAAAACACCAACTATCAATTTAGGTATGGCTCGTTGATTATCCATATTGTATTCTTCTTCATGAATAAACTTGTAGGATTCAAGAATAGGGTTTTGGAAAAATCTTCCTTGGTTGTAGAATAGATAAAAAATATGTTATAATATTTAATGGAAATATAGAAGCATACAAGTCTTTCTTCTGGGGTTGTTTCAAGAACCTTCAAGATATAATGCAATATATAGAAATGGTACCCTGAGATATGGTAAGAAAGTATAAAGATGCGATAACCTTCCTTGTTAGAAAGGAATTTTGTTACATTGAGGTAGTTCAAACTAGTTCTGCGCGACTACCAAAACTTCCCCATGAGATCATTGCAAAGGAAGTAGAAAAGAACCAATGTATTTTTGTAATTGGAAATTGATTTGAATGAAGAGAGGTTTGGAACTACAACTAAATCCTTGATAAAATTCATTTTATGAGATAAGAAAAGGTTTATAAAAAGAGAATGGAGAAAATCTACAAAATGATAAACATGTGTATGGTCTCAAAAACCTTTGGTGTATCTTCTCCAAAAGAAAGGACTTTTGGAACACCACATAGAAGAACAAGGTCCACCTCTACTTCTCCACCTAGAAAAATGGGCTCCTATAGAACCCCTACAAGAGTAGTAGTAAGTGAAGCAAAGGGACACAGGAAAAAGCATAAGGTCTCTAAGGGAAAAAAAAGCTCAATAACTATTGATAGTAGTAGTAGCTCAAACGAGGAGGTTGAGAAACAAAAATTTTTAGTAAAGAAGAGGTCCAAAATAATAGAAGTGGTAGAAGAAGAAGATGGAAATGAATAAGAAGGTCATGCTCTCAAAAGGAAAAAGAGATCCTAGACTTCTCCAACAGAAGAAAAGGAAGAAAAGATAGAGAAAGAGGAAACGAAATTTAAAAGGAAAAGGAAAATAAAAAGAAAGAAAAAGACAAAAAAAGGAGAAAGAGAAGGGAAAGAAGAAAAAATAGAGACCTATCTAGGTATACATGATATCAACCTTTAGATTTGAATAGTTTGATCAATGTCATTAGTCAACATGATGGCTTGGAGATGGATATTTGAATTTATGTGGATGCCCCTCTAAAAAACATAATTACAATTAAAAGGGATATCATTCTAGGTATTTAATTACTTATAATCTACATATTGATGATAGTTATGATAAGTTTCCTAAGGAATTATTAGAGCTCCTAACTAATAGAAGAATGGAGGCAACCGGTAAAGAACATAAAATCAGAATTTATGCCTTAGACAAGGTATGTGTTTCCTTGTCTTGAGAACATAAAGCCCAAGTGGCACTAACCCTTATTGAAAAATGTAGAAAGAAGGAAAGGGTGAACCCTATAATGAGAGAAGATCTAGATGGTTATCAAAGAATAATCAAGGAAACAGAAGAAATGGTGGTAGAATTTTTTTATGAGATTATGAATACTGAGTCAACTCCTCCAAACAACACAAATATTGGTTTGGTTACTGGTAATTAGATGCATACACATTTTTATCTAGGTGACTCTTCTATTTTGAAAGTTGGAACAAGAAATGTTGAGGATGAGCCAAAGAATGATAAAACCAAATAAAAGATTGATGAAACATGTCTAGTAAAGGGACAAATTGAATTTGAAATAATGGATAAGGGCTCTAAGGTTGAAAAGGAAAAGTCTCTAGAGAAGAAGAAAGATATAAAGAAGATAGGTGATTGGAGGAGAAAGAGGTGAAATACTTGGAAAGGGATCTTCTCAACCTTCAAGAGATTCTTCCTATACTTGTTGGGCCTTCAAATATAGTTTGAAATAGTGACAAAAAAGGTACTATAGGTACCTATCACTTATGGAAAGGTATATCTAGACTGGTTGACTTTGTTGCATACATTACAATTAAGTGGTATATTTCACCATTTGTCCAACAAGGAGTTTATAAAATATTACAAAGATGGCACAAAGTGAGTTGATAATACTATAAAAGTCCTTCATGAAGGTCTTCCAAAAGCACAGTTGGATGAGTCAATGACTACTGTAGAAAATCCATCCATGCTACTTGAGGGTTTCAAGCAACATGCCTACACAATAGAGGCTACAATTTTAAAAAAATATAGAGAAAAAAGTGGAAGATCGTGAGAGGATCAAGCAAGAAAATATAGTGGATAATTGTATAAGTTCCTTAAAGGAATTTTCTCTAATGGAAAATGACCATGGAAAAAGCTTTGCGGTTAAATGACATAATAATTATTGTAAAATATTAGGTAAATAAAAATATATATCCTATAAATGGAAACACAATAATAATATCATATTCAAATGAAAGATTCATGTTACACTATAATATTTACCTCTTTGAGTGGATAATATCCTAGGTAAATGCTCAATTTAATATAATTGATTAATGATCTATTTGAGTATTGTTATACACTAAATTTGCACCCTAGGTCAAGCTCTCATAGTATTGATAATATAGTATAACATGGGAATCATTTCTAGGTGTGGGACCTTTGCTAACTGAAATGAGACCTCCAGGTTCTAGGCTGGCTCCTCTTGGATAATCACCCAAATTTGCTTCTTAACATGAAATTAAATTCTTGAGGGAAAAGGGACAGAAGGAGTGCATGGAAGGGAAATAACTAAATAAGAAAACTATCCTACTAGGTGATACACCAAAAGTAATTTTTTGAATTACATTACAATGAGTGAGATCAACACACAAACTTAGGTCTAGGAGAACACAAATTTCTGAATAGGTTTGCATAAATATTTCATAGAGAGGTTTGAAATAGAAACAGGATATTCAAGGAAAGAAAAGATTTCACAAACAATAGCTTTCCTAAGAAATTTAGACACAAACTACAACCTGCAAACAAACATTCACTTCTGCAACTAGGCATAAGAATGAGATAGAGTGACAAGGGATTGAAGAATATCCACAAACACATTCAAATCAAATCATCCACAAGAGTACACATGAATTTCAGAAAGGAAGAAGGCTCAGGAACCCTAAGATATCTCTGAAAATATTCAATATACTTAATTCAATAAGAGAAATTTAGACAAGGAAGACATGAGGGTAGAAAGGATGTCACAAAATACCTTGCAATATCTGAATATCAATGAAAAAGTTACAACTGCTGAAAACTAGAGGGTAGAGAAGTGCCACATATAATTTTCATCAATTGGAAATCCTCTTTTTTTGTTTGGCAGAAAGGATGTCACAGAATACCTTGCAATATATGAATATCAATGAAAAAGTTACAACTGCTGAAAACCAGAGGGCAGAGAAACGCCACATATAATTTTCATCAACTGGAAATCCTCTTTTTTTTTTTTGCTAAAAAGCTCTGAAACTAACTTATATATACTACTCCTCTAGCACACAGGCTCAGGAGACAATCTGATTCTAGAAATTAGGGTTTTAATACATTTGCAATAGAATAATCAGAAACCCTAACTCTGTCAATTTTGCTCATTAATGCATCTGAAATATCCTTATAAATATCTTGTTTGATCTGATATGGCTTTGAACATCTTTCCCATCATCATTAATGCAGCCCTAAGAAGTTGGCTCGACCATCTCTTTGTCTGTTTCCTAAGAAATCGTGCCACCGCCATGAACTCTGAGAATCAGATATTCATGTATTTGAATATTTAAACTTTTAATGGTTAAAGAAGGGCATATATCTATATCAACGGCTATGAAAATACTTTATCTCTTATTTAAAACACAGCCGTCGATCTTCATCTTATATTCATTGCCTTAACCTAGCTTTGACCTGCCCTTTACCCAGGGTACCATTTTCTCTTTGTGTCTCGGAGTCTCTTGACTTTTTTACTAACCTTGGTTTCTCTGAGACTTGGCGACAATGCAGTCGCGTAATCTCCTTACCTTTTACTTAAATGTGAAATCATTCAGAGACTTGGCGACCACCATAAAATCTGATCAAGATCAACAGCTGTCAGGAAGTCTCTAAATAGCCTTGGAATATTCCCTTTCCTTATGAGACTCGACGACTGAAGGCAATCTCAAAGTTGCTAGATGATATGGAATATTCTGCCATGGTCACAAGACTTGGAGACTGAATGTATAGAATCCGGACCCATCTGCTGCCAGATGTCACACCATAATTTTCCGAAGATCACCAACTTTGCACACCCTAATTTGTTGTTTAATTTAACCCTTCTTTGACCTTGGGTAGCTGAAATCCTTCAAAGTCTCCATGTCGCTAGATCTTTTTCTTAACTCTGAGTTCATCACGAGACTACGCAACCATCATTGGATCTTCATCTCATCGGACGGCTTTCAGAAAGTCTCTTAATAAAAAGAGAATATTCCCTTTTCATTTGGAGACCTAGCGACAAAGGAAAAATCATAATCGCCAGTAAATATGGAATATTCTGCTTCGATTACGAGACTTGGAGATTGAGCATATGAAAACTGGGCCCATCAAGACACGCGTCCCCTTGTCATTTGTTTACACTTGCCTCGTCACTTCTGCCACTGACATCAGCACTAACCTTGACTTAACCCGTTCTTAACCATGGAGAATCTAGAGACACAACGAATGAGAAGGACTTAACCTTACCCTACTCGAACTTAGGTTTCATCTGTGGGTTAGAAAATACATTGAGTCGCGAGACCTACGGATCTTTTGTTAACTCTGAGTTACTTCATGAGATCACGCGACTAAAGAAATCTCAGGATCGCTAGATGATATGGGATATGTTGCTTCCTTCTCGCGACTAGGAGACTAAAGGTTGAGTAATGCGCACATGGAAACTAAAGAGCTTAACTCACCCAAAAAGGGAAAGTAAATAGAACAAGTCTTGGGTAACTAGGGTTTATATCAAAATTGCATAGGGTTTTCAATACCTAGGTTATTTTGCATGGACAAGGGGAAACCAGAGAGCTGAAAAGATTGTAGAGGACACAACCAAGACCAGAAAATTTAAAGATTTCATAGGTTGGGCTCAACCCTTGTGGGAGCCTCATTTTACTCCACATGTAGCCAATTTTACATAACATGAAAAATTTGGGGTAACAAGTATCAATGCTATTATTTGTACTAAATCTATCTAAAGGGACTATTACTTCCCGAGAATATGGGATAACCTTATTTAGAAAAAAAGGACCACTTACAAAGCATGCACAATAATTTAATTGATAAATATTAATAAAAATAATGAATTAGTTAGAAATAGTTAGGACTGTGGATCTTAATAGTACTCTGATTGGTACAATATCCAAATGTTCACATGAAACCTAGAAGAGTGTATTAATAAAGAGGATCCATAATTTATATTTAATGCAAGGTGATATGTATGTATTGAACATCGATAGGGTTCTAAGCACACACCTCCTTAGGAATATTAAACTTGGAAAGTCCCTTAAAGGATACACAAAATCTTGAATGATTATAGTATTGTGCTAGTTTGGGATGCCTATAATATAAATTTGAAAAGTAAACACCTTTGTAATGAGAACTATGTTGTAGATCAAGAATATAATATGTAGAAAACCATTAATGACATGCAAAAAAAAACAAAAAGATAATGATTTTTTTTAGGTAATATAAAATTTATAAGTTTCTCTTACATCAAACATCCCAAGTTACAAATTTTGAGCACGATGCTCAAAATTAAGGAAGTAAGTGAGATTGTGATGACCCCTCCAACTAATCTACTTGATTTTTAGAAATATGTGAGTCATCATCAAGTCCTCTTTCCTTCTATTGAACTATATATAATGATATATATTTATTTTTCTTAGTTATTTTGTGTAAACACTTATTCAAAATTGACTCTATCTTGTGTTTTTATCTCTTAGGAACTTGATGCCTCCAATCTAGTTTTTGCGTGAAATCAATATCCTTATTTATACTTCATCTCCATGATAATTATACAGATCTTCCACATAATCCAATTTTCGTGGTAATTCAAACTCATAAGCATTCTAAAAAAGTTTGCATAACACTTTGAAGGGCCAATGTTCAAGGCTTTTGATTATTGTACATGTTTCCCTCGAGAATATTTTCTTCCTCAAATGTACCATTACTAACTCGTTGGGTAAGTCATATTTTCATAAGATGATTTTCCTTATAATTGCCTATTTTTGTATGGTAAATTCATGTTAATTAAGAATGCATTTTAATACCAAGACATAGGAATTGTGCAAAAATATATATCGTTGGGCTCCACCATATAGTGACTAGAGTGGAAGTCAACAAAGATTAAATTTGAAAATTAAAATTTGGGGACCAATCTTGCATGGCTTGATATTGAACTTTTAAGCCTCGAAATCGACTTGGGATAGCAAGATGCAAATTTCTTGGTAGGAATCAAATCTATAAAAATGACAACAATGGGTATAATAAATGACTAACATATACAAAAACATATAATGACAATAGAATAGGGTCAAATATATAGAATATATGTAAACACAAATGAAAAAAAACTAATACCCCCCAAAAAAATCATATACAATTACCACTAAATACAATATAATTATAATAAAACATTTTATCAAAACTTAAAAAATAAAATAAGAAATTATGTATATGTAAATTTTGCCATTACAATATTATAAATCAAACAGTTCAAATTATTTATCATTTTGCATATTACATTTGAAAATATATCATACCAACTAAATTATGTCACCTTTAACCATTTGATCACATACCCTTTCTAATATGAAAAATCTTATAGATTCAAAGTGTATTTGTGATTGACTTTCTTTACATTTTAAAATTCTCATAAGATAGATAGACACATTGATCGAAATGTAATGTAATAGAACGTAAGTTGCAATAACCCAAAAAATACAAAAATAAAAATAAATATTAATAATTAGCCGATAGGCTTTCTTTGGAGAGAAACCCTTGATCGGCAAATTGTCTCACACCATCAGAAAAATATTTTTCCGGTAACATTATTATTAAGGAGATACATAGTGAATGGGAACGGTAGTGGCAGGTCAGGTGCTAGTGCATCGTTAATTTATGAGATCGAAACATATTTCTGTTCAAACTTCCAATTTATGATGGTGCCCGCAATAGTTGCAGGTAATGCTATTTGAGCTTGACGCTTCCATTTCCCTGTAACAACAATATTTTCATATTGGGTTTATTAATTTATTTTGGACCTTGATTATTTTCCTGTTTTCTGACGGAAATGTGTTTGTGATTTGCAGGGTAAGTAACATGTTGTTTTAAATGAATAGTATAGGTAGTTATAGATTCTATCTATATATTGATTTTTTTAAGCCAACAATGCATCTTATTAATGATTGCTTATGCAATATAGATTGTTTTCAAAATTATTCCTTTGATCTATTTCCAAGGCAAGATGCGTCAAATCTTTAAGACAATAACCATGCCATACATTCCAAGGGAATATTTTTTATATCTTTAACTCTTCTTTTAGGCTTATGAATCGAATTCATCCCTTAGTTTGATTTAGGGAATATAAGTATTGATTCTTTAGGATTTAAAATTAGATAAGCATTGATTCTTTAGGATTTAAAATTAGATAGGAATAGTCATTCATTAGTTAACAGTTAAGCTATATTAGTTAGGTATGGATGAGATTTGGTTTATAAATTAAATGTTTATAAAATTAATTGATAGAATCTAGCTTACTAGATAAGGTAGATAAAATCTTAGTAAATTAAATTGATTAATTTTAATTTCTTAGTTAGTTAATTAAATTAATGTTATTTTGTTAACCTAAATGTAGATTAAATTAATTAATTAACTAATGTTAATTCTTTATTTATTTATTTTTGTTAGAATTAATTTTATAAGATGGAAATTTAAAAAATAAGATAAATTATTTTGAGCTAGATTAAATAGGTGATTTAAGTTAAAATTTAGAAAGTGGTCTGAAATTAATTTTATATTAGTTTCTTTTGAAATTATGAATTAATTTTGATCTAATTAAAATTCGTTTATTGGTTCATGATTGGATCTTATTAGTTCACGCAAAATTTTCTTAGGTAATTAGATGCAATAGTTAATGCATACCTTTGATTAGAAATTTCAATGTTCGTTGGTAATATTGTCTTATAAATAATGTTAGAAAGAAAAGTTTCATTTTGTATAGAAATAAAAATAAAAGTTTAAATGATTGACAACATTGTAGGTTGTTAATTCTTTTAGGATAGAATTTCTATTAAATTTAGAAAAAATATTTTATAAATATGTAAATTCTACTAAAATGGTTATTAAATCTGTCCCACAATTTAGTATCTATTTCTTCTACAATTTTAGATTCTCAATAAGCATTTTAAACATAAATTAGCAATAAAATAAATAATATCTCTTTTATCTATATATTTTAACATTTAATATTTAAAATATATTTTATTATCATAAAATATTTAAAATATTAATTTAACATGATTCATTTTTTTATATAATTTTTTTTGAAAGAGTACTTTATGTTGTATTTATTATATTTTATGTCTATCTTTATTATATATTTAGTTTTTATTATTATTTTAATTTGTTATTGAGTAGGCCAAAAGACTAGGAGTGCATCAGATTTTAACTCAGAAAGTACTTTATAAAACAAAATACATATGCCAGTTTGTCAATGACAATAACCCAAAAGAATGATTATAGAAAAACAAATTTGGTTCTTCTATCTTTTTAGAATCATAGAATTTGAGTGGATTTGCACATAATTGTATCTGACTACACTTTTCTCTATTGCCCAAAAAATATAGTGCCCAGTTAAATGGATAGTTGTAAATTGATAAAAACAGGTACATAAGATATTCTCACCATTATCTCCACTCATACCATCATAGGTTAGTGATTAATCTTAATATATCAACTCTCATTGTATAACAGTAAAGAAACTTGACCCATATGCAACTTTCATTACTATCATCATGCAATAATATCATTATATAATTTCACAATTTGCAGGTTTTTGTTGTCAATAACAACTGAATTTCTTAGTGCTTTTCTAGGCTTTTCTACTAATGGCTTCTACTTCTTATGCTTTGGTTATATGTCTATGTGTTGCAGTTATTTGAGGGGAATAGACCAACACCTTACACATTTGTACCATTTGGATGTGGTCACGAATGTGTCCAGACAATAAATTTGCACAAATGGTAATTCTTGTATTCATACATAACATAATTAATAATATTAAATGAGAATTAATGAATGTGAATGAAAAGATAATTGTTGACCCAATGCCTGCGTTGTTGAAGGTTTGCCCATCAACCTTCATCACCACTCCTTCACTACCTAAATTTCTCTATATTGAAGAGGCTCACTACCTGAAATTTCAATGTGTTTTTTAATTGAAACTATATACTAAAGTTGTATTAGTAGCAAGTAAGGTTCAACATTTAGAATGAAATAAAAGTTTATCAGTCACATATTTACTTAAATTCAATTGCTCTTGTTCTAAAGTTTTTTTAAACAAAATTGTGATTGCTTATAAAATTAAATATTTAGCTAGCATTACCACTAAGAGCACATGTGCTTCCTTGTGTTGGCACTATTGACTCATTCCATCTAGGTGATGCTCACAAAGGCAAACCATGCTCAAGGTGGAGTAGTACTGAGATTTGTGACCTCCCATGAAACATGGGTCAATGAGTTAGACTAAAAATCTACACAATTGAATCTTGATAGCAATATATCACAATTTGACTTTGATGTGGAAAATAGATCCTACTTATAAATTAAATATATTGTATATTTATTAGTTAATTATCATATAGTATCTATAATATTTATTAATATAAATTACTATTATAGAATTGTATATTTATATAATTATACATTTTTAATTTTCCTATCAGCTTTACCCTTGCATTTATTTCGATACAAGCATTAGTAATAATCATCATTCAATACCTCATTAATATACTGCTGAAGTTTGAATCACCAAGACACGTTTCTTTTATTTATTTATTTAATGTTACTTTTTCTTATATATTTTGTTAAAAATACATTTTGGTATAAAATGATCACCATCGACTTAACTTTCTAGTATTTCAATTAGCTATTAAACTTCATGTGCAGCCACGTCATGATTGTCAGAAATCTGCAGAGCCTACAAGTATCCAAAGTTTGCAAGCTTTATCTTTTTCCTACGAATAAAGAGTATGGAATATTTTAAAAAAAAAAAGAATGAAGGGCATTTTACTAATTCAGAGTTAAGAATTGAAAGGTTACAAAGTCGTCTAAGATATGGTATTGATTTTTGATATATTCATTCTAAACCATTTTTCGTTTGCCAAACTTTTTTCACATTTTAATAATCGATTAATGCTTTCAAAGAGGCAGCTCCAAATAAAACTCTTCACATTATTATATATTAAAAAACATATTAATTTATCTAAATTGCTTCACCCAACTTTCACAAGAAAAAATATAAAAACAGCATTTTGATGATATTAAATTCAATTGATCAAACCGTCTCAAATTTGAGATGAAGCGGTTACAAGATCTCATTATCCCCACGAGGATATAAGTTAATAATGTAAGGTGTTCAATATCCTTAGCAACCATAAAACAAAGAATCACAATCTTTTCTTCAGCGCTTCTTATTAGTAATGCGTTTCAAGTCTTTTACTTTGGGAGATAATAAATTATCAAGCGAAAACCAGTCATCCTCCACCATTTTCCACAACATCGCTTGCAATTCTTCAGCCTCTTCCTTCTCGCTTCTCTGAAATTTCATTTAAAAAAAAAACCTCCAATTCAAAACACTTCCAATCATTAATTTAAATTAATGATGGTGTGGTTTAAAAGATTGTGTACCTGAACCTTCATATTATCCATCAGCGATGATATCTCATCCAGAAAATCACAAAATGCCTGCACAATTTAATAAAGATTAAAGAAACTGACCCAACAAATTTAATTTCAATTTTCTTAAATGAAACAAGTCAGAATATTCTATGAGCTTTCTACCATTCGTATCACAGAATATTATCTTGAAAAATACATTAATTTGACAGCTAAACCTTATTAGAATAGACATTAACTATGTGTTAAGGACGACCCAGTTCTAAAATTTGTAGAAGAAAATAAAATAGCTTACATCAGTGTCTTCGGAAGACTCATACATGCCTGCATCGTATAGAGCTCTTTTTATGTCGTCAGACAGAACTGCAAGGATCAAATATTACTGTTAAAAAAATTGTAATTTGAAAATTTGAGAATTTGTAAATTTGATTGTTTTTTTTGTTTTAGATTTTAATCATAATACCTTTATTATTAATATTTAGAATTATATTCTTTCTATAACTCACTATCTTAATGATCATCTTTAACTAACTAATTATTCTAACATGGATAATAGAATATAATTTGAAATATAAAAAAATCTCAAATAATATTATTACACTAATGTCTCTAAAAGAAATTCTATGGGAATGACAGAAAAAAAAAACACCTGCGTAAGCTTCTCTAATCTGTTGGAAGCGAAGCTTAGCTTTCTCTGACAGAAGGGGATCTGCCGCCCATTTATCCGGATGCCATTTCTACAACAATTCACAGAATCAAAAGCCATACAAGTCAATTTCTGCTAAATTATATACAATCTAATGAAATTGTTTTATTCAAACCCAATGAAAAAAATTAAATCATACCAGGGCCTGTTTCTTATAAGCACTACGTATTTCATCAGCAGAAGAGTTGTTTCCAATGTCAAGAACAGAGTAAAATGACCCACTTTTCTCCATGCCAGTTTTACAAAAACACAGACATTACAGAATCGGATTGCCTAATTTTATAACCACCATTGAACACTAAAAGTTATGCAGACAAAAAGCTGACATCAATATGTTCTAGGGGCTACCTACACATACATAAAAAATCTAAAGTACACAAAAATCTAGAGCACTTAGGTAGTATGTATTTAGCCGTATTTTGTTTAGAGAGGATTTATATACAAAAGATTTCAGACGGCGTCGAGAGAGTTCAGAGACCACGTGTTGCAATGAGGGTAGAGTATATCTGCTACAATTCTACCGTAATAAGCGTGCTTAGCATTTACTACTTTTTTGTACGTGAAAAATACGCAACGTTATGAGATGTTCTCGATTCCTTACATGCAACGTGGCTAGCATTGGCAGATTATTCAGGAAAGTTTCTGGAATTATGGATGCGCTGGCGGTACTGTGCTAGATATTTCTTCAATTCAGTAAAAAGCTTTGTTGTTGGGGATGAATAGATGAATAGTGGATAAGACAATACTTGGTGAGAATGGACAGACGTCAAAAGGTGGGGAAAAGAGGAATGGTATTGAGTGTGAGGAGCATGTGATTGTTAAATGTAGCTTTGACGGCTTCGAATAAAACCACGTAGCTGTTTCCAGCAGAGTCGGTAAATGCTGAATGGCTAAATCAACTTTATCTTTGAAATAGAGAGCTTCTAGAAAAATAATGTCGATTCTTGTCTTTTTGGGAAACATCTTTTAGTTTTGTATGATTTTTTTTTGGTGATATTTTGGGAAACATCTTTTAGTTTTGTATGATTTTTTTTTTGGTGATATAGAGAAAGTGGTTTTTTACGAAAGGAGTGGAAGAATAGAATGTTTTGAACATAATTTATTGCGGAAAGTCATTATCTCATTCTTTTAAATATTTTAAGACTTAGAGTTCACAAATACAACTCTCTTTCCTATTTATCACAAACATTTTAAATTGATACATCTTATCTATTTTGTGCTACTAGATTGATTATATAATTTTTTTAAACGATCAATGTTTTGGGTCACACTACATGATCTATCATCATGATGAAAGAGATAATGACATAGTGTGACTTGATGGATCACGTAGTGTGACCCGAAACATTGATGGTTAATTTTGTTTTTACACAATCAAATCCATAAGTACAAAATAGATAGCTATATGGATTGTGGAAATATGTTAGCTTTGATTGACACATCTTCTTTCTTTTATGATTTGAAAGATTTATTTTTTGAAGGGGTAAATATTTTAGATCAAGAGTCGTGAACTGATGAGGTCACAAGCATGGGACCTCGTGCACACACACACACACAATACGAATCGAGTATAGGAGCCCCCTTACACTATATTGGACCAGGTAAACTATTTAACATGATCGGTGATGTTGGGGTGACACATCCTTTGGTACTATGTGGGATGGGGGAGATTGGACCTCATGACCTCGTGCTTCATAGAAGGAAGCTCTCGCTAATTGAGCCAAGTCCTCAGCCCTTGCCCATTTAAATATTCAACAATAGCACACCAACAGGGTTTGATCCTTGATGGAAAGACCACTATCACCACAACCTAACCATTACATCGTACCAATGCTGACAATAGAATAAGACTTTTATTATTCAATTAATTAATTAGCTAAGTGATTACTAGAGGTTTTGATGAGATTGTGCTCCTCCAACACTCTTCCATCTTTGAGGGTTGTAAAGAATGATGTGGTTTTGTAGCTTATCGGTGCAAAATCAAATGGAAGGGCAATTAATCTAGATGAGATAATTGATCTAGGAGTCAAGTGTGCTACCACGGGTTTGGAATACAAAATACTACCATAATCGAGATGGTTTTTCCACCGCCACCACTATTTATCCAACACATCGAATGATGGTTTCTTGAGAAAGGTTTGACCTATGTAAGTTCCTCTAACAACAACTCTTGGAAAATATGGAGAGAACCAAAAACACCAATTATCAATTTAGGTATGGCTCGTTGATTATCCATCTTGCATTCTTCTTCATGAATAAACTTTTGGGATTCGAGAATAGGATCTGGGAAAAATATTCCTTGGTAGTAGCATAGATAAAAATATGTTACAATATTCAATGGAAATATAGAAGCATACAAGTTTTTCTTCTAGGGCTGGTCCAAGAACTTGCAAGATATAATGCAATAGATAGACAGGGTACCCCAGGATCTAGTAAGAAAGTATAGAGAGGAGATAACCTTCCTCATTAGCAATGAATTTTGTTACATTGAGGAAGTGTATAATTTAGTGGCGAATGTTCACCAACTTGCAAATATTTCACATCAACGACCCATAATTTGGTGAATAAATTGTACCGATCGGGGTGACCACTTCACCGAGACTTTATAAATATTTAGTTCAATGCACGGGCCAATCCTCCATCATTTTATGTAGTTATTTGTATCTCTATCCTAATTTCTCCAATAGAATCTACTTTTTCCACAAGATAAATTCAATATTTTCACCTACAATTTTCGTAGCTTGTCTTAATCAACGACCATAATTCGCCAGTAGTCATATAAATATCTATTTGGAGGAGGGCCCAAATTCGCTTGGCATTTTGCGGAAGCGTGTCTCAATCCACAACAATTTTTGCCAAATCTATTATAATTTCCAATTCATTGGACGATCCATAATCGCCTAGAAAATTATATAAGACGTGTTATAATTAAGCAAGTTTCGCCAAATACTTGTATTCCATATAATATTCCCACCAAATTTTCCAAATAAGGATTGGTATAAATACAATCAAAGATCAGATTTATTTCTACACAATTCGGCCAGTTCACAACTCTCAATTCAAATCAATAGAAAAGTTTCTGACCAGGAACAACTATTGTTGTTGACTGCATTGGTGACTAATAGTGACCTTAAGGTAAGTGATCATTTTTTTGAAGTGTTGTAATATTATTTTGAATTCATCTCTACATGTTTGCAATTTTGAGTTCATTCTTATTGAGTGGGGATCTGTCCGTGGTCACCCGAGAGACCTTAGATACCTATATTGTAGGTCATAGGGCCAATGAATCATATAGTCTATTATTGCTTCTTAAACAACTAGATATTTTTTTGCAGCCTTTATTTCATTAGAGATCTCAAACAGGAAGAAGGGTAGAACTCCTGAATGTGGGGAAGGCATGGAGAGGCCAGCAAAATGCAGAACCATATATTCATACTTTGGCATTGTCAATGTTTGTGGTGAAAACAAGGTACATAATCAAAAGTACAAACTCAAGTACAAGAATCACAACCTGTACTGCATATTGAAGAAGGCAACAAACCTAATATCTCAGATCATGACGAACTTGAAGAATATTTTTTTGTTGATACCCAGGGTAGCCGGAATGATATAATCAACTTGGGTTAGAATGCCATAGATTTTGATGATGCACAGAAAGGGAAAAGAAAATCCAAATCTAAAAAGGATTGGGAGTAGAATCTCTCGAGGAATTTTAAAATTGATTGGGTGTTAAAATATCCATTCATTGAACCAATGGAGAATTCAATTGAAGGTCAACCTCCAATAGAATACATGTGTAAGATTTGCACTTCGAGACATAACAAGGAAAGAGGCTGCAACTAAAACTTCACACCATAGAAAAGCATATCGGTAAATCTTACAAAAAAAATATAGACAGAGTTGAAAAATCAGTGATAAGATGGAAAACAAAGGAGCAATGTCAGCATGTTAAGAATGTTGAATAATTTTATTTTCATGGGAAATTATAGATGAAGCATGTTGAAGTTAAAGGTTCTATTGAAGCTATTTTTGGAAAAGCAATGGAAGTAGAACAACTGGGAAAAGTTGTTCAGTTAAGTGTTGTGTTTTATATTTTGAGGAGATGGCGTGCTATGATAGACTACCCACCAATGGGTGCTTTATTACACTTTTTGAAAGTTCCTAACTATCCTAGTAGTCATTGGTTAGTAAATTGTGGATGGCTATGGGCAAGTTGTCTTGTTCAGGTTGAAAAAGAAGATGTAAAGAAAAAAATAAGAGAGTCAAACATTATTTCATTGTCTTTAGACGAAGTTACGAAAGTAGATTATATGCCGTGGGTATGCATGCATGTTTATACTATACATAATCATGTCCTCCAACCTCATCTACTATCTATTGCTAAAATGAAGGAGAGTGCAACAATGGAAAATATATTTCAACTAGTAAAGAGTTCTTTAATTAAATATGGAGATCTGGATGACTTGATGATTTCCAAAAGGTTGGTATGTGTTGGAGTAGATGGGGCTTTAGTAATGCAAGGTCAAAAGAATGTTCTTTGTGCAAAGATGGAAACTTCTTGTTCACCCTACATGACTGTTGTTCACCCTACATGACTGGAATTCACTGCATGATGCATAAAATGAATGTATCTTTTAGAATTCTGAGAAAGTATGCTCCAGTAAAAAATATTGAAGATTTAATCAGAGAGCTCTACTCACACTTCTGTCAAAGTCCCAAACAATTTTTGGAATTTCAAAAAATTGTTGATGTAATAGATGATGTGAATAAGATTTTTAAGGATGTTGATACCAGATGGATATCTTTGGATCCAGACGAGTGCATCAAAATTTTCATAGTATACATCCTTGATTGGAGTAATGTACAAAAATCACAAAAGTAGAGTATCTGTAAGCTACTGACCTACTTCAGAGGTTAAGTAATATAGAGACACTCTTAACTTTAGTAGCTCTTCTCCCCATGCTAGAGGAAATGAGGAATATAATGAAAATTTCCAAAAAAGAGCTATGTATATTGCAGAATATGCTAAGCTATGTAAATTGACATGTATGAGCCTTGGAAATCTCTATCAATCACAACCAACATTATTTGATAAAAAAATTGCTAAGTGGCGGTCACTCACAAATTTGAACAATCCTGATAAATTTTTATAGATTGATGCAAACGGGGAGTTATGTGCCACTATAAACATAGTTGAGATATAAATGCACTAGATTTCCATGGTGGAGGAACTAGGAAAGTGCCTAAAGAAGAGAGTAGCAAGAGTTACAAGGGAAGAGTTCAGCAAGATCATTGATTCTATAATTGTTTATGTGAAGGAAATCACCTAAATCTTTCCAAAAAGATTAGAGTCAGATTCCCTTGCAAGAAACTACCTAAATCCATGTCTATTGTGTTTTATCAATTTTGGAATCTTAGTAATAATCCATCTGATTATCGTGATAAGCTAATGACTTTGATAAAGGAATTTTTCAAATCTGAAGAATTCAATGGAATAACTATAAATGAAATTATAAATGAAAGTCTTCTTAGAGAGAAATTAGTCCATTTTGCACTCACTATGAAGGAACAATCTGAAATAATGTAGAATTCCCACAAAGATGTATTAGTAACAAAGCTTTAGACAAACGTAGGTCAGAGCGAAGTGTTGTATGATTCAATAGATCAGAATATTTCAAGTTTTCTTATTTATGTCAAAGCAGGATATTGGGTTCAGTGGAGGATGGAGGAGTTTTCAGTGCTTTGGGGTTCCTAGAATCAAAGCTAATATACAAACTAGAGAAGAATTGGAAAATTTCTTGAGGCTCTATACATCTAGGTATGATGTCAATAGTTTTCCTTACGATAGGGAAACACTTCAAACCAAACTAGGACAATTGGCAATACTAAAAAGAATGACACTGAGTCACGTACTGGTAACATTGAGATGCAGTTAAGTGGAGGTATGCAGACTCAGAGTGAAGAAAAGAAATATAAGAACCAAGGAAGAAATTCCATTGAATTTGATGATGAAGATTGCGATGATGTGATGAATTGGCAGGTTTAAGAGATTTAGCACTAGCATTTCCTAGGTATTTATTAAACTTATTAGTGTATTACATAATTCATATTACAAAATATTGAATGTTGTTGATAACTTGATGATATTTTATATTTCTATTAATGGCATTTAATATTGATTTGCAATTGCATTTTTCAACTTTCTATTTTCAAATAGAAAATAGCAGAATAAAAGAACATGCATGAAATAAAAAAAATAAAAATATTAGAAAAAGCATAATGTGTCTATTGATAGATTAATTTTTATTTAGACATGGTAAGATTTGCATTAATAATTTAAAAACATAGTCATATGATACAATTCATTCAATACACAACTTTGTGTGATTCTGTATGCAAAAATCAATACAAAATTTTAGAACCCTTTGTAAATGATCCTGAATTTCATTTTATAGCTAGAAACAAGGGAGAAACAATAGCTTAAGGTTGATTTACAACATGTGTTCATACTCCACATCAAAATCAATTACCTAGGCACTGAATCTATTGGCCTATCAGTATCACAAGCTCAATACAATTTTAGAAGCCTGAAGGTATCTATGACCATGGTCCATCATAGGACGGATTAGCACTTTAGCAACTGCTACATTTCTCTTGTTCAAAAATCAAAGTTCAAAATTAAAACTTAATTCAAGACATGATAAATTGAATATAGAGAATAACATGAAACCTAGAAATCACAAATAGAGAAAGGCATAAAAGTTAAAACTTGAAAGAATTTGGGAATGCAAATTTACAAGCCTGAAAGTGTGCATCATAGGCTATATTAGTAATAGTGAGTGTTGCATTTTTCCTATTCATGAAACATAATTATTTCAAGCGATACCAAATTCCAAACATAGAAAAGAAGAAAACCTTGAAATCAAGAGTAAAAGAAGAAAACTATGCAATACATACTATGATTCATGAGATCTTTGTAGTTTGTGCCACTTTTTCTCGGGTTCTCCTCTCTCCTTATAATTTAATTCCTTTTTTTTTTGAAGTATAGTAAGTCACCTGCAACTTCATCACTAATCCATATTTGGAAGAGTGACTTGACACCACTATTTCATCCAATACTGCATTCAAAGTTGTCAATGGTTTGATGAAATTTAGAAAGCTGTGAAGACTTGTGTTCTTAGGAAGCAATTCTAAATTAGATTTCATTTTGTCCTCCATCCTTTTTTTAATGCTTCTTTTCCAATGCAATTTCCTATCATTCCCTTAGTTTCTGACATTTTTGAATGGGGTGTATGCACCAAGTTGTGGACCAAACAAGTGGACACATGTTTTAAAAAATTCAAATTTCATATAACCCGATCGGGTTATTGAAATTTTGAAATTGTACTAGGCTTGGTAACCAAGCCTAGACAATATTATTAAAAAAATTTACCTTTCTTAGAACCCGATTGGGTTCTAAGATGTTTCTAATAACCCAATCGCGTTATTAGACATATTATATTTTCTAATAACGCAATTGGTTTCTAAGATGTTTCTAATAACCCGAATGGGTTATTAGAAACATATTATATTTTGCAAAGCCCATGGCTTAGGCCATTTCTAATGCCTAAACCATAGAGCATTAGAGTGGAGGAGGTAAAAAACACCTGAGAACTCGATCGAGCTTTGAAGAAAACAAGATATCTTCAATAATTTGCACATTTTCAAGCAATGGTGCCCCGTAAGAAAGGTATGTATTATTGTTTTTGTTGTTTTGTTGGTTTTTTTGCATTTTTTTTATCAAATTAGGTTATGATATTGATTTTTTGTTTTCTTTTATTAATTTCATATCAGATTCATCAAACAACCCAAGAAGAGAAAAAATAAATGAAAGACTACACCCCATAAACCCTCCTCAAAATTGTCCTCATCCACTGCCATCGCCACCCGTAAACCCTCCTCAAAATTCTCCTCATCCACCACCATCGCCACCCATAAAACCTCAAAATTCTCCTCATCCACCACCATCGCCACCCTTAAACCCTCCTCAAAATTCTCCTCGTCCACAACCACTGCCACCTATAGACCCTCCACATGTGCCATTAGATAATGTAAATGAAACACAAGAGGACCTCATGCAACACCTTAACCAAAATAGTCAACAAATTTATATATTATTCAATAGGTTGAAGGCTTCCGGTCTTCAACATCACTCTACCCTCGCCACTACATTCAAAAAAATGTCCAATAGTGCAAATGAGGTGTCTCAAGAGGTGACATAGTGGGGTTCATGGAGGGATAGGTGTCATACATATTATGCTGATGTTTTATCATATGAGGATGTGAAAAGAAGAGGCATAGAAAAGAGTGACATATGTGCCCTTTTTACCGATCCTAATACTAGCAATTCCCTAGAAGTTAATACAAAACGGTTTCCTATACATTGGTGTGCTCATAGGGGGATGAAATCATCTTTTTGGGATAGGTAGTACATGGTATTTGACTAACCACCTTGTAATAATAATGAGGTTCCTTTATATTTTTTGAGAAAGCTATACTGTGAGTTTATCCTTGGCGAGAAGCTGAATTACTTTAACTTTCGTGAGTTCCAGGGTAGAGGGAGAGGCTCTGCATAGGATAGACCTATGGCACATAGGATTACCCAACCAAAAGAGAGGAGGCGTACTATGAGAAAACCCCTCATTCATGTTGTGGTGCCAGTAGTGGTGAAGGAGTCCATGGATATACAGACTCTTCATGCAGCTACATCATCAACTGATGTCATTATCTAGCATGGTACTCAGTTAGTTGGAGAGGATGGATCAGTGCCTGTTCCACCTCCATCTTCATCAAATGTGCCATTAGGATCATCCCATCCCGCACCAGCTCCATCATCATTAGATGCACAATTAGGATCATCTCATCCCATGCGAGCTCCATTATCATCAGATATGCTTATAGGGTTAGCCCAACCCATTAAGCATATTTGCATCAGTTGTAATGGTATATGTGATGGGGTAGATAGTCAAGTGAGTGCGGATGGTTTGACATCCCATTCATGCGTACATTGCAGGAGAAGATGTCAGGCATCCACTACTGAGGATATGACCCTCATAGATGATTTTTTGTCAATGGTGTATGGTACAGAGGCGACACAGGTTTGTTTAAATTTGTGTTTTGACATGTTATTTTAATTAATTACCTAAATATATTAAAAGTAAATAAATTTTTATGTATAGAAGAATCTAAATTGATACATGAATAATATGCATTGCAGGGTGCAACTGGTGGTACAAGCACACCAAGGAGTGCTTGTTCTAGTAAACGTAGACAGGTAGCTCAAACAGCTGAGGTAATTTTTTATAAATATTCATAAAATAGAATAGTACGTTGTTTTCAAAATATCATATCTTAATAATTTGTATGGTGGTAACTTAGTGTATGTTTGTTTGCTATTGCTTTATGGTCAAAGAATTTTTTGTAATGTAATTCAACTCAAGGAATTCACTTCCTTGTCCAACCATCATGACTCAAATTGATTCAAACTCCCTCCCTCTATCCTTGGACTCAATTCAACCAATGTTGAACTCATTCATAGAATCATACCCCAACCAATCACTTATTGGCTTCTGAATCAACCTTGAACATCATTGGGAACATCCAACCATCATTATTTTGCTCTTATTTCTTGTTCAAAATCATGAATACAATCTCTGACTGTTCACTGATTATGAATATCCTTAATCCTTCAATACACCTCCATGGCCTTCTGAATACTCCCAACATATAACTTCTAAGACACCCCAAGAGCCCGTCAACTTATCACAAGGTCCTTATTATATTGCTCAAAGCACATTCAATTTATAGTTCAGTAAAATTTACTCTCAGGCATTTCACTGTCATACTAGGATAGTCCCCATATAATAGTCTATATATTCACCATAGAAAAGAACCCATCTACACCCTAGGTTCATAAGCACCCCAAATATTTTCATCACTGCCCATACCACCTACTCTGATGCAAGTGTCAAGGGTATGATGATCCAATCACTGAATCCCTTAACTCTTTATAAAGAGTGGCAAACCTTGACTCTCACACATTTAAAAATTGATGCAAAACACAACCTAAATATCCCCCATGAGAATTATGAGTTGTAGACAACAGAGATGGGTTCGTCATGAAGAGGCTTACTAAGACCCAAACCACTAGTCTTAGCGCAAAAATGGTTACAAGGCTTACAAGCCCACACAATGATCAATGGGGACCTTAGACATCATGGATGAATAAAATTGGACTTGGTCCATGCACACAATCAAACTGATTGAGACCTTTGGAGGCATTTGCTAAACTTACTAGTCAAATGTTAGTAGTCATGTCCAATCAGTACAGTCAAGATAACTTTGGAAAGCCCCAAAAGACTTAGGGATTGAATAATAAATTCAAATACCCTTTACCAAGATACATCTAAACCAGGAGTACCAAGGTTTGATGGGTCAAAATAGAGGCTAAGTCGAAGAATCTCATACTGGACCAAAGGGATAATTAGGCCTCCACTAAAGAAGGAAGTGCTAGCAAATGGAAGTATTTCCTTTTGAAACCAATTGGAACACTTAGTTATTCACAAAAAAACATCAAATCCATAATTAGGGCCCTTGGTGCTTGGTTCTCTAGAAGTTATACACTACTGTGTATATTCAGATTTGGTGCATACATTGAGATATACACCTAGGGCTCAATCATATGGCCATCTCCCTACATCAACACAAAAAAAACTTGCAAAATCTTTGAAAGTATATTAAAAAGAAGGTTTTCACCAAATATTATCCAATTCCCATGGTGGAAACGCTTCAAACTTAAAAAACAATGTGAAACTCTTAGAAATGAATAAAAACCAGAGTTGCAGAGACAAAATTCATGATAACTGGAGTTATAGGTAAGATCTCTTCACAAAAATAGTTGCATTCGAAGGATAAGACATAGGAGAATCTGGCCAAGTCAATTTTATGCAAAGTTGAAGCCCATGACCATAGTACATATCCCATGACCATAGTGTACCAAGTGGCTTATAAGTGCCCAAACTTGGAACTAGGTCTCATAATTGGATCTCAATGATAGATTAATTCTAAAGCCTTGAACTACAAGATGTCTTGGGTCCCTTTGGACCAAGAGTTCACTAAGGACATCAAGGGTCTACAATCTTCACGAGACTCCATGTGCTAGGAGGTGCTCCTGCACCATACTCTCAACCTAAAAGCACTCTAAATCCCTCCATGTTAAGGGTAAACACACTAAAACATACTTACTGCCAGGCTATAATAGTCTTATTACCTTCTACAAAAGTGGTCCTAACCTCTAACCCCCACGAATACAATCCAGACCATCCTTCTCTAACCGTGACTACAAATTTGCTAAAGAATAGTCTTGTGTGTGAAAGAAGAGAAGTTTTTTATATTGTAATAATGGTTCGTAAAATTTGTTTATAAAATTGTGATAATAAAGTTGTGGAGCATAATCATTTGTGGAATTCAAGTGAATCATAATATTCATTGTAAACTATTTCTTATATATTTATTTGGTGTTTTATAGGGCTTTACAGGGTCTTAGATTTCTGAGATTGAGGATGTCACCCTTTCTGCCATTGACTTTGGCTTATAGAGCTATGTGGTATCATATTTTGCACACCTCTTGTTTATAGTTTTAATTGAACCCATGTGGTATCGTATTATTTATCTTATGTTAATTTTGTTTTTGTTAGACTACCCCACCAAGCTCGAGGTCATTAGGAAAGAGGAATAAATCATCGGGGACATTGAAACAAAAAAGGTAATTAAGTCCAATTTAAGTATATTTGTTGAAATGTATTATGAACATTTCAATGTATTCTATATTGATGAATGCACTTGACTTGTTTATTGTATACATGTAGAATCAATTGGGTTTCACTGAACTAATGAGTTCCCTAGACACTGCTAATGTTCAGGAGAGGGAGGAGGTAACATGTTTTCATATTTACTTTCAATTGCATTCTTGTTTGTTCAAAATATTTTATAAATCATGTTCCTCTATAAGTATGTCATTTTCTATGACTTTTCATACAAGAATTGGTCATAGCTGCCTCATATGGTGTGAACCCTTCTCCACTTCCTAGGGATCCCTTGCCTAGCACATGAGATCTAGCTAAGGTATGCATTTTCTTTTTACTCCATGCATTTTTTATTTTTTAGTATTTCTTGTTTATAACATGTATTTTGTATTATTGTTTATGTTATAGGACCCTTCACCACTACCCGTCCTTCCTCTACCTTGCCATTTTCTAGGAGTCCCTCTCACCCATGATGGAGCCCATTTCATTTATCATTCAACCCAAGCATAATAGATCCAGCTGAGGCTTCAGTATGCAAATTTGTATTATCTAGTGTATACATTTTTTACATTATCTAAAATTTCTCGGCCTTATAACATATTATCTATTTTACCATACAGGAAAAGGTCCAAACTGATTCATCAATGGTTTTGGCTCCCTCCAGCATAGGAGTTCCAACTCATGTTGTGCTATGCATTTTCTTTTTAGTCCATGCATTTTTTATTTTTTAGTATTTCTTGTTTATAACATGTATTTTGTATTATTTATTTGTCCTATTATAGGACCCTTCACCACTTCCCGTTCTTCCTCTAACTCTCCACCTTTCTAGGAGTCCCTCTCACCCACAACGGAGCCCATTTCATTTATCATTCAGCCCAAGCATAGGAGAAAGAGATGAGGTAATCAATAATTCAACTGTCAGCAAATTACAACCCAATATTTATTTATTTTGATATTATTTTGAGATAATATATATGGCTTAGCATTTGAATTGTTCTTGTGCAAAGACTTAGTGACCCAAGTTCTTCTGCAAAGAAGCTCAATTTTTATGTTCCACCACAGTCATAGATATATCGAGACATTGTATAGATCTAGTTGTGGTAATTGAATGACCAAATTTTATATATATATATATATATATATATGACATTTGTACATTGTATATATCGACCTGGACATAGTTGATGTCATTTTTTGTAACTCTATTATGGATTTAGCATGTACGCCATGTATTGATATGTACACTATTATTGTTCATTTTGTTATATATGAAACTTCAAATTTGATCCTTGAATTTGTTGGTTGGATGTTTATGCCTTAAGTGTATTCTTGTTTCACATGACTTGCGTATATTTGTGTGTGCTTCGATAAATTAATGTACTTGTGTGTGTACTTCATTTATATTCATGTATATGACTCATAACCTAAATTCATGTGTACGACCTATGTGAATGACTTAAGCGAATTCATGTCTATGCTTCATAATGTATGTACTACATGTTTTCTCCAGGACATAAGCAATTTTATGATTTAAGCGAATTAGTTCTTGATGTGCTACATTGTATTTAGGTGTATCTTTCATGCTCTATATGTATGCACCCCATGACTTTTAAGTGAATTTATGTTAAGGTGTATCTTTCATGCTCTATATAATGTTCCTTGGGTACACCTGGGAAGTTATAGGGGTATTTGTTGCAGGGAACCCAAGCAACACCATATATGGATAGGAGTCTTCATTGGTTCATCTTGACATATTTGTAATCATGGTTAGATCCTAGAGATGAACCATTCATTTTGAGTAGATTGGTCTCATTGTAAAGTCAATCCATCTAAGGTGTCTTTATAAACCTAAGGTTGATTAGACTCATGACCTGTAATAGGATAAGTAGGTTTGATGTTTTTGGTCTAATAAAGATCCTACTATAGGATCTAAAGGTCTTCTAATTCCTTTCAATAGGTCTAAAGGTCCTAATAGCCACATTTTGCAACATTGTCAAAAGTTGCACAAATGTTGTCGAGCAACTTTTTCATTATTGTTATTTCAAACCGTTTGTCGTGGAACCAAATCGTCAGCTCCATCAAATCTAGTTGGCCAGGTAAACGCTAGGGGAGACCTTTTTGCTCTTGAAAACCATCAAGAACATTCCCTCCTAAGTCAGACCGAAGTGTTCCCAAGGTGCACTAAGCCAAATTGGGCAGCAATTTGTTGAGAGCCATATCTCGGACCTCGTGAGAGATATCAGAAATCTGTGAAGTGCACAAGGACCATCTTGGGAAGGCCTACAAGCATGTGGCTCAGTTTTGGGAGATTCCACTCCGATTCTATTTGTCGACCCGATTTTGGTTGGTGCAAAAAGTTGCATTGTTGGTCAGTTGAAATTTGCTCAATGGTGCATCTTTCAAACCGTTTGTAATGGGACCAAACCGTCAGCTCCATCAAGTCAAGTTGACCGGGTAAACACTAAGGGAGACCCTTTTTTGTTTGCAAATGATCAAAAATTTTCTGATGCAAGTTAGAATGAAGTATTCCCAAGGTGCACTAAGCCAAATTGGGCAGCGATTTTTGGAGAGCCATATCTCAGACTTCGTGAGAGATATTAGAGATATGTGAAGTGCACAAGGACCATCTTGGGAAGGCCTACAAGCATGTGGATCAGTTCTAGGAGATTCCACTCAGATTCCATTTTCCTACCCAATCTCGGTTGGTGCAAAAAGTTGCATTGTTTCTCAGTTGAAAGTTTCTCAATGGTGCATCTTTCAAACCGTTCATCATGGGACAAAACTGTTAGCTCCATCAACTCTAGTTGGCCGGGTAAACACTAGGGGAGACCATTTTTTTCTTGTGAACCATCAAGAACATTCTGACGTAAGTCAGACCGAAGTGTTCCCAAGGTGCACTAAGCCAAATTGGGCATCAATAGAAGTAAAACAATTCAAACATCCACAAAGCATAACATATAACACCATAATTTTGATTGTATATTAAGCCTATTACTTTGGTTCGACAAAATATTTTCAAGGTAGTTGCTTTGTATTTGCAGAGAGAGAGAGAGAGAGAGAGTACATGGAAATGATATAATATGAAAATGAACATACATACATACACAAATACAATGCATGACAAAGATACATAAAAAGACACAGTAAACTATACAAAATGTGGACCCTCAGTACATACAAATCAACCCATGGCCACTTTTATATACAATTTGATATTCTTTCAATATACAAAATGTGGTCTCCAAATATGCATGTAGACCACTTCATAGTCATTTGTATTTACAAAAAAGCGAAGTTAGATTGTTTCGCAAAATTTATATACAAAATTGTCAAAATAATTCTACAATTTGTAGAATAATTCTTCATGATGGAAAAAACTAATTGAGAAAACCTTCTGGATCGGCTCTAACTGTTATTGTGTCATGTATTTCCTTGTGTTCACATTCATGAAGTTTCCATAAATTCTTCTTACGAGGTCTACCAGTATACTTTATCAATTCAATATTTGTTGCAACAAGAAAGTTTGAGTAATCCAAAATATGTCTATGTGTCTCATAGTCGTCAAACAAACACTTCTTGGATTTTTTGATAGGGTACCTACATTTCATAGAAGCATAAATGAATACAAAATTCAACATATAAAGTGTAATAGAATGATGAGACTTAAAACATAAAGAGGCCTCAAAGTTGTCAAAAAAGAACACATTATATTTTGATAGCGTACCTTCTAAGCCATGTCCCTGTCACAACAATGGATCCCATTGTGTACTCAATACCCTCTCCATCAATGACTGTAGTGGTCAATTTATTTTTTCCCTCAATACAAGGACAAAAAAGTAATCAATCCCTTCCTCATTGTTCTCATCTGCAACAACTGCATATACATGACCTGCAATTTATAGAGAGATAAGTTAAAACCATAAACACTTAACCACCTAATAAAATGAGTTCAAGTAGGTTCAACAAAGTTTGTTTCAAAATGAATAATAAATTGAGAAATTACCTGGTTCAACTAGGTCAAATATGTGATCAAAATTCGTTGATGCTTCAAACTGGCTCAATTGTAGTGCTCTACGAAGTTGATATGTATCAAGCGGTTGCAAAGGTGAATAAGACCATTCGTCAACCCACTCTTTTGATTCACATTCCTCCCACAAAAAAATCATATGTAAGACAAGCAAAAACATGTCATTAATCTAGTATAAATACCCAGTGATGCTGCATTTGAACTTCTAAAGGAGTGCATGTCACTTGATCCTTTAAGTGTACAACAATCTAGATAGTTTTCAATATTAGACTCATTTATCAACCAAAAAAATGTATTAACCATAGACTTACCTTCATTACCTGTTCCCATCGTAGAGTTGCACCATCACACAATTGTTTGTGCATTTATTAACTCTGCACCACCTTCGTACTTGAATTCCTCTCTAGCAAGAGCTCTTTCTACACATGCACCCACACCATCATGCTCACCTTTTCCATGCCCCGCCTCCGTGAAATTCCAAAAATGTTGAACGTCACTTGGCACGTGCATCCTACTCAACCAATAGAACATCCTTGCATTATTGAATAGTGAGGTGCAATTGTCTGACCATATTATGTGCTGGTTGTACTCAATACCTCTTTCCCTTAAATTCTCATAGAAAAATTTGAAGCAACCTTGCACAAACTCTGATGAATGTGCGTGATCATCACTGATGTAGAAGTGATATTCTCTTAAAACCTTTCTATATGCGTCTGTGCTATCATGTGCATGCAAGAATGCTATACATACAAAGATCGTCACTTGTATAGAATGGTAATACAATTCTTGCACTTTATTCTGAGGTTTAAGTGTATAATTCTCAGAAAAATTAACAATGGAGACAATAGTACAAAGGAGAAAAGTGTCGTTACATATCTTGAATTTCTCATCCAACCACCTAGCTCTATGTGAATGACGTATGTACTCATAAACTAGTTTCTCTTGAAAAATATTCATAAAATCAGCTATGCATATACCATTTTTTACTAACTCACACCTCTTAAGTTCTTTTCCATCTTTTAGACCATAAGTTATTGTCTTGTATTTTCCAAAAGAAACTAGTGTATTTCCAATCTCATTTGTGCTCTCTAGATGGTGACATATCTGCAACTTTCTCATACCACCACATGCACTACAAGATCCATTCAAACACATCATCTTATAATAAATGCAACCATCATCTCGATTGCATAATACACTTGACATAAAATCTCTTGATGAGGTAGGAGGTGCTTGAAGACCACATTCCTAGAAAATAGTGTTAGTGTGCAAAGTACAACAAACATGAATATATATATCATAATACATGGAAAATTTAATATGTACTCTGCAACATGTGGTGTATTAATCTTGACGTAAAAGGGTTTTGTAATTTCAAAAAATCTTTGACTAATTTTTATTTGAGGAAATCTTTGGAGGAATCTTTCATAAAATTGTGTTTGTGTCATATCCAAAAATTGTTTTCGATGTGGCATACGATTTGCAGATCTGATTCTCCTCCTAACAACCTCTCTTTGGTTGGGTGAAACCCTTGTGTTTCCATGCCAAAACTTTTCAAATAATGTTCTTAATGCATCAACAAAAACCTTGTCCTTGCATGGGAGTCTACCCGAGAATGAACAAAGAGAATTACTATTTGGATCCTCAATTTTGTCTTGCCTATGTAAGGCTCTCCATAATGTTGAGCTACCTATCCTTAATGACTTGCTTGTTTTGCTTACTATACAAGATTTTTTCATTTCCTTTCCCATTATAGTTGATGTGAGGACACGTCAAGTAACATTAGCATCTTTAATGCGTAATTGTGAACCAATGGCTTGGTATGCATCGAATAGATTTATCACAATGGTTCTCTCAGTGCTATTTTTAGATGTTCCCAACCCCACAATTGTCATTGTCTCTCTTAATTTCAGATTATTAATCATTTCAAAAACTACTTGACATCTTCCACTTTGATTTAATTTTTCAAAATAGTTATTACAAATCTTTTTAACAATTTTTGTACAATTTCTTTCCCACATTTTATCATGCATTGGCCTCAAAATATTTTCATCAATGTCAATTAGAAACTTTGGTTTTCTACAAATTATTCTAGGAGGTGTTAACACAGCTGCATGCTCTACATTTTCATTAGATGAATTAGGTGCATTTATTAGATTCATTTCAATTGGTGTATGTTGACGATTTTCATTTTCATTATGTGCATTTTGTTCATTAATGAGATCGAATTGAAATGGTGCATTTGTCAAATTAATATTAACATTTTCATTTTCATCACTTACATTGCTTGCATTTGATGTTGTACCTTGTCGTATTGTCCTCATGCGCTCCCTTTGTCTTTCCTTTTTTGTCTCTCGTTGTTCAATTGTTCCTCTTTTGTTCTTTCTCATTGTTTGTATTGAATGGACCCTATGAATAATATCATGAACATAGAATAACATGTGAACATCAAATCCAAAAAAAGAACAAATCAACCATTTTCTTGAAATGAGAACTTACAATGATAAAATAACATTAAAAACACCAATAAACAACACAATTCAATCATTGCAAATAAAAAACATGCAAAAAAGTGCAAACCTGTTTGTTCTTGGTGTAAACAAATAGAAAAATAGTTGTGGGTCCTTAAAAAAACTTGCAATGACTATTTAAGACCGTTTAAGCAAGCAACATTCCTAATTCCATAAAACCTGATTGGGTTCAGAACCCAAATGGGTTATGAGAACATAAAGGCTCAATTCTCCTAATTACTCAAAACCCGATCGGGTTATGAGAACATAATGACTCAATGCTCCTAATTACTCAAAACCTGATCAGGTTATGAAAAAATAAGAAAAATGGAGAGAGAGAGAGAGAGAGAGAGAGAGAGAGAGAGAGAGAGAGCATAATTTTTACTTCTTCATAACCTGATCGGGTTTTGAAGAAGTGAAAATTGTGTATTTTATTCTCCAGAACTCGATCGGGTTATGGAGGAGTTGAAAATGTACTTTTTTACTTTCATAACCAGATCGGGTTATTTGAAATTTAGAAACCCGATCGGGTTATGGCTTGGGAAGAGCTTTGGAAAATGACCTAAAGGCTTGGAGGCTCATTTTCCCTCCATTTTTGTTCTTTTTGACATTTTTTCATCTTGTAAGATGAATTCTTGACTTTATCTTCATCAGGTTTGCAATTTGTCAACAAGGTAGCTCTATAATTTTCACCATAATCTCATACTCCTTCTTAGCTTTCTAACCATATAAATTTTTCTATTTTTGGACAATATTAGCATAGTAAACTTTAATTTTCTTTACCAGTGTCTTGATTGTCCTCACAGACATATGACTACCATTTTTCTAATAAATTTTGATATACTTAATCAAATTACAAATAAATTACATATTATTGTTCTACACTTGCTTCTATACACTTAAAAAAAAAATTCATTTTTGATTATTTTGATGCAAGTTATGCCCAACGCACAAACATGTACCAAATTTTCAGGATGCGATCACTTAAAAAAATCATAGAAAAAATACTCATCGGAAAATTACAAAAAAATACACAAGTTCTAGATCTCACTCTTACCTATCATCCTACCAAAGGGATTTAAAAAATACTAAATATAACTATATCTTTTGTACTGCGCACCGAAACATCTATGTTATGTTTTTCCAAAAAAATTAGGAACATGTTTTGGTGCGTGCGAGGTTTGAACCTCTTAATCTTATCGGTTTTTTAAAAAAATTAAAATTTTAGAAACTAGATTCAGAGTAATAAAATTTTTATTTTTTACACATCTTCTTATTTTCAGTGCATGACCCTCAAACACCTGTTCCAAGTTCAGGTTTACCCAATTTCAGAAAAAATGTGTCCATTTATACCCCCCTTTTTGGTCCACAACTTGGTGCACAAACCCAATGATAGATGATGCATTTACTGAGGCATCAATGTGGCTATTAATTACCTCTTTTCCAAATAGTTTTCACTGATACTGTAGACTTATTGCAAAATTTATTTTACTATTTTCTATTTTAAGTAAACATTTGTGTTCTTGTCAATGTGCTCTTTGAGCTTCCAAAAAATTACTCTCAGACTTTCGTTTAATTCAAACCATTGAGACAACTTGTCACTCCTCTGCATTATTTTCCCCGAAATGTTTTGTTTTATATACTTCACTATATTTTTCATATTGTCATTCAATTGGTCTATGAAATTTTTAATTGTATTATTTTCCTTCTATAGCTCTTCTGCCATTTGTTCATTTTTTTTCTCTTCCTCTTCTTTGTCTTCCCAATGTTTTTCATTTTCCATCTCATGCTCCAATTGAACTGTAAATTTTTGTTTGAAAAAACAATGGACTCCATGCTTTTTTGTAATTTTGTTAAACTAGCTCTTTCATCGTCAAAGTTTTTAATCCTTTCATCCAATTTTTACCTCAGGTCCATTAGTTCTGGCCCCAACTGTTCCTCCTCTGTAATTGCTGAAGTAGAGGCATAATTTTTAATCCTTTTCTATAATTCATTACACTTCTTATCTGTTTCTTTCCTCTTTTGTATTTTTTTTTTCTCTAGCTTACTTCTCTCTCTCTCTCTCTCTCTCTCTCTCTCTCTCTCTCTAGCAGTGAAGTGTAGATCAATTTGTTGGTCTCTTTTGACACGCTAATTTTGTCCAAATTTTTTACTTTGGAAAAATCTATTTGGAGGGTGCTAACATAAGATTCAGAGGGATCTATGTGACTCTGTGGTGGATTTTTATCTTTATTTTGAGGCATAAACACCATCTGTGTTCTATTTTCTATTTTAAGTAAACATCTGTGTTCTTGTCAATGTGCTCTTTGAGCTTCCAAAAAATTACTCTTAGAATTTTGTTTAATTCAAACCATTGAGACAACTTGTCACTCCTCTGCATTATTTTCCTCCAAATTTTTTGTTTTATATACTTCACTATATTTTTTATATTGTCATTCAATTTGTCTATGGAATTTTTAATTGTATTATTTGCCTTTTGTAGCTCTTCTACCATTTGTTCATTTTTTTTCCTTTTCCTCTTCTTTGTCTTCCCAATGTTTTGCATTTTCCATCTCATGCTCCAATTGCTCTGTAAATTTTTGTTTGCAGAAACAATAGACTATTGGAATTATATTGGAATGATGTACTAAGAGGGGAGGGGTGAATCAGTACCTCTAAAACTTTTCTTGGTTAGCCCATTAACCCTTAATCATCAGTTTGTAAATTATCTTATCTAACTGTTCAT
>MU228159.1:1545020-1579120 GCA_018584345.1 Thuja plicata | reverse complement strand
GTGTAGTTGTTGACTCTTCTCTGTCCATCAAGAAAATCATCCATCCTTTTGTTGCTATCTTTAGCCTTTTTGATCAATTCGTTGTGTTGATTTTGGACTTTGATTTCATGCTTCAATTTTTCATTCTATTCTCTTAGCTCATCAATGATCTATATTCTTTCAATGAGTTTTGTATTTAATCTGTTTGCTTCTTGAATCATAAGAATAATCTTGTTGGTAACCTCATGGTGATGCTCAGCAAGTCTTAGAATCTCTGATTCTTTCTCTTGTAGTTTCTCTGTAATTTTCCTCCTATCATCAATGGCTAATGTTCTTTCATTTTCAGCTTTTCTTGTATCATTCATGATATCAATCATTTTCACCATTTGAGTCTCTTGACCTATTTGTAGCATCTTGATTTGATCTGTCAGATGTAGATTGACCTCTTGTAGACTTGTAATTTCTTCTACTGATGTGTCTAAAGCTTTGCTCATTGATGATTCTGTTGTTTCAAAGTAATCTTGTATTTCCAATTCTTTGTATTCTTTCTCATTCAACCTGGTTGCCATAATCTTTACTTCATCAAGAAATTTTCTCAGTTTGATTCTTGCCTCTTTATACTACTCATAGTTTATTTGCATCTGTAACTGCTCGTTCTCAATAGTCATGTCCAGTTTGTACTTTTCCATTGCTCTGATCTTTTCTCTCAAGTCTTTAAGCTTTTTAAGAAAGAGACTTAGCTCTGATACCAATTGTTGGAATTGTATTAGAATGATGTACTGAGAGGGGAGGGGTGAATCAGTACCTCTAAAACTTTTCTTGGTTAGCCCATTAACCCTTAATCATCAGTTTGTAAATTATCTTATCTAACTGTTCATCTTTCTTTATGTATATGCAATAATATCATAAGTTCTTCAATATGTAACTATAAAAGAAACATTCATGAAAATAGATAACACATAACACAAGATATGATATCATATAAAACTCCTGTTAGGAAGTAAAAACTGCGGTGGGGATTGTTACCCACAAGACTTTACTATCTACAGATAAGAAGGGGCCAATTAAGGCTTACAATTGGTCACTTCTGATGACCTACCCTATTAGGATTATTACAGTGGAGACTTGTTAAGATCTACTTTGTTTGAAGCTTTAGCAACACTGTTAAGTGTGCACTCTGTTAAGAGATTTGTAAAGAACGGTTAATTCTACCTTCTACAAAAGGATTTTAGATGTGATGCACTTGTTAGAATGCAACTACATAAGTCTTTGATCTGATAATGTATGCAATCTCTAATTTCTGATAACAGATCCAATAAAGCTTCCTATGTATAAGTAATCATCCTTCCATGATTGAATAATACCTTTGTCTGCTCGTCGGTAGCCTCTTTGTGTTCTTGACAACTGATGTGATTTGTTTCTGAACTTTGCATGAATTTTGCCTTCTGCTCCTTAGATGCTCTTCATGGCTATCAACAATAATGAATTCCTTACTCACAATTGATTTGAACATCTATTTATACTAGATTTTGGCTCAATTCTTGATTCACGCTTCACAAGTTAACTCTAGATCCAAGTTTTACAACTTGACCTTGATCTTTAGTTAGATATGTTTTAGATCAGTTAGGATGCTTTAAAACATTTACATAAAGCTTGCTTGACCCTCAAGTTATGATTTAAAACAAATTAAAAATCTATAAATAGAATTACATTGCTTTATCTAACGTGTAAAAATCAGATCCACTATTTGTGGGTTCTCTAACTAACTGTCGGTTCTGACGGTCGGTTTTCTTTGTCGTCAGAGTTCCTTTCTTGAACTAGTCATCGGGTATGCCTTTTCTGTTCCATCAATTTTGTTCTCAAAACTGTGTCGTCAGTGATATTCTTAATGTTATGTTATTGACCCATCGGTGCAACACTTGTCAGTATTCTTCCGTCAATTCCATACTTAGCATTTTTCATGACCTTTGTGTTCTATCAGGTATGCTCGCTGTTTGCCGGTAATGCTTGTACCAATGATCTTTGTCAATGTTTTTCACTAAGTGTACTAATGGAAAAATTAATGTCATCATAGACTCCATGTTTTTTTGTAATTTTGTTAAACTAGCTCTTTCATCGTCAAATATTTTTATCTTTTCATCAAATTTTTCCCTCAGTTCCATTAGTTCTACCCCCAATTGTTCCTGCTCTGTAATTGCTGATGTAGAGGAATAATTTTTTTATCCTTTTCTAGAATTCATTACACTTATCTGTTTCTTTCCTCTTTTATTTTTCATTTTCAAGGTCTACTTGTAACTTTTCTATTTTTTTTATCTAGCTTACTTTTCTCTCTCTCCACCTTGAGCAGTGTAGTGTAGATCAATTTGTTGGTCTCTTTTGACACGGTAATTTTTTCCACATTTTTTACTTTGGAAAAATCTATTTGGAGGGTGCTAACATAAAATTCAGAGGGATCTATCTGACTCTGTGGTGGATTTTTATCTTTATTTTGGGGCATAAAAACCATGGAATCTATCATATCTTTATTTGGGTCATATGTAGGAAATACCCCGTTCGATGCAGGTTGTTCCTCTAAAGATGGAGTAAGGGAAACCTTCTTCAATGCCTTCTTATTTTCATTATTCAAATTTATTGTTTGTACAAATTTATTAAAGAAATTATTGTAACAAAAATATGGATTTGCTGAAGCAATTGAATGTTTGAAAGGTGAAATAGTACTTTCAACGATGTACATGCCTCCACCTATGCCTATGGTTCTAACTAATGCATTTTGAGGATTAGAAATAATCATTCCTAACTATCCCACTGTCACTTTCAAGTGGATTTTTTGGATTCTTTCGAGGGGTTTATTTTGAAGTTGCAAACAATATATTTGGAGAGACAATTGATATGGTTGCAGTTGTACTCCTCATTGTTGTCATAACCTTTTGTTTGTTCACAATACTTTGATCATTAGGATTTTATATAGTATCTACTACTATTGGCCTATTGTGAGAGAGATCACATTGTTGCACTTGTTTAGGATAACTAGTATTAGTACCCATTCCATCCCCTCCAGTGCTAGTGGAACTTTATCAAATACTAGTAGGAATAGTATCCTCAGATTCCCCACTAGTTTCAGTGGCACTTGATTCACCACAAATAGGAATACCATGTTTTGGTAGTGGTTGTGACTGAATCAGAGTGTGTGTACAAGGTGGATTTGAAGCTCTAACAAATGTAGATGAATATGTGTCATTCTGTGATAAATTTGTAGATGCACCGGTATGAGTAGTGCCTTTATGTGATGAATATGATGATTCAACTCCAATGACTGGTTTCTCAACACATTTTGGTGGAAGTGGTATGAAAATTGGCATCAAAGTGTCTTCTCCTTTGGGACCCAGACCACCACCTTCAAAACCCATTTTTTCCATAATGATTTCCCCTTTGCTATATGTTTCTCTCTTGGACGCATTGAGTCCACTCAAATTTTCATAGACTGTAGTAGCTTTTGGAGTGGCTGCGGTATTAACCTCAATTTCATACTCATTATCATCATCAATTTTTTCATATTCTTAAGTGGGATGATCCATATTCCCCAATTTTCTAAGCTCTTTGTCCTCTTTGATTTCATAAAGATCTGCATTGGTCTTTGGTTCACCGAGATTCTTCCTCATAATCCAAAAATTAGTAACTTTGGTTTGAGTCCAATTTTTGTCTTTACATTGTTTTACTGCTATATTTTTTGGAATAGATTTTTTAGATGGATCAACAGATTTTTGGTAAAAATTATAGGACCTCCTATTTTCATTTTGATTTTGGATGCCCTTCTCTATTGTTCTTTGTGTCTGCAATGCCATAATTTTTGATGAAATTCTTCTATTGAAATATTACTGTTAGCGGCCATTTTTTCATCTTATTTTTTACCTCATCCTAGGAGTTAATGTTTTTCAACTTTTCTAGCAATGATTTACTTTCATGTTGATATTTTCTTGCAGAGTTCTTATTCACCATAAGCCTTGTTTGAATAATGCTGATTGGTTCATATTGCCAATAAATGTCAACAACAAATCTAAAAAATTTCAAAAAATCCCGTGCCACATAGAATGCTCTTATGACAAATGTGGACCCTCTACATGAGAAAGGCAAGGAAGGAAATATGCTATTATTTTTTTGACCATGAAAGAGTAAATATGTTCTCTCCATCTTCTGTACATATTCCAATGCAAATACCCTCTCTGTTACATGTATTGGAAATTTTTAGGGTTCTACTCTCGATCCGTAAAACCTTAACACAATGTATTCTTCCATGAAGAACTTGTCAACCAATTCTATGCGACTTGCAAGTTGAATGCATTCTCTACAAGACACAAGCAATCTAGGCATTGGAGTGCTTGTAATTTCATTATACATTGGTGCCAAAAAGAATTCCACAAAATGGTTGTCTTTCTTTATGTAATCATGCATCCTCATCTTAGGTGTCGATTCATATATTGGACACATTGTTCTCTCTTGAGTCTTCTCATCTCTTATAGAACTGAATCTAAAGCTTGTTGGTCTTGAATGTTGCCTGATATTTTGATAGAAGAAGATAACACACATAGGTTGTGAACCTGAATGTATTACAAGAACCTCTTTTAATAATTAGTAATTGTTTTTGCATGGATTGAATAACGTGATCAACAAAATTATATATTACTAGTTTAGGTACATAATAGATATGAAAAATCATTTCAAGAATGTTGGCACCCACTTCCCTATTATTTTCCAATCCCAGGAAAAATGTTAGAAATGAAATAGTATCTTGAACCCATGGTGCAAAAATATTAAAATCATAAGGAGGCTTATGATTTTGATCCAATTGAGCACCACATATTGTTAGACATTCGATAAATAAATCTATATAATTGATTCTCTCATATTCCTCTACCATCTTTCCTAGGTCAATATGGACATTTGAGTTTTGTGCTCTAAACCCTAGGTCCAACAAACGATCAAATTCTCCCTCGGTTATGAATAAAACTTTCTCTTGAGTATTTTATTAACAATTTATTTTATATCTTCATCATAATTTTTGGCATAGACCATGAAAATTTATGGGCAAGGGAATACTTCAGGTAACATCATCCGTCTCAATCCAACATCTGACGATGTAATTTTATTTGTACTTGAATTTAACATTGTGTTAAAAAAAATATTTTTTTTCCTATTTGGATTTCCCTCCTTACTGGACAATGCATATCTAATATCTATGATTCTCTTATCACTGTGGATAACATGATCATATATATCATGGTATTCATCAGTGAAACCTGGTGTTTTAACCGGTTTGGTTATGTCTATTTTTTCATTAACTTAAATTTTAGTTGTATTTTTAATTTCCCCATCATTGGTACTACTAATGGTTCAAAATAATGGTAGACAACTAGTAACTACAAGCGTGAAAATTCTAAACCTCAAGTTGAACCCCTAATTCTAGTTCTGCAATCTAGATTCTAAACCACGAGATTCAAAGAATCAAAAATAAAAAAATGCGAGATGTAGGTGCTCTATATTTTACCTAGAATTTCTATTTGAATAGACTAGCACCAACAAACTTTGTTGCATTCGTCAATCTAGTAGTCATTTTTGAAATTTGAATCTCCTTAGATTAACTGGTTTCTCCAAGAGTCCAAATACCAATATGAGTGATGTCCCTTAGTTTAGAAACCCTCAAAAGTTTAGAACCTAAAGGGAAAATTTGTAGAATAGTATTATAAATAATTATTAATAACTATTCGCATGATAACAAATTTATTGGTTCTAACTTCTTTTTGAGTACTGACAATTTGACATGTCACACTTGTCACTTTTTTGGAATGTTTGTGAAGACTTTTTAATCCTTTACAACTTCTGCCCAAAATAGATCTTATTACAGTTAATTAAGTATACAATTACAAATTTAGAATTTAACTATACTTAATTTAATCTGGTAGGACAAAGTTCAATGACACGTGTCTTAGCTTTGGAGGAATTTTGCACAAAATGTTTATCGTTCCCACATTTGGCCTAGAATACACCTTACGTCGTTGATCTGTGTTCATCCAACAGATGAAAATATCCATTGTCAGTTGTTGTGGGTTCCATTATCCATAGAATGTTTTCTAGTTTGGCAACCTAGTCACCTGACACGTCATAGTCCCATGGGTCATAGCCTTTCTTTCACGTGAAGATTGACATGAAAATACGACACGTGTCCCTCTTTAGGAAAAAACATTTATAAAAATAAATTGAATGTATACTAGTATAGTGTATAAATAGTTAAATATATATTGAGAAATATTTAAATATATAATTTTAAATTAGTATTCACGTTCAAGATTTAATAATTTTTATTATAATATATAATAAATATAAGTTATAACATATTGATACAAATGGTATATATTTTAAATTTTAAATTTTAGTTTTATTCATTTAGAAATCAATGATAATAATATATTATAGATAATAAATTTCAGTGACATGTGTCTCTTTTCAACGTTATTTGATCATCCCACTAACCATGGTCCAGGGTATCCGTTGTCACAATGGAGTTTGGATAGTGGGTCCCATAAGTTGTGGCCTCATCACTAGACATGTAGATGTGACACGTGCCACTTTTTTGTAGGACGGTTGTGGAAAATTTTAACCTTCACAACTTCGCCCCGAAATGAAGCTTACGTCGTCAATCTCTGATCATCTTGATCCAATGTTCATTAAATTTTGTTCATTTTTCTTATTCAATACATAATTATTAAGTTTTTTTCAAATCTGAAAGATTATAAAATAATATATTGATTAAGGTTATGGTTTATAACGTCTACAAATTTATTGATTTGGTCATACATTTGGCTATAAAATTATTGATAATTTGATTCTACGGATTTAGCTGCTAATTATCTAATAGCAAGGGGAAAAGTAATAAAGGTACTACCACATTAATGAAATTTGTTATGCCAATTTTATGGTAAATAATAATTGAATACTAAATTACAATTCTGCACACCTACAAAAGTTAAGTTATCACATCACTCTTCGTATCCTTGATATAACAATATTACCATTAGGGTAAAAGAGTACTTGCATTAAGTTGTAATATACTACTCAACTAACTCTTAATTATTATAGTATTGTATTGTAATTTCATTTTATTAACGATTCACAAAATCACACACATTCATTTGTTTGGTTCATTTTTAGATTCAAAAATTATTAACTTGGTACTGAATTGTAATTTTAATTTTGTCCATAAATTATTACACACAATTTTGGTCATTTCATTCACAATATGGAATTTTCCAAGCTCAAAACAATGAAACTAAAAGCATTTTTTAAATCTATAAAAGGCAAATTGAAATGAAGTTGCAAAATTTTCATTAATATGTTCTACAAATTTACAACAGTCGGGGTCCCTCCAAAATTTCAAAGCCTAAATGAGGGAGGCTTCAAGGTACTAGCCAAAAAAATAAAACTACTAGGGCACTGGCAGTAGAGCAGTCGTATGATGGTATCCAAAAAAACAAAACAAAAATGGAAACCCTTTATTAAAAATATCAGGACATAGGGTGATGGGTCATATGTAACACTAAGGATCTTCTCCTTTGTCTAAGTAGAATTCTTTAGAGAGGATAAGCACTAAGAATTTATATAGTTATCCATAGTCCGCCAATTCATCCAGGAGAAACTATTTCTGGAGAAAATCCCTACCAATCTACACCCATTTCCTATAGCACATCAATTTCTCAACATTAAGGTTCAAAATAAAAGGTTGCATGGCCACATTTTGGCCTGGCTAGAGAAGATTGCATAAATCACTTGCCCAAGGGATGTCCACCCCTATTTTTACAAATACAACAACATGAACATTGTCCTTCAGGAATTCTTCTTTTAAAACCTTCCTTAACATCCTCATATCCACCTTGTCTCATTTGAGGTCCAGAAGAGACGAAAAAAACTAGGATGTAATGACTATGTTAACACAGTATCTATCAACATTGTACAAAAAAACTTGGCCCAACACCATCCTCACAGCCTCATTTGTAAATTTTGCAACCTCCTTACAAAATAATTCTTGGCTTTGGTTTGAACTAGGCTCAAAAAGGCCTTCTGGTCCTCCTCACATGTGCTTTTCAAATGGATAGGAGTGTCCATCTTTAGAAACCAAAATATTAGATTATACAACCTAAAGACCTAAAATTGAGGAAGACTTTCAACCAACAACAACTCCTACACTTTATCTACCAAAGGAGAATTGAATAAGAAAGAAGCGTAGATCGTTTATAAATAGCCATTAATTCATTCTCTAACCTTATTAATTACCCTTTCCTTTAAAATTCTCTAAATCTTTCATATCTCTCAATAAATATTTGTTATAAATGCATGAGTGTGTGAAATTAGAAATAGTGTCACAGTGTAACAATACCCAATTGGAAGTCATGTGTGTCGAGTGGATCATATTTAGAGAATGCTAGTCACTTGACATTTCTTTCTTATTTAATGTCCATCAAGGAAGTGAAACATTATCAACCATCCACACAACTTACTAACCAGTTGTAATCGATGATCAAGGTTAAGGCATGGGTTTAAGATTTGATACGTGTCTCCAATACGCATACTTTCTAGAGAAATACGTTTCCTTAAAAATTATGGCCGAAATAAAACTTAATCCATTGATCTAGGATCATCAAATGGTCGTAATTAATACATTTATTCTCTCGATGTAATCTTGCATTAATTAGATCAATTGCCATTTGGAATTGGCCCAACATGACGAGTCACAACTCATGAAACGAGGCTATTAATAGAATGTTAATTTTCAAGGGATTGAAAAAATTTCCAGTAAAATATATATTTTCCCTTAAATAATGAAAGATTAGCCAATAAAATTCTACAATTTTCAAACGGTAGAAAAAATTTGTCACTGCAATTAAATATTTTTTTCCTTTACAATAAAACTTTTTGCCCAACACCTAAATGTTTTTTCCTAATACAATATATATTTTTACCAACAATAATGACATATTCGCTAGGATTTTCTAGAATTTTTGTATGTTAGAAAAAATTTGCCAATACAAACTAATATTATTTTCTTGCAAATTAAAATTTTTTTCGTCATTACTAAATTTTTTCTCTTGAAATAGTATTGGATTCGCTAGGATTTTACACTTTTTCCTTCGGGGGGGGGGTTCTTAAAGTTATCCCTATATTGAGGTAGTTCAAAATAGGTTTGTGTGGCTATCAAAACTTCCCTGTGAGATCAATGCAGAGGAAGTAGAAAAGAAACAATGTGTTTCTACAATTGTAAATTGATTTGAATGACGAAAGGTTTAGAACTGCAACTTAAATCCTTGATAATATGCCTCATAGGAGATAACAAAAGGACTTTTGGAACACCACAATGAAGAACAAGGTTTTCCTCCGCTTCTTCACCTAGAAAGAATATCTCCTCTAGAACCCCAACAAGAGTAGTAGTAAGTGAAGAAAAGGAGAACATGTAAAAGTATAAGGTCTTCAGGGGAAAAATAGGCTTAGTAACTATTAATATTATTAATAGCTCGGATGAGGAGGTTGAGAACCAAAAATATATAGTAAATAAGAGGTCCAAAATAATAGAAGTAGAAGAGGAATAAGAAGATGATGATGAAGAAGAAGAATAAGGGAGTCATGCTCTCAAGAGGAAAAGAGATCCAAGACTTCTCTGAAAGAAGAAAAGAAATAAAATAAAGAGAAAGAGTAAGAAAAGGAAAAGGAAAAGAAAGAAAAGGAAGATTTAAAAAAAGGAGAAAGAGAAGGGAAAGAATAAAAAAATAGAGACCTATATCCAGTTATACATGATATCAACCTTTATATTTGAATAGTTTGATCAATGTCATTAGTCAACATGATGGGTTGGAGATGGCTACTAGAATTTATGTGGATGCCCCTCTGAAAAACATAATTACAATTAAAATTTTTTTCATTAGGTATTTATTTACTTATAATTTTCATATTGATGATATTTATGATAAGTTGCCTAAGGAATTATTAGAGGTCCTAACCAATAGAAGAATGGAGGAAGTTGGTAAAGAATAAAAAATTATGATTTATGCCTTAGACAAGGTATGTGTTTCCTTGTATTGAGAACATAAAACCCAAGTGGTATTAACCCTTACTAAAAAAAGTAGAAATAGGGAAAGGGTAAACACTATAATGAGAGAAGATCCAGATGGTTATCAAAGGATAATCAAGGAAATATAAGAAATGGTGGTAGAATTTATTGATGAGATAATGAAGACTGAGTCCACTCCTCAATAAAACACAAATATTGGTTTGGTTACTAGTAATTAGATGCATACAAATGTTGATATGGGTAACACTTCTATTTTGAAAGTTGGAACAAGAAATGTTGAGGATAAACCAGGGAAGGATAGAGTCAAACAAAAAATTGATGAAATAGGTCCAGTAAAGGGACAAATTGAATATCAAATAGTTGATAAGGGCTCTAAGGTTGAAAATGAAAAGTAGCTAGAGAAGAATAAAGATAAAAAGTAGATACATGAGAAGAAGACTTTTGGAGGATATAGAGGTGAAATACTTGGAAAGGAGTCTTCTCAACCTTTCAAAGATTCTTCCCTAGACTTGTTGGGCCTTAAAATGTAGTTTGAACTGGTGATCACAAAAAAGGTACTATAGGTACCTATGACATATGGAAAGGTGGATCTAGGCATGTCAATTTTTTTGCACAAATTATAATTAAGTGATATATTTCTCCATTTGTCCCACAAGGAGTTTATTAAATGTTACAAAGATAGCACAAAGTGAGTTGATAATACTATAAAAGTACATCATGAAGGGATTCCAAAAGCATAGTTGGATGATTCAATGACTAGTGTACACAAAATGTCCATGCTACTTGAGGGTTTCAAGCAACATACCTCCACAATAGAGCTTCAAATTTTGAAAAATGTAGAGAAGAGGGTGGAAGAGAAAAGATTAGAATAATTGGCCAATAAGTGTGTTGGTGCATACCTTCGACCACAAGAGACTCTCAAAGATTTTAAGAAATGTGTGAATGAGGTTGCAGCTATGTTTCAATTCTATCACAAATGTCGCTTATCTAAAAATAATCTACAAAGATCAAATTAATAGCTTGGAGTCATAAAGTGTATAATTGACAAGTTCAACTGACTACAAGAATGATGAAGTTGGCTCTACATAAAGAAAGAGTTTGGTCATCTAAATATATAGTGGATCTAAATATCACTAGTTCAATGATGAACATTATTCATGGGATTTAACAAGATATATTTAAGGAGTTTTAGGTCTAGAAAACATAAAAGATGCAAAAGATATTTTTATAAAGCTTCTATCTTAGTGCACCTTTTTGACCTCTATTCCTGATGAATGGAAGACCACATGGCCTAAATTGAAGGTGATTCATCTTGGAAATCTTCCTCCATCAAAATGGGTTTCCCATTTTTTGGAGTAAGATATTTTTGTCTTTGTATATACACTGGTAGATAAGGAATGTAGTTTTAGTTTCTATTGCATTTATTTTTGGTGTATTCCCTAAGGGGGATTTGTTAAAATTAGGGGGAGAATTTATAAATATTGAAGACACTTATTGGAAATTAGGATATGTAAAAGATTATTTTTGTAGATACAACTTTAAGTCTCTGGATGAATACAATATATATCACAGAGTTTGTACAATATTTTTGAGGACACCTTTTGTCTTTACTATCAAAGGGGGAGAATATACTAATGATCTATAGAGCTCACACCTATTTCCATCAAATTCAAAGGGGGACATTATTGCAAATATGTATATTGGGATGTTAATGATGTCAAACATGTTTTCATTGATATCAATAATGGTCTAAAAGAAGTGTTTACAATGTTCATGTATGTTCTAGATAAATGTGTTGATAATTGTGAACATATGTGTTGGCATGTAGAGATAAATGTGGATTCACGGAGATGATTGCAGAAGGTGTATCTAGATACCTCAGGTCTTAGCTAGAGTTTTGGAGAAGAATTCAATTGTTTTATCATGAAGATGACTAAGTGTGACTAATCTAACAAATAGTTTGTCAGACTGTAGTCTATTTTTTGGTTTTCATCATACAACACTGATCTATTTCATTTTTCTATTGGAGTATTTTTTTGGGAGACATAAAAGGTTGGTACATCTCATATTTCAAGGTCTGATTTTCTTTGAGGAAAAGGATATGATGTTTTGAGTTTTGACATGACAATGACTAAGTAATACTTTGAAGCAATTCTTTGCATTCCTACGTCTACAGGTGATCTAATGTTGTGGCTCACAGATATTGTTTTTTTGATGTCATGTAATAATATGTTTTGCATCTAAAACTATTAAGGAGTCGTGCATTACATTCTATGTTTGTTTGGTTGACATGCTTTGAGAGTCCTATTCTTTGGGGCCAATAAAAGATGTTTTTGTTCATGTGCTGGTATGGAGTGATAATGGGGTTGAGGAAAGAAGATGAGTCTACTTAAGGTGAATCTTTTTAACATATTCATTTTCCCAACATTATACTTCAGGAAATGGGGTGACATTTTCCAAAAATGGGGTAATGTTCCACTTCGGGACCCTGAGCCTTAATTCAAATTGTCACCCTATAGGACACGTGGTCCTGAGGTTAAACAAGGTGACGTTTGAAACACTACCCCATTTCAAAATAGGGTGATGTTTCAAACATGACCCCATTTTAAAAACTATAATTTTTTTTGGAACTATTATTGTCATTTTCACTGAGCGCGATCCCGCTCTAGAGCTCTACCCTATTATGTTTTAGGCCAAATCGCTTTAGGTGATGACGTTTTCAATTTTTTTTAGTTTTATCATCATTTGTTTTAAATGTTTTAGTATTATTTACTATTTTTAACTATTTTTATAATAAAATTTGTTGTTGTTGTTTTTTTTTTTCCTTCATAGCTACACCTCTTCACTTGCTGTCTACACCACCTGCAGCTCTTCGCTTTCCATCTACACCACCTTCAGGTAGGTATTTTTTAATATATTCAGTTTAATTATTGTTTTTATTAATTTTTAATAGTATTTAATATTATTTTTATTATGACAAATGCATGTATGTCAAATTTATTTAGTAAATTATTGTACATAAATGTTAAAATTAGGTTAATAAATGCATTTAATTTTTTCTTGTATTTAGTATATATAGATGTAATTTTGTTTCTATTTTTTTATGAAAATGTATAAACCACACATCTACATTAGAAAATTAAAACAAATGAGAAACCCACACCACATACTTGAAACACATCGCTTGTAATTGTAACCTTAAATTTTTAACACATAATAGAAACCCTAGTTAAGACATTTTATAGAAACAATAGGTAATTTGCATTAAACCAGTTCCACTAGATCTTAAGAAAAAATATTTACATCCTAGAGACTCTAGACTCTAGCCCTAGTATGTATATTAATGGGTCTTAAGGGGTCGCAGGATCTATTATGACCCCTTAGTACTTATGAATGGGTCATACCACCCCTTAAGAAACCTTTGGCTGCATTAAAAGCCCTTAGGACCTATTACGTACCCTAAGGGGTCATAAGACCCATTAAGGACTACAAGTTTCTTTATGACCCCTTAACATTAATTAGTCATCCCCACAACCTATTACAAACCCTCCAGGTTTCTACGACCTATTTATGACCACTTAGGATCAAATTGGACCCCTTAGTCCCTATTATGTATCTTAATGGGTCTTAATGGGTCGTATGATCCATTATGACCCCTTAGTACCTATGAATGGGTTCTCCCACCCCTTAAGACCCCCTAGGAATCATAAGGAGTCCAAAGGTATTATAGGAGCTATTATGACCCCTTAGGATCAATTCACATCCTTTAGCTCCTATTATGACCCCTTAGTACTTATGAATGGGTCCTACCTGTTGAAAATGAGATAAGTAACTGAGAGGGGAGGGGTGAATTAGTTACTTCAAAACAAATCCTTTGTCCCTTAGATGTCTTAAATACTTTAACACTGTTACTCGGTTAATTAAGATTTTCTTCTGTAACTCAGGTGTCAAAGCAATATTTATAATATCCAATGCAATTATACTTTAGAAATTAAGTGCAGAAACATAAATCATAAAACAAATAACATATACACAGGTGACACCAAGATTTAACATGGAAACCCAATATGGGAAAAAACCACCAATATAACTATTTACTATTTTTCACTCTTATGAAGTGAGCTCTGTAAGGAGCCAACCCTATTAAAGGTTACAATAACACACTGCTAGGTGTGACCTTGTTAAAGGATTTAATCACCTTGTGAGGAGTGGCCTTGTTAGAGGTCTTCAACACTTCAACACAGAAATGTTACCTTGTGAGAGGATTTACAAAAAGAGTGTTAAGTCTACAATGTTAAGAGATTTTAGATCACTGCTACAATTTTTAGAAAGTAACAATGAATTAACCTGTATGTGTATGCAACTATCTTTGCTGATTCAGATCTTTGTTCTGATTATGATTGGATCCTTGCTAATTAGATTTTCTATTGTATCTCTGAGTGATCTATACTCAATTAGAATCCTATCTGATTTTTCCTTCACTCTTCATATCATATAATTCCACACTTCTACCTTTTTACTCTTACACTTGCACTTGTACTCATTCAATCCAAACTTGACCTTTCATATATATGGTAAGCCCTCTCAGGTCGACTTGAATATACTTCTAAATAACAAATCACACTTCACTCAGCCTCATATAACTAGTTAATTATAGAATATATATCACTGTTAGTTAGTTGCCATTGAATGCCCGACCATGAATGAAATGCCGGAGTGACTCAGTCAACACTGAACTTTCTTCAATGCCCGACTAAACTCGGTCAACACTAAAATAAGTCATTCTATTCACCAACTGTGCTCGGTCTGAATGTAGACATTTGTGTAACATCACTACATAAGTGTAAATACATGTGTAAGATCAATGACAATACATAATTGAATAATTGTCTATAACAATATCCCTCTTTGGCATTGATGGCAACACATGTCATAATACAAAGAATTGTAGAGAAAAAAAAATATTTCATTAACGTCTTTAGCTTCATTCTGTTTCTCATCCAAAAACTCCATCTGACATCAAAATCTCCCTTTTATTGTATTATCTTCTATACTATAGCAAAACCCTCCCTCTTTTATCTTATTCTGATGTATTATAGAAAAATCTCCCTCTTTGAAAACATATGCCAAAGACTCCATCTCCAAAAATACCAATAGTCAGTACTATTTCACTTTGTAATTGTAATGTACCTAAATGTACAAATTCATCTACAATGTGCTCTGATGTATCTGCATCAACTGATAGATCTTCACTGTCGCTCAGGTTGATGCATCACTAAGCTTTATTTTAGTGAGCTTCAGTTAGGGGAAGCACCCCTAGCTTTCATCTAAGATACAAGAATGCATCCTTAGGTAAAGGTTTGGTGAATATGTCTGCAACTTGTTCTTTGGTATTCACATATTCCAACCTTACTTATTTATTCTGTACCAATTCCCTTAAAAAATGATACTTTATTGATATATGCTTGGTTTTGGTGTGCATCACAGGATTCTTTGAAATGTTAATGGCATTGGTTTTGTCACAGTAGATAATAACTAATTATTTTACTTCTTCCTTCATTCCTGACAACAACTGCTTGATCCATATGATGTTAGAACAATTCTCTGCTACAACAACATATTCTGCCTCTACTGTAGACTGAGAGATACAATTCTATTTCTTGCTATTCCAAGACACTAACCTCTTTCCAAGAAAGAAAGATCCACCACTGGTGTTTTTCCTATCATTGATACTTCCATCCCAATCAACATCAGTGAATTCCTTTAAGTCAAAGTTTCCACCTTTCTTATACCATAAACCATAGTCTTTAGTACCCTTCAGATATCTCAAAATTCTTCTTATTGTCATTAGGTGATTATCTCTAGGATTAGCTAAAAATCTTGCAACAATACCAACTGCCAATGCAATATCAAGTTTGGTGTGCACAACATTTTGCAATTTTCCAATCATGGATCTGTAGTTGGTATGATCTACCTCCTTTGAATCATCATATTTAGACAATTTATGTCCATTACACATGGGTGTTCCAACAGGTTTGGAATCTTACATACCAAATTTATTAAGTATCTCCTTGATATATTTTGATTGAGTAATGTAGATACCATCCTTCTTCTGATGTACTTGTAATCCAACAAAGAATTTGATATCACCAATCATAGACATCTCAAATTCTTTACTCATAGCTATAGAGAATGCTTTGCATAGATCATCATGACCAGTGAATAATATGTCATCAACAAATATCTCAGCTAATAGTATGTTGTTCTGTGGTCCTTCTTTGATGTACAAGATATTGTTATCATTGGTTCTGTAAAATATAATACTTACTAGATAGCTATGCAGTCTTTCATACCAAGCTCTGGGTGCTTGCTTCAGTCCATATAATGCTTTGTGCAGCTTGCAAACCATATTCCTTCTTCTAGGATTAACAAATCCTTCAGGTTCTTCAATGTAGACTTCTTCTTCTAGGATTCCATTTAGAAATGCAGATTTCATATCCATTTGATATACTTTTTATCCTTTATGTGCAGCATATGCCAGAAGAGGTCTGACTCCTTCAAGTCTTGCAACAGGAGCAAAAGTTTCTCCATAGTCAATACCCTCTTCTTGAGCATATCCTTTACAAACTAGTCTGGCCTTGTTTTTAGAAACTTTACCATTTTCATTCATCTTATTTCTAAAAACCTACTTGGTTCCAATCACTTTCTTGTCCTTTGGCCTAGGCACAAGAGTCCAATTTTTGTTCTTCTCAATCTGCTCAATTTCTTCATTCATTTCTTCTATCAAACTTTCATCATTCAATGCATTTTTAACAGTTTTAGGTTCAAATTCACTTAGTAAGCATGTACCTTTGAGTTTGTTCCTTGTTATTACACCTTTTGTCTGATCTCCAATTATCTGCTCAGGTGCATGATGTCCTTTAAAATATTTTGAAAGTACTGGATCCTTCAGTCTAGATTCTAGACTTGATCCACTAGGTCTGTCATTCTCAAACATTATTGCCTGTTCCTCTGTCTGATGCTCGGGTTCCACTATCTGTGACTCGGGTTCCTCTATCAGTGAATCGGTTCCCTCTGTCTGTGACTCGGCTCTCTCTGTCTGTGACTTGATTCTCTTTGTCTATGACTCGGTCTATTCTACCAGCATCTCGGGTTGCACAGTTTGTGCTAGTATATTTAGTGGTCGACAGTTCTGCTGTCCAATCACCATTTCTCAAGTCATAGGTATAGTATCAGGTTCATGATACACAAACTTTCTATAGTCTTCAGGCTCTTTACTGCTCTTCTCTTCACATTTTTCTGCAAACTCATCAATCTTGACATGTACACTTTCTATGACTTTATGAGTAGTAAGATTCAAACATTTGTATGCTTTGCTTTTACATGAGTGACCTAGGAATATTCCTTCATCAGTTTTTGCATCTAGTTTTCCATTTCTTTCTTCCTTCAAGATGTAGCATCTACTTCCAAATACTTTGAAATAATGAACATTAGGTTTATAACCATACCATAATTCAAAAGGTGTCTTGTTACTACCTTTCTTCAGTTGAACTCGGTTCAAGGTGAACACTGTAGTGCTGATGGCCTCCTTCCAGTATTTGGCAGCAACATTCTTTTCAATCATTAGGGTTCTGGCACAATCCATGATGGATCTATTTCTTCTCTCTACTATTCCATTTTGCTGTGGTGTACCAGGGATAAATACCCATCTTTTGATTCCTCTCTCATTACATAATTCATTGAACTCATTAGAAATGAATTCTCCCCCTCTGTCAGATCTCAAGAATTTTAGTTTCTTTCCTATTTCCTTTTCAACTCTTGCAAGATACCATTTGAATTTCTGAAAAGCTTCTAATTTCTCTCTAAGAAATATGACAGTCATCATTTTGGAATGATCATCAAAAAATAGAATAAAATACTTCTCTCTAGTATAGCTTTTTATTCTAATTGGTCGACATAGGTCAGTATGTACCAATTCCAAGACTTCATCAGTATTGTAATTCTTTCTTTTGAAACTTGTCTTGCTCATCTTTCCAATTTGACATTGTTTGCATATTGCTAACTCGGGTTTCTTCAGAATAGGAATACCTTCGAATCTCTTGTTCTTGCTTATGTTTACTAGATTATCAAAGTTTACATGACACAACCTTTAATGCCATAACCAACTTTCTTCTAATTTTGCAATAAAGCATGAACCTTTAGTGAGATCAAGATAGAATAGATTACCTTTTGTTTGTCTGCCAGTTCTGACTAGGTTCCCTTTACCATCCAGAAGCTTGGCCTTACCATTCATGAATTCTACCTTGAAGCCAATGTTGTTCAGCTATGCTACACTAAGTAGATTTATCCTCAATCCTTTAACCCAATAAGAATTATCACATTTGATTCCTTCTGTCAGAATAATGCAACCTTTTCCTCTTATAGGGAAAGTTTCATCGTTCCCAAAACTGACACTCCCACCATCATAGTGTTCAAGATGTTCAAACTTTGTCTTATCACCAGTCATGTGATGAGAACAACCACTATAAATTATCCATGTGTCATTTTTATTGATGTCTGAGAAAAGTGCTATATTTTCATCTTCTTCATCTGACTCATCCTTAATAGCAATATAAACCATTTCTTCTTCTTCATCACTATCAGAATCTTTAGCAATATAAAAAGACTTCTTACCTTTATCCTTGTATCTTTTTTAGCTCTTGAAATCTTTCTTGCCTTTGAATTTGTTTAACTTTTTCTCATCTTTGTCTTCTTTGATCGGACACTTTGTAGAAATGTGACCAACCTCATTGCATGAAAAACAAATCAATGGTATCTTTCCTCTGTATTTTCCTTTTGTGGCTCTTCTTGCAAGTAATGCTTCAATGGTGTCAAGATCTTCATCATCACTGTCACTTTCAATCTAATTCCCTTTTGAGTATCTATCCTTCTTACCAAGGTTCAATTTCACTTTTTATGCAGACTCAAGATTGCTAGAGCTAGGAGAGTAATTGTCAAAGTTGTCCAGCTCAAAAGTTGTAAGCCTTCCCACTAATGTATCTAGAGTTATATCTTTATCACACCTCATCTCTTGAATAGAAGAAACTCTAATTGCATAGATAGGAAGTAAAGTTATTAGTACCTTGCTGACCACTATTGTATCTTCAATCATTCCACCTGTAGCTCTGATGACACTCACAATCTTCTTGATTCTTTCATTGTATCTTGTAATGTCTTCTTCTTCTTTTATTTTCATTTGGTCAAATTGTCCTCTTAGACTTTCTTCTTTGGCTCTCTTTACATTTACATTTTCTCCATGAATTTTGTATAATTTCTTCCACATATCATAAGTTGTAGGGAAGTCCTTCAATTCATCAAATTTTGAGTAGTTGAGTGAAGAAACTATAACAATCATCATTATGTTATGAAGCTTCCATTCCATCATCTGTTCCACAGTCAAAGTCCCTATTGGTTGCACATATTTACTTTCCAAAAATTGCAAACCAACATCTCCAATAGTAGATAGATGTAGCTTCATCAGCTCTTGCCATGCTAGGAAGTTGTCTTTGTTTAGCTTTGGGATATCCCTTCTGTAAGACATCTCTGATCTTTAGCTTAGGCCTTGAAACCTTCTCAGAAAGCACTTGAAGCTTTGATACCAATTGTTGGAAATGAGATAAGTAACTGAGAGGGGAGGGATGAATCAGTTACTTCAAAACAAATCCTTTGTCCCTTAGATGTCTTAAATACTTTAACACTATTACTCGGTTAATTAAGATATTCTTCTGTAACTCAGGTGTCAAAGAAATCTTTATAATATCCAATGCAATTATACTTTAGAAATTAAGTGGAAAAACATAAAGCATAAAAAAAATAACATATACACAGGTGACACCAAGATTTAACGTGGAAACCCAATATGGGAAAAAACCATCAATGTAACTAGTTACTATTTTTCACTCTTTTGAAGTGATCCCTGTTAGGAGCCAACCTTGTTAAAGGTTACAATAACACACTGTTAGGTGTGACCTTGGTAAAGGATTTAATCACCCTGTGAGGAGTGGCCTTGTTAGAGTTCTTCAACACTTCAACATAGAAATGCTACCTTGTGAGAGGATTTACAAAAGGACTGTTAAGTCTACTCTGTTAAGAGATTTTAGATCACTGCTACAATTTTTATAAATTAACAATGAATTGACCTGTATGTGTAAGCAACTGTCTTTGCTGATTCAGATCTTTGTTCTGATTATGACTGGATCTTTGCTGATCAGATGTTCTATTGCAGCCCCGAGTGATTTGTACTCAATCAGAATCCTATCTGATTTTGCCTTCACTCTTCATATCACAAAATTCCACACTTCTTCCTTTTTACTCTTACACTTGCACTTGTACTCATTTAGTCCAAACTTGACCTTTCATATATATGGTAAGCCCTGTCAATTTGGCTTGAATATACTTCTAAATAATAAATCACACTTCAGTCGGCCTCATATAACCAATTAATAATAGAATATAAATCACTGTTAGTTGGCTTCCACTGAATGCCCGACCATGACTGAAATGCCCAAGTGACTCGGTCAACACTGAACTTTCTTCAATGCCCGACTGAACTCGGTCAACACTAAAATAACTCATTCTATTCACCAACTATGCTCGGTCTAAATTTAGACATTTGTGTAACATCACTACATAAGTGTAAATACATGTGTAACAGCAATAACAATACACAATTGAATAATTGTCTTCAACACTACCACCCCTTAAACCCCCTTTAGACACATTAAAATCCCTTAGGACCTATTACGTACCCTAAGGGGTCATAAGACCCATTAAGGACTACAAGTTTCTTATAATACCCATTAAGACTCATTAACTAGTCAGCCCCACAACCTATTACAAACTCTAAGGGTTTCTATGACCTATTTATGACCACTTAGGATCAATTTGGACCCCTTAGGCCCTATTATGTATCTTAATGAGTCTTAATGGGTCATATGATCCATTATGACCCCTTAGTACCTATGAATGGGTCCTACCACCTCTTAAGACCCCCTAGGAAGTATAAGGAACCCAAAGGTGTCATATGACCTAATTCATATGTAATAAGACCTATTATGTACTATTAGACCTAATATGACCTCAATTGCTCCCCATTATGACCCCTTAAGCCCTATTATGTACCCTTAGACCTAATATGAGCTAGTCTATATGTAATATGACCTAATAGAGATAATAATACGTAATATGACTTATTACATGTACTATTAGATATGATGTAGATGTCTGTAATTATTATCATGCATTAGTGTGATAATGTTAATTATTAATGTAATGACCCTAATATGCAAATGTACTAGATATACATGATGTAGATGGATGCATGTGTGATGTTTGTTAGATGTTTATGTATGGATGTTTAGATGGATGCATTGTTTAGATGGTTAATGTATGTAATTATTATCATGTATTAATGCAATGATGTTAATTATTAATATAATGGCCCTAATCTGCAAATGTACTAGATATACATGATGTAGATGGATATGCAAATATACTAGATATACATGATGTAGATGGATGTATGTGCGATGTTTCTTAGATGTTTATGTATGGATATTTAGATGGATGCATTGTTTAGATGGTTAATGTATGTAATTATTATCATGCATTAATGCAACATGATTTTAATTATTAATGTAATGGCCCTAATATGAAAATGTACTAGATATACATGATGTAGATGGATGCATGTGTGGTGATTCTTAGATGTTTATGTATGGATGTTTAGAGGGATGCATTGTTTAGATGGTTAATGTATGTAATTATTATCATGCATTAATGCAATGATGTTAGTTATTATTAGTGTAATGACCCTAATATGCAAATGTACTAGATATACATGATGTAGATGGATGCATGTGCGATGATTCTTAGATGTTTATGTATGGATATTTAGATGGATGCATTGTTTAGATGGTTAATGTATGTAATTATTATCATGCATTAATGCAATGATGTTAATTATTAATTTGATTTCCCTAATATGCAAATGTACTAGATATACATGATGCAGATGGATGCATATGCGATGATTCTTAGATGTTTAGATGGATGCATTGTTTAGATGGTTAATGTATGTAATTATTATCATGGATTAATGCAATGATGTTTTCAATCTAATATGTGAAAATGTTAAATATGAGTTTTATAGAGTAGATTTTCTTAGAATTATGATCTTGTTATTTATTCTTTACAATTATGGTCGTTATATGTTTGAAATTTAAAAATATTTCAATTATATGCGCATGGTATATTTTGTGCACATGATCATGGATGAATTTAATATTGATGCTTTGATTAATCAACCTCTAGAGAACCCACCTCCACCTCCACCCCCACCCCCACCCCAGCCCCCACCCCCACCTCCTCCTCCTCCACCTCCACCTCCACCACAACCCAATCCGACTGATTTAGAATGCTTCAAAGCGTTGGTTGATGAGAATGTGAATTCTATTGTTGGCCATATTGATTCTCTAAGAAACCAACTATTTGTTCCCCCACTCATGCACTGTTACATTGCTACAATGCAAAGCATTGTAGATTCTGTGAGATCCATTGATGGGGATCTTAATGGGCATAATGCTTGGAGAGAGGAGATGAAGCATATTATGTTGATGACCTCTCCTACCAACAAATTAATGAGTTAAAAATTACAAAGGACACAATTGCTCCTTATTTTATTGATCCAAAAACAAATAATCCCATCAATAATAAAAAAATGCATATCCATGAGGTGGTGTAGACATGATGGAATGGTCAACAATTTTTGGAGTCATTGGTGGATGTGTTTTAATCAGCCCCCCATGCAAAACAAGAAGTGCCATTCTATTTTTTGAAAAAAATATATGTTGAGTTTGTGTTGGGTAGAAAACCCAACTACTTTGACATTAGATATTTCTATGGGGTCGGTCTTGGCATGCCTCAAAATAGGCAAGGGGCTAGGATTGACCCTAGGAGACCCGTACCACCCGCACCTCTCTTGGATCCTCCCACCCCTATATTACTTGTTCTATTTTATCATCATTCAATGGTCTCAGTGCTTGGATCATTGAGCCAGTTGACTACTATCCTCAAGGAGCAGTCCACACAGATTGCAAGTCCTGCATCAGAGCATCATCTCTGCACGAATTTCAATGAGATGTGTTATGGTCTTATGCCTGAGGGCGAGGCTACTTCTTCATCACATGGAGCATCACATCAGTTTGGATCATATGTGGACATGCCCACTGCTAGAGACCATCCTCTCGATCACCAGGATTCATAGCTACATATACGTTCTCACCTATATTTATTTTTATTTTAATTTGAACACATGTACACTTTTTATGTTTTTAGATCATTTGAAATATGAATTTAATTTATTGAAAATACATGTATGTATGTGCTTGTGAATAGACTATCCAGGCAGAGAGCCATTGAGATCATCACTAGATGGGATAATTGTTTCCTCGACACATGTTGGCACATCTCATGGGGTATAAGTAAATTTTTAATTTTTCCTTCAATTAAGTCTTAAACCCGTACATTTCAAAAACAAAAATGTTGTAAAACAGGGGGGTCATGATCCACTAAGACACACTATGCCCAGTGGTCCACCACTATCCTTTGCACTTGATGCCGAGCCACCAGAGGTAATTTACTATTAGTAATTTTTTTAATATTTAAATTCAAAATTTATCAATGACTTTCCATGTATTAAAGCATAATTTTACCCCTTAGTACAAGTTAGTGCAATTTCCTACACAACTAAATTTGTGAATCTTTGTATGCAGGTCATTGCTGGCAATACCACAAAGATTGAATACCAAGAGGGACCAAGAAAAGAAATGGATGCCCAGATGGTAATTTTAAATTGTTCTTCTCAAATTTATATAAATTGAATTAAAATATTAAAATCATTTTTTATAGTATTGGTGTTGATCATTTCACGCAGATAGAGTCCCAAGAGGGACAACACCATGAGACAAGTCATGATGTCCACGAGGACATTGGAGGAGACACACAAAATGACATGGTAATAAGTTCTACTCAAGAGTTAATTTTTATAAATTTTATTAAAGTTATTTTAAAGATAATTTTGAATTGTTTAAACATTGAATTCACGTATATACATCAGAGCCATTAAATTTTTAAACTATGGTTCTTTTTAACAGAGTCATTCACATGGTCCTGATTCACGTGGACTGAAGAGGAATTTGGAATTCAAGGATGCTTGATTTGATGCATATTTTATATTATATACACTTGATGTTTTATGTTACGAACACTTGATACTAGGACACTTGATATTTTATGTTATGGACACTTGATATTTTATATTATGTACACTTGATGTTTTATGTTACAAACACTTGATACTAGACACTTGATATTTTATATTATGGACACTTGATTTAAGACACTTGATATTTACATGGGTTTTATTTACATGCTTTATTTGATGGACTATTTATGTATATATCTATTGTACACAATTTGGACATTAAAAGAAAATGACAAAAAGAACAAGATATAAGACAATGTGAAAATTAAAAGCTTCTCTATTTTCAAGATAGAATGAATGAACATGTCCTTGGTACTTTTAATAAGATAACAATATAGGTCTGTGCAATAATAAATTGATTCAATTCTTCAACAAAATGACGTCATTATAGACCTAAACTAAAATTGAACTAACAACCTAGAACAATAGAAAAATATTTAATAAGTAACTAAAATTATGTGGACATAATAAATATGAAGCCAAAAGCATGTACAAATTAATGTTTGTGAGTACATATGTAATACTAGCATACTTACCATGTATTTAAAAACAACTTTCATTAAAATTTCTTCAAACAAAATGGTGTCACAATGGACCTGAAGCAAAATTCAACTAGCAACATGCAATAATAGAATATTTTTGTAATAAACTTAACTAAAATTTTGTGAAAATAGTAAATACAAAGAAAAATTCAACTAAAAATTAATGTTTGCGAGTATGTAATTGTAATACCATCATACTTATCATATTTAAAAATAACGTTCATTAAAAGTTCTTCAAACAAAATGGTGTCTCTATATACTTGAAGAAAAATTCAACTAGAAATATGCAATAATAGAAACAAATTTAATAACTAACTACAATCTTGTGGAAAATGTAATCAATAACATGTTCTTAAGGGGATATATATGATGATGGCTTGCAAGGATACAATTCTATGATGTCTTATGGGGATATCTTAAGGGGAGCATTAAGGGGATAAAAAATTGGGTTGACTTAAGGGGAAATCCTAAGGGGAGAAAAAAATTGGTTGACTTAAGGGGATGTCTTAAGGGGATTTATTAAGGGGATGCCTTATGGGTATAATAAGGCAAGTATTTAAATAGATAAAATATATGTCAAGTTATCAAAAAATTTTAAAATACACATGTATACTTGTGTTTAAACTTATTCCATTGTACAACAAGCCTTATTTTTTTGCAATTCATACACAATAAGATTATGACATGTTAAGGTGAAGTAAAAATGAAATAAATTATATATGAAGTTATCAAAAATTCTAGAAGTACGCATATATCTAAATACCTGTATTTACTTATTCCATTGTACCATCTGCATCCTTTCTTTTTTGCAGTGGATCTATAATCATCTCATGATCTTCCATAGAAATTGACCATAACTCTTTCTTCAAAAGTCTCCCATGATATATCGATAGCTTTATATTTATTTCCAAAAGCAAATGCAAGTAGTGTATAATCTTCTTATGTTTTTCATAGTCTTCGAATGCAGTCAAACCATTCTTCCTTGTTAGATATTTTCGTAACTAGGTTCCAACAACCACCACTGAACCTATAGGATAATGAAAGTCATCATCATCTTCTTTAGGTTGTACTAACTTATGTTTGGTCACAACACATTTAGCTAACCAATACTTTGTTTCCTCTTCATTGTTCTCAGGTGCAACAATAGCATACACATTTCCTACAAATTAAAATATAAATTGACAATATTTAAATTACCATATATTTAAATTGTAAAAAAAAACTTATACCAATATTTTAATTCAAATATAAATAGATATATAAAATACAATTACCTTCTTGTACAAGATGTGAAAGATGATTGCAGTCCTTTGATGCAAATATTTGATCATTATTTTCAAGTGTTGTTTCATTTTGCTCATATGTTTGATCAGGTGTTAGCGATCTTTGCTTCCTCTCTTCGACCCATTATTTATTCTCGCAAGAATCCCAATCACCTGAAATAAAAAATTGACAAAAGCATGCAATCTCCCTTGTCCACAAAGTCCATGTGCTTACATCTAAACTTTTAAATGAATGACATGATGATGATCCACTAACTGTCTGACAGTCAAGTCTACGTGGAATGTCATTTTCTTCAATTAATGAAAAATATTATTTAAGTGTATGGTTCTCATTTGATGCTACAGATAATATTGAATTGGACCAATCCACAATAGCATGTGCATCTTTAAATTTAGCTGCATCCTCAAATTTTAATTGCTCTCTAGCCAAAATTCTCTTCACACGTGCATCAGCTCCATTGTGTTCTCCTTTACCATGTCCATCTTTAGAAAAAATTCACATATGTGGTATATTGGTTTCCTTGTGAGCCCTACTAAGCCAATAAAACATTCAAGCATTCTTAAATTTACCCATACAATTATCAACATATGATATGTTCTCTCATGTAGATTTATCGTTCTCTTAAATTAATATAAAATTTGTCAAAATAATGTTGAACAAACTCTGGTGAGTGCATCCGATTATCAATTAAATAGAAATGATACTCCCTCAAATTTTTTTTATCATCCTCTGTACTATCATGTGCATGTCTATATAAACAATATGAGCAAACATAGCCACTTGCATTGAATTGTAGTATTGGTCTTGAGTTTCCTCTTGTGGAGCAAGAGAATAGTTTTCTGCAAATTTGACCACTGATAGTATAGTACAAATTGGAAATGTATTTTGACATGTGTGGAATTTACGATTGAGCCATCTAACGTATTGAGAGTGTTTCACGTATTTTAGACCAATCTTACTCTTCAATTCTAAAATGAATGCATGTACACACTAAGTTTTTATGTGATTAATTCGCATATATTTCCATTTTTTCCATCTTTTAAAGGATACTCAATATTCTTAAATCTTTTACCATCCACTAATTGTTGTCCAAAATCATTTTCACTAATTTCATGCATGCAATGTCCTATTAATGAAAAATTTCCACAACTAGTGCATTGTCCAGAAATACATGAACTTAAATTTTTTTTTCCCGATTTGATCTTTTACAAAAAAAACTTGCTACAAACTCTTTGATTGTCTCAGGTGGTATATTAATGTCACAATTATCTGTAATCTTGTTAGCATGTAAACTACACCGTATATATCAAAAAACATCATAGTGATAATGAAATTGAACATGTGTTTTGCAACAACCTGATATTCGTTGCTTATTGATTTTCACATACCAAGGCTTGCATTTTTCAAATGATCTTTCACTAAGAGTAATTTTACCAGGTAACACAACCTCGTCTAAAAATTTCTTATAAAATTCAGTTTGTGTTGTGTCTAATAGGTGATTTAGACGAGGATCATGAATTTTACACCGCACTCGCAATTTCTAAACATCTCTTGCATTAGATGAAACCCATGTATTATCATGCCAATACTTTTTAAGCAATGATTTGATTTCAGGACTCAATTTCATGTCAGATTGTGGGAGTCTACTACTAAAAATCCAACATTGGTTAATTGGATCATTTTCAATACTTGATCTTCTCCTTGCTGCTCTTACCAATGTTTTAGGATGCATGTTTAAAATTCCACTAATATTTTAAACCATTCTTTTATCCAACGTGTTTTTATTGACTATAGAAGTTGTTATGACTTGTCATGCTGCATTGCTATCTTTTGATCGACTCATTTTTCCAATAGATTGAATGGCACTAGCAACAGTAGATATAGCATGTTTAACAAATGAATCTTTCGTATTTTGTTTCACTTTAATGCCTAGTCTTTTCATTACTTTTCTCATTTTCCATATTTTCATCAATTGAATCACAAGTTGACATTGAAATGTTAATTTTTTCCAATAGAAAAATTCTTTGTATATTTTATTACCACATTTTCTTATCCACCTCGAAGAAATCTTACCAGAAAGACCATTCAAAATATTACTTTCAATATGTAAAAAGTATTTTTCATTTTCATTTAGGAAAGGAATTTCATTGCTCTTTGCATCAACATTAGGAGGATTTTCATTTGCATCAACATTAGGAGGACTTTCATTTGCATCAACAATTTTTTTTTATTTTCAAAAACATTAGGGGAGTTTTCATTTGCAACAACAAAAGGCTCTTCATTTTTAACAATGATAGGTGGATTTTCATTTTCAAATTCTCTAAGTTGAAAAATGTAATTAGGCTTCATTGATTCAATTTCATCTTTAGAATATGCAAGTAATAAGTCTCTATAAAGAGTATCATCTGTAATCATAGGTTGAGTATTATTCAAAGGTGAATTCAAAGACATACCTGGAACATCACTACAAGGTGCATTCAAAGACATGCTTGCATTCACCTCTTTCATATTTGCATCTTTTGCATCCATTGTATCCCCCATGGTATATTTAATGTTTGACTCTTCAATTGTTGTGGATCTTGAAGCTTCATTACTATTCATTTGGCGCATCCTCATTCTTCTATCTCTTTGACGCTTAGCCTCTTTCTCTTTCTCCACTTGAATTTCCTTGAGTAATAACCCTCTTTTGTTTCCTCTTCTAATGTTGTTTAAATCCCATGATTGATAATTAAAATCAATCACATGAGTGTCTTTAATAGTTAAAACCTGCAAAAAATAATTTCAATATGTTCCCAATCATTGATGCCTTCAAATGGAGAATAAAATACTAAATAAACAATACAAAAACTGTCAAAAACTTGCAGAATCTATCATTGTCAACCGTACTTCAACTACAAAATTGCTGAAGCAGTAAAAAACACAACAAACTTAAAAAAAAAAGGTCAAATATGAAACGGGGTGACGTTTCAAAAATGAAATGTTACCCCGTTTCATAATGTCACCCCATTTTGTTTGGAACCAATTTCCAACAAGTATAAAATGAAACGGGGTGACGTTATGAAACAGGGTAATATTTTATTTTTGAAATGTCACCCTGTTTTATAACATCTCCCCGTTTTTTAGAATTGAAATGTTCCCTACCAAAATTGGTTTGGGTTTAGCTTTGGGAAAGGCTTGGTCAACCAACCCTTGGCTTTGGATTTGGTTTGATCTGAATGTTGAAGGCCATGCCAATCTGTAGACAAGAAACTCACTTTGGCTATAGATTGGATTGGGTTTTCTAAGGAATTTTTTGACCGAAAAAAACCCAGTATAGATCAGACAGTGCAGATTTAGAATATGTTATTTTTTTATTAAATTTGAGTAATATTTCTATTTTTCAATCATTTTGTACTAAAACATGTCTATAGAAAAGAGAATACAAGCTTTTTTTGGTAATTTTAATAACTTTTTTATTTTAAATTTTATTGCAAAATAAATTATATGACATCGAACTACAGATAATCCTAGACACTTTTAAAAACAATTATTAAAAAATCATATGTTTAAGGCAAATTATGCTTGCTGTACACAAGAGGTTTTATAAACAACGATTGAGCCCAATATATAATTAATAATAAAAAACATTTAATATAAAAATATGGAAAAATATTCTCATCAATCTTACATGTGTTACTTACCATTTCCCTAAAGGGTTTAGATAAATATTTTCATTTGAGTCTGATTTTGCTTGTTGTACACACACATGGTATAGTCCTGAAAGAGTGACTTTTAAAATGTGGGTTTTAGTAATCCCTATTAAAATTTGAAATTTATCATCTGGGTATTTTAAAAAATCATATATTTGGAAAGTATACTTTGAATCCTAAAATTTTATATTAGTGACTTTTTGGAAGATTTCATGCCTAATTGCCTCAAAACTTTAGGTCAAATAGGATGAATTTGACAAAATAGGAAAAATAGTTCCACTTTTTGGCCAAAAAGTGGACTCAACTTCTTGTTGGCACCCATTCGTGATGATTTTGGATCATGAGGAAGGTGTGACAAGATGGTGTGATGCCTCACATGTCTTGTTTCCCTTCTGCATCCTTTGTAGATTGAGCTTTGGGTCGATGGTTTATGTGCTACATGTTACATCTTATAGGCTGACCTAATGGATGTTATTTTATGTCGTGGTTAATGTATAATGATGGATATCCTTTGGAGATGAATGTATGAGTGATGTATAACTGTGTATGAGGTATTGTGAAGTGCAAAGGAGCAAATGGGCATACAAGTAGAGATGAAATTAGTTACTAATATATGAGAAGTTAAATGAACAATGAACTATTATTGACATTTCAGAGAATCCACTTCTATTCATATCAATCAATATAATTCCTTGTAATTATTAGTAATTGGAAAGTCCTTGTATCTTTCCCTAAGGTTGTGCACCTTAGTCATCAAGTCTAAATCAAGAGTAGTGAGCTCCTTGGCCTTTTACCCGAACCATTATAATGTGTTCCTTGTATAGTGAGTGTGATTCTCATAGTGGTTTTTCCCACATTTGGTTTTCCATGTAAAAATATGAGAGTTATGGGTGTTACTCTTTCTTTTTTTGTTATTTATTTCTACACATAGCTTTAATGGAATGAAAGGTTAATAATTTGTTAAATTTTTATACATATTGATTCACCCCCTTTGTTAGCATCCAGAAGTGTTCAACAAAAGAAACATTTTTTGAAGAAAATCTTAGTGTCACTACTTCTCTAGCCACTTTTCGTATCACCAAGATCATGAGAAGGTCAAGTAAGAAATATAGTGGATAATTGTATAAGTTCCTTAAAGGAATTTTCTCTAATGAAAAATGGCCATGGAAAGAGCTTTGTTGTTAAATAATATAATATTTCTTGTAAAATATTAGGTAAATAAATAAATAAATAAATACACACACACACACACACACACACACACACACACACACACACAACAACAACAACAAAAACAACAACAATAATAATAATATTGTATTCAAATGAAAGATTCACGTTACAATATAATATTGGCCTCTTTGAGTGGATAATATCCTAGGGAATTGATAAATATAATATAGTTGATGAATGATCTATTTTAGTATCAATGCTATCATTCATACTAAATCTATCCAAAGGAACTATTACTTCCCAAGATTGTAGGATAACCTTATTTGAAATAAAGGATGACTTACAAAGCATGTGTCCAATGATTTAATTGATTAATTAATACCAAAAATAATGAAGTAGTTAGAAATACTTAGGACTATGGATCTTAATAGTACTTTGATTGGTACAATATCCAAATGTTCACATGAAACCTAGAAGGTTGTATTAAGAAAGAGGATCCATAATGTGTATTTAATGCAAGGTGAGATGTATGTATTAAACCTTGATAGGGTTCTAAGAACACACCTCCTTAGGAATAATAAACTTGGAAATGCCCATAAAAGATACAACAAAGCTAGAATGATTATAGTATTCTGCTAGTTTGGGACCTGAAATGCCTATAACATATATTTGAAAAGTAAACACATTTGCAATGAGAACTATGTTGTAGATCAAGAACATAATATCTAGAAAATCATTAATAACATGCAATACAAAACAAAAAGATAATGAAATATTTTTGGGTATTATAAAATTTTAACTTTCTCTTACATCAAACATCTTAGGTCAAAAATTTTCAGCACGTTTCTCAAAATTATGGAAGTAAGTGAGATTGTGATGACCTCTCTAACAAACCCACTTGATTTTTAGAAATATATGAGTCATCATCAAGTCATCTTTCCTTCTATTGAACTATATATATGACATATTTTCCTTCCTCTTACTTCTTTTGTGTAAACACTTATTCAAAATTGACTCTATCATGTGTCTATATCTCTTCGGAACTTGATGCCTCCAATCTAATTTTTGTGTGAAATTGATATCCTTATTTATACTTCATCTCCATGATAATTATACAGATCTTCCACATAATCCAAAGTTTCTATTTTCAAGGCTTTTGATTATTGTACATGTTTCCCTTGAGAATATTTTCTTCCTCAAATGTACCATTACTAACTTGCTAAGTAAGTCAAGTTTTCATAAAATGATTCTCCTTGTAATTGCTTATTTGTGTATGGTAAATGCATGTTAATTAAAAATGTATTTAAATTCCAAGACATGAGAATGAGAATAAATTGTGCAAACATATATATTGTTGGGCTCCACCATATAGTGACTAGAGTGAATGTCAACAAAGGTTATAACTGAAGATTAAAATTTGGCGACCAATCTTGCATGGCTTGATATTGAATTCTTATGCCTCAAGATTGAGGGATATCAAGATACAAAATTCTTGGTAGGGATCAAATCTATAAAAATGGCAACAATGGGTATAATAAATGACTAATTTATGGAAAACACGTAATGAAAGATATAATAGGGTAAAATATATAGAATATATGTAAGCGTAAATGAAATAAAAAAATAATACTTCAAAAAAACTCATACAAAAATACCACTAAATGCAATATAATTTTAATAAAATATTTTATCAAAACCAAAAAAATAAAATAAGAGTTAAAAGTTATGCAGACAAAAAGCTGACATCAATATGTTATAGGGGCTACCTACACATACATAAAAATCTAGAGCAGTTAGGTAGTATGTATTTAGCCGTATTTTGTTTAGAGAGGAGTTATATACAAAAAGATTTCAGCGACCACGTGTTGCAATGAGGGTAGAGTATATCTGTTACAATTCTATTAAGCGTGCTTAGCATTTAGTACTTTTTTGTACGTGAAAAATACGCAAGGTTATGTGATGTTCTCGATTCCTTACATACAACGTGGCGGCTAGCATTGACAAATTATTCAGGAAACTTTCTGGAATAGTGGCTGCGCTGGCGATACTGTGCTAGATATTTCTTCAATTCACCAAAAAGCATTGTTGTTGGGATGAATAGTCGATAAGACAATAGTTAGTGAAAATGGACAGACGTGGAAAGGTGGGGAAAACAGGAATGGTATTGAGTGGGAGTAGCATGTGTTTCTTAAGTGTATCTTTGACGGCTTCGAATAACGCCTCCTGATGATAAAGCTACACAGGTATTCCCAGAAGAGTCGGTAAATGCAGAATGGGTAGATCAACTTTATCTTTGAAATAAAGAGCTTCTAGAAACATAATGTCGATTCTTGGCTTTTTCGAAAACATCTTTCAGTTTTTTTTGTTTTTTTGTTTTTTGTTTTTTGTTTTTTACGAAAGGAGTCAAAAGGATACAATGTTTTGAACACAATTTATTGTAGATGGTCATTATTTTATTCTTTTAAAAATATATTTTTAGATTTAGAGTTATGAAGTAAGGGGGTCACAAATACATTTCTTATTTCTATTTATCATAAACATTTTGATTCAATTGTGTAAATTTTTTTTAACTATCAACGTTTTGGGTCACACTACATGGTCCATCATTAGAATGAATGACATAATGACATAGTGTGACTCGATGGATCATGTAGTGTGACCCAAAACATTGCTGGTTAATTTTTCCTTTTTTTGCACAATCGAATCTAGAAGCACAAAATAGATAGCTATATGGATTGTGGAAATCTGTTAGCATTAATTTACACATCTTCTTTCTTTTATGATTTGAAAGACATTTTTTTCTTGAAAAAGAGGTAAATATTTTAGATATAGAGCTATGAACTAATGAGGTCACAAACATGAGACTTCGTGCCCACACACACAAACACAAACACAAACACAAACACACAATATATCTGTGTGTGTGTGTGTGTGTGTGTGTGTGTGTGTGTGTGTGTGTGTGAATTAATCTTTCCTTTGTAACTATGTAATTAAAAGATATACCAAGGACATGTCATATT